>CM039680.1:231388581-231918581 GCA_022537955.1 Schmidtea mediterranea
ACTTGCAATTCCATTAACACTATTGTTTATAAATATATTTTTTTGTTATTATTTTAATATTAAAAATTTACAATTCTTTGATATTGTAAAATTGTAAGACGATGCACTTAAAGAAAGTACATGAATTTTCTTATTACAAAGTTGATATTAAATTTGCATTGTGTTTTTGTTACGTTTTCAATAAATAAAATCCACTTCATAATACCTGATTCCTGAGCTCTTAATAATAAATAATAATATTACTAATAATAATAATAATAATAATAATGTCTTTGCAAAGGTTTACACTTAATGAACTCGCCTTTTCATAAATCATCAAGCCTTTGTTGCTATTTCCTTACTTTTCTTCTAGTCCTTCTTTAAAGGGTTCTATTTATTCTTGATACATTAACCTTGAGTAATTAAATTTTAATCTTCATTAATGTATTTTATTAAAAAATATCAAAGTTCTTAACAAATGTGCCTTACCACATGCATACACACAGTCAAGAGGATAGAAAAACTTCTTTGTTTTGACTTAGAAAAATTTGCGAAAAAATTATGAGTCATACAAAATAAATTATAGAGGGGTCTTTATTTTGACTTAATACGAGTTATTAAATTCGTATTCCATCACAATTCTTTTTATTCTCATTAGCTCCGATTTGATGAGAAATTCTCAACACGATGTCAAATTTGTGATGAATCGAATCAACTTAAAATCTCTGTATTACGACAATCTAGTGTTTGAACCCAATCAACAAACGATAACATCCGACAGTTTAATTAACTCGAAGCTTTTGGATTTTCAAATAAAAACTGAAGAGTCAGATTTGCTCATATCTACTTGTATTTACTATGAATATATTATTATGTTCCTATACGATTAGCAAATGAGAAGATGAATACAAATATGATAATATAAAATCAATAGGAGTCCCTAGAAAAATATATGAATAATTAATTAGTTATGTAGAAAACCGAAGCCGTGGAGAAAATCTGAGGCATGAGGAAAACTCGAACTATGTTGGACACCCAATAAGATGATGAGAATATTTTTTTCTGAGATCAATAAAGAGAATTAGTTTCGTTCAAGGTTAACAGACGGAAACGAGGTCACCTTTCCAAATTTGGCAATCTATTTTTATCTTTTCAACGAGACTTTATTTGATTATTTTGCTATTTATGAAAATAGAATCTAGCATAAAGTAAAGTAACCAGTTCAATGATGACCAGTTGATCAAAAAGGAAATTAAAACACATTAGCCAAACAAGGTTAGAAGTCCGTGATTAAAAATTTATATAAGTCAAATCAAAAAGAAAATTGTAAGGGCAATCTGACGGTGATAGAATAACCACTCAAAAGCAGAGAGTGTAGATGTAAAAAGTGGATGGTTTTGAGAAGTCTATTAATTGTGTTGAACTCAAATAAAAGTAATTGCGTTGAGTATTATTGATTTTGTTACAAATTAATAACACGAGGAGTCAGAGAAACAAACCGACTAATATCAAATGAACCCAACACTTTGTAGACTCATTTAGTATGGACGCACGGAACAATAAAGATTTTAACTTTCAAAGACTAGTCATCTCGTGAACGAGTAAATTAAGAATCCACGGAAAAGGGGTTTAAAATCCTTTTTTATTTTTAAAACCAATAATTCATTTAAAATTTAACCTTCCAATTACGTTTCCTTCATTTTTATTAACTAAGATTCAATAAAATTGGGTGCTATGAATTTTATTTTTAGACAATTTATGGAACTCAACAAAGCTTTTCTTTTCATCTTCATCATATAACGGATCAATAGATTTAAAACAATTTTAAAGCAAAACTCAAAAAAATAATTAAAATGCAAAAATTGATTAAAAATATGAAAAATCAATAAGAAATACAAACAAATTAATTGTTTAATTGAAATGCACAAATCAATTTAATCGGTATATCAAACTCCCAACAGTCAAGCAAAAATAAAATAATTCAATTTAATTTTTATTTTTTGGGTTACCTGTATTAAAAAAATTAAATAATTGTATTAATATATGTGAGCATGATTATTTCGACAATTTGATCCGTGTGATTATTTGAAATTAAAGAGCCCCTGAAGCTAGAAAATGAACTATTTTCCTGGCGAATCCATTTTAATAAACCATCGTAACAATAAGTATCATTTTTACTGTCAAATTCTAAAATATATATATATATATATATATATATATATATATATATATATCTATATCTAAAAATAATTATACTATAAATTTTGTTTAAATTGTATGATTAAGTAATGAGTCGGGTAAATTAATAATTTGCGATAATTCCATCAATCGAAATTAAATTAGCATTTCTCGATATCCTGTTAAATATAAAGAGAACGGATCCCAGTGGAAGCCGAGAAATGGTGTCTTTTAAAAAATTATGTATCTCGATGGCTGCCAGAGATTATAAAAGAACCGAAGATAACTAAAAAGAGTGTTCGGAAGAAATCTAAAATGGCACAATTATCTCTAGATGGCAGACAATAAGAATGAAAAACAACTTGAATTAAGAGATATATTTATAAAAAGATTTGATAGGCATAAAACGATAAAGGGAAAAAGGTGGATAAATTTAAGCTTGAAATTATCGGAGAAAATTGAAAGACATTTCAAAAATTTATTAAAATTGTTTGTGTCACGTTCCGAGGGTTTACAAATTGGAAAAAGAAAGCAACTAATCAATTGTACAGATTGTCGAAGACAGCAGTAGTAACCAGGTGGTCGTATAATATTCATGATTTTGGTTTGTTGTAAATTGTATTAATAAATGTGAGTATGATTATTTCGATAATTAAATCCGTGTGATCATTTGAATGTAAAGGGCCCCTGGAACTAGATAATGAGCTATTTTCCTAGCAAAACCATTTTAATAACCCAACATAACAATAAGTATCAATTTTAATGTCAAATTCTAAAAAAAATTTATCTCAAAATAATTATATTACAGATTTTGTTTAATTTGTATGATTAAGCAATGAGTCGGAAAAATTAATTATTTGAGATAATTAAAATTTTCTTATTTTGGTAGAAATCATTAGAGTATTCATTAAAACAAATAATATTAAACCCGATTTTAAAAGTGAAATTATCATATAAACTTAGCCGTATTAATTATCAAACAGCACGTTTAATTTCTAATATTATGATTTAATTTAAATAATGACTATAAGTAGGGATAGTATTTCAAACTCAAATCAAATAATTATCAATCAATTTTAAAGGCGGTCTAGATAATTATTTGTTTTAATAAATCGTTAAATTTGTTATTTTTAATCGAATTAAATAAGAAAAACATCTAAAAATAATTTTCAGTTTATATTTTAAAAATTTCTTCAATTTTATATTCTTATTAGATACTTATTTTAATTAGCAAAATTTATTTTAAAATATTTTTTGTTATATTTTTCGATTGTAATTATAAGAAATTTGACTTTATTCAAAAAAACTACAAAAAAAACAATATTAAAACAACAATATAAAGTTGTTTTTAATCATAAATGTTTTTAAGTATTTCTTTTGAGGATATTTCAGTAAGCATGAATTAACAATTGAATATGGAATATTAATACACAAACATTCAATAAATATTTAATATATTTAAATTACAAACATTCCTAAATATTGTTTTTACAACAAGCAATTTCATCATTCCATACTTATTTAAATTTATCATTATAATTTTATTAACATTCATTACATATTTTTAACATGATAATTAATTATTCTATTTAATTATCCTCACAATATATACTCTTATTAAGTATTTGTCTCTTGGAAAATAGTGAATATCGATTTCATTTTTAATAAAATAAAATTTTAAAACAAAAATCTAATGTTGTTTTATCGGGTTGATTAATGAAATACTCAACGCGGCCCATTGAAAATTTATAATTTAGTTGGATTATTAAAACATTTCGGAAAGCAATTATTGTATTCTGATTTCAAGTGTGCTTTTGGCAACCTATGGGACCATATTTTCATAACCTTTTCTGGATCACCTCAAATTTATATTAAATAAAAAGTATAATGCTTACTCCATCCTAATAATTATTCATACTAATGAAATATTGTTAAACATTATTTATATTTTATCTATTCACCTATTAAGAGCCTCAAAAGTAGATTTAGTTAAATAAATAAAAGGTTTATTTGCGAAAACAATAATTTTGAAAGATTTATTACTGTTAGTGATGATAATGCATAACGTGCGGTAGAATACAGCATAAATTAAGAAAATTTCAGAATTGACATTTCTAAATTTCTCCTAGTGGCCTCTGAAAAGGAACTCACGCGTCGATTTAGAACTTTTAACACTTGCTACTTGCTTTCTTCATCCACGATTTTATGAAGTCTCCAGTAATTAAAAACATTGCAAGCTTTAGAATATCCATCTCTATATTTTTGCATACGAATTTTATTTGCTAACGATTTCCATTTACGAATTTCTTTTAACCCATGGAAGTTCATTTCAAAGTTTTGTTAAATCACCCAAACCCAAACATGAATCAAGTATCAGTAAATAACACAGTCAAGTAACTAGTAATTTTAGTACAAATTTAGTTGTCCTATCATAACACTTTTTGAAAAGCTTCTGTTGTTTTGATTCGTATCCCTAGAGAAAAAACCTTGCGTTTTGTATGTTTAACGGCAAACCGTTTGATGCTATTGCCACTTACATAAGCCCTGTCCATTGGGAATTGGACTTGCTGATGCTTTGGTTTCGATTTAAATATCGTCTTATTTTTTTGAAGTTTTAAAATTTTATTTTTGACAGTTTGAGGACCACTGCTTTGGCTGAATTAGTAACAGTATAATTAGTACTACAGCCTACTTAATAATGAAGTTCAAAATTTCCTTCATTACTGCAGGTGCCTTGCGTTTTATCTACTGTGTTACAACCTTCTTGATTCGGTAAACTTTTAATCTCGTCAGGGGCAAATTGATTTTGCTATGTTCCTGGTGTACAAATAGAAGTTGCTTATAAACTCATATTTATTCATTTAATTTATTGTGACTGACTGCCTAAGTTCATCAGTATTCTTAGCCGGGATGGGCCTCCAGCATGGGTAGGTCCTACAACACGGATGTAGCTGCTAGACGGTAGTCACGATAATGGAATGTAGTAGGTATGAGAAAAATTGAAATGTGTAAATCATAAATGTAAATTTGAAATAAAAACGAAATATCTGATTATTCAGTAGAATCAGCTTCTGCGTAGCTAGATGCATTTTCATTGGCATTATTTGAAATAAGTTTAATTTCGGTTCCGGCTACTCTAAATCCATCCTCGCCTCTACATGTGGTTTTAAAAGTAAAATAGAGGTGAATTATCATTTGACCTAGAGAAGGGGGGTGAAATATCAGTTTCCTCAGATTATCTACTAAATAAGAAATATAAATATTGGTTGATAGTCTAAAACTGAATTAAAATAAAAAAAATCAGAAAATAAGTGGTTTCAAAGAGGTTTTCCCATCAAAATTTATATTTTTATTTTTAAAATTTTAAAGATGAAGAAAATAATATTTTAAATATATTTTAAATTTAATAAGTTTATTCCAATGTCATTTCATAAAAGTTTTAATTAAATTATTAAACTTCATTTCATTGAGCTGTAGTTGTAAATAAGTATTTATAATTGAAGAAAATTAAATTTCGTAAATAAATAATTTATTGGCGCGCGATTATTTGCATTTTTATTGTCAATCTTGTGTTACGAAAAGAAATTAATTAAATAATTAAAATAAATAAATAATAAATAAACTCTGAGTTTCATGATTAATTTGACGCATCAACGACTGCTCGTTTTCTCACGTCTGTTTCTGTCAATCAACATTTAATAATAATGAGACATTTTTAATTGTAAAATTTATTATTCATCAAAGGAAGTAATCACGCATTTTTTAAAAAACTTTTTGTTTATTATTATTTCGGTATGAAAAATTACTAATACGACTATCTGTGTCCAATAATCAATTGCTAAGACCCAATAATATTGAAATTTTATTTGCATTACAACTTTACACAATAGTGCACTCTTACACGTTCAAACGGAAGGTTATATTGTAACCTTGCTACATCGTGATTTATTCGTAGCCATTATAAGGAAACTACATTTAGTGAATTTCAGAAATAAGTAAATTGGTCAATCCTCTTTGCATGTTACACCTGATTCAGTTCATTAGAAACTTCTATTAGAGAAGTTTTAATGAACATCCAACTACAATTATGATTAAGTTTATGAATTAGTCATTTTTAAAATGGCTGACAGGTAAATTTTTTAATAAAGTATATTTTAGGGCTTGGATTGTGACCTCGTATATTTATGAGATCATTATTCAAGCTCTTAAATAATACTTTTCATCAACGTGTATTTTAAATTTACTTTTCTTAATTTTCTTTGGGCTTTTTAGGAATTTATGCCAATTTATGTAAATTAGTGGAATTATTTTCGAATAAATGTTAGTTGGATTAATTGAAAACTAAAATTTATTATTAAAAAGTTTCTATATTCGAATAAACTATTTCTCTGTTCCTTGGAAATTCGTTTTGGCTGCCATCTTTTTTACCTTTTGACAAATCCAAATTTTTGATATTTTTTGATTTTATAATTATTGATTTTATGAGGCATTGGAAATTTCAGCTAATTTCTCAAAATAATACAAATCTTCCCCATTTTCAATGGTATTAATGATTTGGATTTTTTATACTTTATGAAAAATATTATTTTTAAACTTAAGTTATCGGAAAACTTATGTTTTGCGTTTTTTAACTTCTCATTTGAAGGTTCTGGTTCCACTGCTCCTGGTAAATTGCACATGATGTAATAAATGAATTTATTTTAAGTACATGTTAAATGTTACATTTTTATTTCTTCATCTCCTCAAAAACCTAGAGTTTCGATGGATATTTTTGAAATATCTGAAATGTTGTAAAAATATTAAATTGATTGAATTTCATGAAAAATCTTACTAAATTATTTCTTAATTTTCTCTGCAACTTTAAGTAGAATTATTGGTTTTTTTTCAAAAATTTTCGGCTTTAATTTAAAATAAATTGTCTAAAAAGTTACTAAAATTAGTTTTATATAGAGTTTTTATTGAACTGGACGCTTCTACATTTTGAAAGTTTGCATGCATTATTTACTATGTATTATGTTTTTATGTTAAAAAAATTTTTCTTAAAATTCCTTCCTTCCTATAATATAGTTTTTATTCAGTTGGACAAATTACATGCAGACACGGGTAAGTATGTATGTCCTTATATTATAACATTATTGATTTTTTCATTTTATTATAGCAGTTTTTAATGAACTGAAACAGGTGTAAGCGCCTGTGTGAGCATTTGTATTTTGTGTGTCATTTCGACTGTGTGCGCATGGATATAATTTATATACCAAGAGTCATTAAATCAGACCTTTGATTACATAGCGGAAGACCTTGGATTTTTTTAATGTTTTAATTGATTGAAATTTTCTTTGTTTAACTTAGAATGTTCTTTATCTCAGAAAAATTTGTAATTTATTCACAATTTATACATGAATTTTATGATTTTTATATGAATTTTGGAATTATGTAGAAAAAAGGTAAGACGCTTATTAATTTAAATACAAAGATTTAATGATCGACCAAAATCTCTTCATTATTTATACATTTTGGAAAGTATCTGTTGATATGATGGCAAATATTTATTAAATTACCATAATAGGGCTTCTGGAGCTCTTCGTTGATCGCTTAACATACCGCTTCATATTGATTACTGAAAGGCATTATGCTAAATCATTTTGTTCTTAGCCCATTTTTAATTTTGCTAAAGAACCTTTTAATGGGATTTAGAGAATGGTCTGTATGGTGATAAATGTTCCATCTGTTACCTGCTGAAATCATATAATTGTGTATTGGAGCATTTTCATGTAAAAGGATGTACCCTGTACCATCTAGTTTTTCGGATAACTCATTGATGAACAACTGATGCGATTCTTTTTTGAAAGATCAGTAGATAATTTTCGAATAGATAGGTCCATTTTTTGAGATTACGAGAACTAGCGATGTATTTGGACCTCTATTTGTTGGGATGGAAGCATATAATCTTTGGCCTATTTTGGATGTGTCAAATTTTTATTCGTCCATTTGTTAAAGGAACACTCATAGATATAAATACATTTAGTGCTTCTCCATCCTTTTTAAAGGAAGTGTCTAACGTTTTCGGTTTGAAATTCTTTCTTGGACACAAGGTCTTACATTTTTAAAATAAATTTACTTTTTGTTTAGAAATTGTTTTTGTTGATATTTGTATATTCTGAATGGTTTCCAAATATCTTTTCGTTTGATATAACGTTGAGTAATAATTTTTGTCAACGTACTCCAATAATTTGTCACCAATCAATTGATTGATAATTGATGGTCGATTTCCAATTTTTTTTCCTCTATGTAGTTCTCCAAACCTTTTAAAAAGTTCAACGACCCTTTTTACCGTTGTTCGCTTAATTCCAAGATGTCCTAATTCATATAAGTCCAGTCCGTCTTTCCTTGCTTCTATAACTCTTATTTTATCGGCATTTGAGATTCTGATAAATTTTATAATTTCATTAAATTTTAAATATAAGTTTACTTATCTCTCTGCGAGATGAATAATGCCGTGGAAGTTTCAGGATATATTCTGCAACACATTTTATAAAAATAAATAAATGTAAAGGATAAACTAACATTTTGAATATCATCTATGATGTTGTTGAAGCATCAGCAATATCCTCATAAAGATTAAATTATTAAAATAAAATATACATATAGAGACAATTTAATGTCCAAGATAAAATTTATTATCTACTTTATTAATATTTTTATTATAGAAATTTTCCAAACCAAAATTGCTTGCAGGTATTTTTTCTTCTTTCATAAAATTTTTCTGTCCTCCTATAATATAATCTTCTAGCTAATGCGGCAGCATTTACCAATATTCTATTTTATCTATGACACACACACATTTATTATTGGTTAGATTTTTGATTGATTATATAAGATGCATTATGCTGTCTATTTAGTTCTAATTTAATTTGCTTTGGTGTATGCCACCATCTGTATGCTCAATAAAATTAAAGGTCTTTTAGATTTTTGTAATTTCGCATTGAAATGGAATTTTGGATATTATGACTTGAATTTAATTTGTTTATTCGTGGTAATTTTATTTAGGATTTGGGGTCTTTTCAAAATGATAAAGAACATGAGTGGAATTTGTGTTTATGATAGAATTTATGTAATTAAACTTAAATAAACGTTTCGAAATTAGTTTTATGTTAATTGGTTTATGCAATTTAAGATTATTTGGAGTATAAAAAATTTAAATGAAAAGGTATAATGGAATTTTTCGATCGGTAAATTGTGTTGAAGCATATGAAGAAAAAGATATCTATCACACATGTTATAATGAGCTATGAGTAGTACTAGAAGAACATCCACTTTTGTTGACTGAAGCGAAGTTGAATCCGAAGATGAACCATGAAAAGATGACTCAAATTATACTTGAGACAATAGATTCAACAGCCATGTATGATGCAATTCAGGCAGTTCTTTCTTTAAATGTGTCTAGGCGTACAACGGTTATCGTTTTGAATTCTGGCAGTGGTGTATCGCATACTCTGCCTTTTTTGAAAGTTATACACTACCTCATGCAATTTACAGGATAGATCTGTCTGGCAAAGATAGATTATTTTATGAAAATACTAACCAAACGAGAGTACATTTTCACAACTACACCTCACAATGAATTAAAACAAAAGAGAAATCAACATAAATTAAAATTGCATTGTCAAAATGTGTTCCCTCAATTTTCAATAATAAATTTAATGTGCACTCGTTACAAAAACGGAATTCTCTGGAATTTCAAATGCATAAATTTAATACGTACGTAGAAAAATATTACGTAAAAAAATTTAAGTTATTGAAATTTTGTTGTACTAAAACCGCATTATATCAAAACTGTATTAAATGAATAGGAGGGTTTGCTATAGTTTCATTTGCAAAGCTTTGAATTTTTTACCTACTAATAAGAAACGTGAGTTCGTTGTGAACCATCGTGAGACATGTTAGTTTATACTTCAGTATTAATAGTCGATATTAAAAGTTATTCTACTTGTATAAAAGGAACCACAGATTCAGGTCATTAGGAAATATGCCATTAATAAAAGGTTATACACGATCTTTCACACCGAGAATTTAAACGTTCAACTACGAATCTCACGTGAAACTCATGATGTTTTATGCTATCATTGTAATGGTATAATATTATTTCTCATCACTGTAATTTAGTGCAGTGTTTTTCAAACTTTCTGGCACCTCGGAACCCTATCAATTTTTTTTCGATTTCGCGGAACTCTTTTGCAAATATTTATAACCAGATGAGTATTATCCACTTATATAATCCTTCTTTTTGACATATTTTTCGATCAAAAAGGTTTAATTTATTTTAAGCAATTTAAAAAAAGAAAATTTCATTTTTATTTGAATAAATTGCTACAATGAAAATAAATATAAAGTTTTGTTGCTAAATTGTTTTTATTTAAGTAAAAATAGCAAAGAAATATTTTATTAAAATTAAATATATATATTAGGGTGGAGCTTAAAAATAAAATAAATAAAAAAAGGTATTTTTGAAAGTCTTACCCTCCTAATCTGTTCCTTATAATATAGAAACACTATATAAAAAGTTTGAATAATAAATTCTTGTGTTTAGGTAGCTCAAGTGCTTCAAATTTACAAAAATTATGAAAATTACATAAATTCTCAATTTATTTATAACAAACCAGTATTAATTTTTACAACACAATTAGACTGCAAGTTCAGTTCAGTTTTGGGCAGAGTTCAGAGAGACAGTTCAACAATTTCCAAATTTATTGTTTATGTGGTACTCCAGACATAGTTTGTTTCCTGCTGTCAGGGTACATTCGACGATGATCCTCGACAACTTGCAGGAGGAATTGTAACTGCGATTCATCGTGAGTTAACAAGCCGCTGTATTCCTGAATTAAAGCAACTCCACGTTCAGCATGATCATTTACTACTTTCAGTGACTTGACTGTTTCCTTAGCTTGCCTGAAGTCATCTCTGTCCTCCCACAAATCAGGATCAACCGCGAGGAATCCATGTGGAAGTTCTAGCATTCGGAGCAGGGTCATTGACTTAGCTGTGACAAAATCTTCCAAGTTCCTGGTCTTAAAGGAATCGAGAGCAACTGTAATTCTCTTTGAATGGTCCTTATCTTGCTCTTCTTCATTCTGCATTGCACTCACCATCAGTCTCTTGGTTGACGAATTAACGTGATCGTCGAAGAAAGCCAAGCTAACAAGTTCCTGTGACAGGTACTACAAATGGTTGGAAAACTTTTGTGATGTTTGCTTTGAGATTGCAGAATGGATAGACGAGTAATCAAGCAGAGACTTGAGCAGCAGAAAGTCATTGTAAGCAGCATCGGATGCTTGAGGTGCAGAGATCCAGGCTTTCAGGTAGATGCGTACAGCAAACACACACATCGCGTAATCCTCTTTCTTCTGCAGAAGTAAGTTTGAATTGAGCCTTGAACATCAAGATCTTTAAACTGTATATGACTTTGCTCATCCACCGAGCATGATGCATTGCTCCGGGCAACATGAATCGGACTCCTCTGGCAGGAGCAGCACCGAGAAAGACAATCACGAGTTCCAAGAATTCTTTATAATCGTCTCTCGGCTGGCTCTGTTCAAGATGCTTGATGGCAAAATCGACGGTGCTTTGCCTAATGTCTTCCACTAGATTTGCCACGTCGTCTGCTGCAATCCCTGGTTCATATTTGTCCGTTTCGATGATTGCCCAGTATTCCTGAAAGCGTTTGAAGAGTTGAACCACGGGAGAGGAGGAGGTTCCCATACAGACTTGGAAGACTGCACCAATAATCAGTTCCATAACGTAATGCCTGCAAGCCAGCGACAACAACTCCTTCTTAAGTTTCTGCTCTAGGAGGACACATGCACCAGATATCCGACCAGTGTTTGAGCTGGTCGTGTCAAAACACATAGCTCGGATACTGTTGGCTATGCCCCAGTCTTCAATGGCTCCAAAAACAGCAGCAGCCTCAGCCTCGCCTGTTCCGGATGGAAGCTTGGCAACTGTGAGTAGCTGAGAAACTTCTTTTCCTGACACCAACACTGGCAGGCGATCGACCTTCTCTTTTCCAATTAGGGCAGGGATAAGTTTCCCGTCCCAGTGAACAACAAGGGGAACGTTGCCCTGAAACTCAGCCTTTATGTTTGCTGATCTCTGGACTCTGTGTTCAACTCTGTGTCATCGAATTGAATCTCTGTTTAGAGCAAGTTCATCAATGTTATGTCCCAAGCTTTTGGCGGTCTCTGCTATAACGAAAACGGCCTTGCGGTTTGAAACATTTGTTCGATCCAGTGCTGCCGCGAGTTCAGGCGTGACAACAGTTTTTCGTCCCCTTTTTCTCTTTGGTGTCCTAAATGCTATGCTTTCAACAGCCTCCTCACATGCATCATTCTCAGTTTCCATCTTCTCTGTGTCTTCTGTTGAACTGTTTTCTGAACCAGATGAAACCAATTCCACTGTAGAATCTGCCAACTGTTTTATTTCAATCATTTGCTGTCGCTTGGCAAGCATTTTCTTATCTCTTTCAGACGCTCTTTTCTCCTTGCCAGCAAGCTTTTCATCTACCCCAGCCATAGACCCTCTTCTACCTTTCTCCCGCTGTGCTAATAAGAAATCTTTATCTTCTTGCAAAACTGATTTCATGTTCAGAGTATCGGCGTGAGCGACATCAAAAAGATCATCGAGTCTGGAAACAAAAGCCAACTTTCTTGAGAGTTGAGTTGGTGAAGCTCGTGTTTTGTTCTTCTTGAGAAGACGCCATTCCTCAAATGTCTTCTCTAACTTGGTTTGACAGTTTTGATGCTCTCTCATTGAGATTCTAGCTTTCACCCAAAACTTTGATATTTCAGTGATGGTAACAGCCGACGATTGTCTTATGGTTTCCTTCAGTTCGAGATGGTGATGTAGGAAGAACCCAAGAGTCATACGCAATGATGGCAACTTGCTGACTGTTAATACAGTCACAGAGTCCACAAGAAGATACAACTGGTTCTGAGATCTTGTTGCTTGTGTCATAGATGACATTTTTTATCAGCAATTAGTCTGAAAAAAAATTAGAAAAGGCATTTTTATCAATCATTTGGCATTTGGAATCACGAATTTTACCATTTTAAACATGAAACATTAATGCCGCCCTCAATCAAGCAAACATTCTGAATTGCCATACTGCTGACTACATTGTATAAATTTAAAAATAATTTCAAATACCTGTTTTGTTGTAGTGTAGTGTTGATGATAAAGTAATCAAATTTACGAATTTTTCACTATTTCAATCATTAATAAATAATAATCAATAAAAACAAAAATTGTATTTCTTCTGCTTAAAACCAAACTTCTGCAAAATGGCTGATTGGCTGTCAGCTTTGGTAGTCTATTGCACTGCCTCTAACCTGTGAATAAGTAAGCAACCCTACATGCATCATGGGCAAAAGTTATAGAAAATAAAATACACTAAGCTGATGCAAAAATTGTGTGATAATAATGATAATTATGTAATATCATAAGTTTAGTTTTATTTTGTTTGAATGAACAATTCCAGCTATTATTGATTGTTATGATGTAAGGATTAAAAATGATTAAAGCCCCATAACCAGTTAACCACACTGGAAGAATACAATTATGGACCCGTCCGAGTCTGACGACCAGAGTGCTGGAAACTTCACCATCATTGAGCTACCTCTAAATATTGTTCAATTGTGCTCATATGTTGTCTGAATTATTATTTCATAAATAGGAACAAAATTGGAGGGTAAGAAGATCATATTTCAAAAGTTAAAAAATAAGCTCCACCCTAATATATATAAGTATTTATTAAAAAAATTAATTCAAAAAAACGTTTAATTAAAAAAAATCAATAATTTTTGTATCAATGGGAAGAATAAGCTTTCATTGACTTGCATAAATCTTCAATATTTGGTGGAAGATTTGTTAACGATAATCTTACAATCGATGTCAAATTTAATCTATTCCGTTGTTTAGTCTTGGTTAAAGAGACTATTGAAAATCCACTCTCACATAAATAAGTGGAACTTATCCGAATTTAATTATATGCATTGTAAAACGCTACAATTACCATAGTTCATTACTCTAAAGTTTCCTTATAAAGATTACTTTAACAATGTTTCCACATTTTTACATATAAAAGTCTTAATTATAACGATTCAAGCAAAATCTTTTCAAATAGATCAACTAGAAAATTTTCATGTACAACAAATATTGGTTAAATTGACTTTATCAAATGAATATGAAAATCCATCTTAATTTATGTTACTCTACAATAAGAATTTGACTCTATAAAAATATACTAATTATCCCTATTAAAAGTGTAACAATTTATTGAACTACAAACACTTTTCACAATAAAAAATTAATTTAACAGAATAAGAAAAACAATATTTGCTAGCATGTTGATAAAAATGGATATACTTTAATGTCCAACTTTATATCCAACCACCTTAAAATCTTCTATAAAATTGTCATAATTTAATGAATCTCTATCATAGTAGCAATAAACATCAAAATACCATAAATCATCGACAAAAGGATAAATCTACTCAATGTTATGCTTTAATTCATCTTTGATTCGCCTAAAAACTACAATTACTATCATATTACCAGTAAATATGGTATTAATAAGCTACAATTTACTGACAATAATTCCAAATAAAAAGCTAAATTTATTGATTTCTCTACACATACTTTACATTGGATTAATTCATTTAACACCATAAAACGTTGAAATTACCCCAACTGATAAGAATAACCTTAAAGTTATAAATATTATAAAGATTGTAATTTAATGAATTACATCTTACTACATTGAAATTTGTTTACATAAATCTTACAATAGCTAGATTTATTGGAATGAATTTAAATCTTTAATGAATTTCTCTTACACTCAATAGTAATACCATGATTGATAAGCACTAATATCCCAACAAACATTTGATTAAGACTCCAATCGTA
The DNA here is from genome assembly GCA_022537955.1 of Schmidtea mediterranea. Taxonomy (NCBI): domain Eukaryota; kingdom Metazoa; phylum Platyhelminthes; order Tricladida; family Dugesiidae; genus Schmidtea; species Schmidtea mediterranea. The sequence continues at coordinate 231,403,696 of CM039680.1, forward strand.
ACCAATTATTAAACTTTTCACTTTTATTTGGAAAATTACTGATAATATCATAAAAAACCTTACATTTCTCTATAAATACATTAGCCATAATTTCCCCCTTAAAATTGATATATAACTGATCATTTCATGTAAAACTCTACATTTATCTGAACATACTCGATGTTTAGACATAATTTCGGCCACTTAAAAATTTATATATTACTGATAATTTCACTAAAACCCTACATTTATTAAATTTATAGGCACAAACTCAATATTTAGCCAAAATATAACACTTTAAAATTGATATATTACTGATAATTTTCATTAAAAACCCTACATTTATTGAATTTATCTGCACAAAATCAATATTTAGCCATAATTTATCCCTTAAAATTGATATATTACTGATAATTTTCATGAAAAATCTAACATTAAATAAATATTTCTACTCAATATTTACCCTTGATAAATTTCTTTTGACACTGTAAAATATTGAAATTACCCATACTGATATTCAAATAATTATTACGTCATAATTGATCGATTAAATTTCTCACTCAATGTTTCCCATATTAATTTACAACATCTAAGCTCGATATTCCAACTTGTAAAACATACCAGAATTGATCAAAATCCAAATCCATAGTGATAAATCTAATCTCTCCGTTATATCTAAAACTCTGAAATGTTCATACGTTGGAATATTCTCTCTAAAATTGATACATTTCCCTTAAAAGTTTACATCAAATTCACAATAAATTCTTTAGTAATATCAATTGACATTCGATTATATATAAAATTCATTAAAACTATACCGAGAATCATAAACTTAAACTAAAATATTTAACAGGCTCTATATTATACTAAATTGTCATACATGATAAATTAACATACTAGCTATTATTCAATACCTTATTACAAGTTTTAGTCTAATTAAACACAATTTCCATATTGATAAAAGACGAATAAATGAAGCCAATTTAACGATGTATGTGATAAAAAATATTTAATTGAATATCAAAAGTTTATAACTAACTCTCAAAATAATCAAAGACGTAGTATTTTAAATTGAATACCAAAATTAATTGATTCTAAAATATAATTACTTAATTTCAAATATTTTTAACGTCCAAAATTTTGGTTCATTTAATTTTCTTAATCAAATTTTACCTCTAAATAATTGCACAAATTCCAAAATAAGTATCATTTGCGTATATGTATCAGTAATATTATTTAAAATCTGTAGGTGAAAGGAAGGATTTATAAGTTGTTGTGTGGAGGGTTCTAGAGGTGTGTGTGTGGAAGGTTCTAGAAAGTATATGTGTGTTCCAGAAAATTAGGTCATCTAGGTGTGTTGATCCACAACTGCGTGACATTTTAAGTGTGAATAATATTAGGTAATCGGTGTGTATGGCATAATAAGTGTGTTTCCAGGTAGTGACTGGCCAGTGAGCACGTGACATGATCGAGTGGTCACCTGGTAACAATGGATAAAGGTCAATTACTAGGTAGCAACCACGTGGACAGAGGTCAATCTCCAGGTAGTAACAGCGTGGACAGGAGTCAGATGTTACATAATGTTACATAAGCCTATTGGGGGTTATATCTGACGGGCTCACATCCTACTACTTATCTACTCTCAGAAAAATAATCTATGGTTTTTCTCCACTGTTTCCGCTGAACATAGTTTGAAAAACACTGATTTAGTGAATGTAGCTTACCATATATTTGAACTTGAACTATTTAATTAAAATAGCTTAGATGTTTGAATCATTTTTAATGAATTACATTCTGTCCTGAAAAGCGTAAGAATGCAAATGGTTTATGCTGCAAAATATTGAATTTCATCCCAATATAAGATTTTCCTTCTCTCTTTTGTAAGTTTATATCGCTTTTTCCAACCTGGTTGGCAAGGTATAACTATTTACATAAACATTTACATCATTTTTCTTAATCGAAAATTTTTGTTTATTTATTTAATAGTTATACTGAATTGCAAACTCTATTTAAAACAAATAATTCCAGATTGCATTGACCCAAAAAATTACAGAGCACTAATCTAGTTGCACGAAAGTGTTCAATAAGCTGCATCGCAAGTTGCTGAAATTCTTTATATTCCATCGGCTTTATTCTTGATTTTACTACGTATTCTTTATATTAATATCTAAATTTACAATAAAATTTCAAGCAAACAAAAAATGTTTTCATCTCCATTTCAACTTCGTACCTTTATACAGAATTTGTATACAGTTGTGAATTTTTATAAATGCAAAAACAATACTAGAACTGCTATACACTTTCAAGAACAACTCAAGAAAAATTTTGAAAAACATTAAAAAATAAGTTGTTTTTGATTAAAACATAATGTCGATAAGTTAGGACAAGGTGTTGAAAGGGTTAGTTGTCAAGATAGTCAATAAAATTTGAAATACGCATTCAAGTCAAAAGGGTATCAGAAATCATGAACAAAACCAAGTTTTCCCATCATCACAGCAATAAAAAGATAAAATTAATTTATTTTAAATTAATAAAAGTAAAGTAAAACAGAGAGTCTACATTTGGAACACAGTTACAATTGAGAACATCCCTCATTCAGGGATTATAGAGAAATGAAATAATCCAACGTCATAGTAAAAATAATAAAAATTAAGCCCACCTAGGAAATCATATTAAATGTAATTTTTATAACTTTTCAAAATATGTTTGGAAAAAGAAAGCAATAATTATTGCATAATTTTCTGAATGTCATCTGAGTAGAATTAACGATATTGCAACTTGCCATCTCTATTGTGGCTTTTGTCCAATTTCCTCGTCCTCGTTACCCATCATCATCATTGCAGTAAAACAAAAAAAGAAATCGTACACTTCAATTAAAAACGTTATACTTTCCCTATTTTAATCTCATCTGATTATTAATCCATACATTTCATTCATCCAGCTGTTCCACGTCACTAATAAATGAAATCATTTAAATTTAAAACAAAAAACATTAATGCAATTTGACAATTGATTCAAACAACGAGCAGTCTATAATCAGGGCAAAAGTATACGCTAATACACGGAAACCTCGAATCCCTCGGGAGAAAAACAGTAGAATTTTACTTACTAATAGACTATATATCTTATCCCTTGAAGGGAATCATTTTTAGGCTTTTATTAGAAACAAAGAGCGAGACAGTGATTAAGATATTGAAGAAAATTTAGCTTAATTACTAAAATATTACAAAATCTGTATTCAACTGATAATTAAAGTAAAAACAACAAAAACAAAAACAACAAAATCTCTGGAATCTATTTATTGTTTTAATTACATTTGATACTTTTCAAAGCCTGAGAGTTTGCATAAAAGCTGTTGCATCTCACGAGGCATTGAGGGAGCATCATCAGCAAGTTTCAGCAACAATGGTTGGGCAAACAATAGCACTGACTGCAAACCATAATCTCCTTTTGACTCGAAACAATGGCACATTTTCAATAAATGCAATAAAATTTCAAATTTCACATAGATTTGAGATAGGCTCTGTGATTCAGATGATTCTTTCGGAATGAACTGTGATAATGAGCTGACGACTAATTTGATCAGCTTCGAGAACCACATATTGTCGGTTACCTGGGATCCAATATCCAGCAGATTCCCAATTATGGAAAATATTAATAAACTGCCAGAAGATTCTAATAATATAATAATAATAATAATAATAATAATAATAATAATAATAATAATAATAATAATAATAATAATATAATAATATAATAATAATATAATAATAATAATAATAATAATAATAATAATAATAATAATAATAATAATAATAATAATAATAATAATAATATAATAATAATAATAATATAATAATAATAATAATAATAATAATAATAATAATAATAATAATAATATAATAATATAATAATAATATAATAATAATAATAATAATAATAATAATAATAATAATAATAATAATAATAATAATAATAATAATAATAATAATAATAATAATAATAATATAAAGGGATCGGCAAAAAGTGCTTTTCGGGGTTAAAAAAAGAGCGCAATGAATTATTTTTATTTTCCAAATAAAATTTGAGATTTCAACAAACAAAAAGGAATTCGTTTAGGAATATTATAGAAAATTAATTAGTATTTTTTTAATAAAAATAAAGTAATAAATATTATTTATTGAAATATAAATATAGTGATTTTTGCAGATTTCTGTTGTTAAGCGCCGTCTTTTATCTGTTAAAATGTTATTTAACATCGAAAAACTACACTCGGCCAAGATGTAGATGGAATGGATGCGATATCTATTCTGAGTGGTGTAATTGTTCGTGGAACCAAGGTGGAGTTGGCGAATGAACACATGCGACCAGAAATTTGTTGCTTAAGCGTCAACGTTGATACAAATGATCGTAGAGTGATAGAATCGAGGAGAGTGTCAAATTCTGTTAAAAACATCGAGGGCAAGGATTTGTTAGCACAGTTTGAAGGTAAGGCATAACGGTGAAGTGGAATTGGATGGATAGCGCTCCAGAAGCACTTAAGCCTCCTATATCTCAGTGCAAAATTCCCCACAAAGCAGAAAACGAATTTAACGAGACTGTTGAAAGTTGGATTAAGAATGGATGGTTGCAGACTTATTGTTGAGAGATTAAATCCGTGCTTCCTCTGATGGTGGTTATCCAACAAAATAAAGCAAAAATGAGAACAGTCTTGGATTATCGAAAAATAAGTAAATATGTCTCAAGTCACAATACGCAAGAGGATGCCTGTCAAAAGAAATTAAGGAAATGGCGGAGGTGGGATGATGATGTTGTTGTTATTGATTTTTTTTAAAATCAGTATATTTACAAATACCTGTTGACGAACCTTTATGGGCTTTCCAAGTAGTTAAGTTCAAGGGGATGACGTTTGGTTTAACAAGACTCGAGCTGAAAATCATGACGACTGTGTTAAAACATGTTTTGTCAATGGATGCTGGCAAAGCAACGGACGTATACATTGACGATATATTTGTAAATACAATCCTGATCTCAGCGGAATCTATGGTAAAACTGCGAAAGTTTGGATTGAAGGCGAAAAATCCAGAGTTTATTGATGGCGCTCGAATTCTTGCAGGAGAGTCACCAAGCAAAAACTGTTTTCATGGGCTGGGCAAATGATCGGACATTTTCCGGTTGCACATTAGTTGAGACAGGTTTGCTCGATTGTAAAACGACTCCCTGGTGACAGAGGACGGGATCAAGAAGTGGATACAATGGCAATAGCGATAATGAGAGATCACAGATAAAGTACAGAAAAAAAATCCAGTGGGAGGAGAATGGAACGTGAAGAATTCTGATTCAGGAATTATTTGGTTCGATGCAAACAGTCTTGCAATTTGAGTAGTTATGGAAATCGGAACAGTGAAGGTGGAGGATACTACATGGTTGCGAAAGCCATACGATGCAGCCTACTTAAATCTTGCCGAGTTGGAGGCCGCCTTAAAGGGAATAGAAATAGCTAACAATTGGAATTTGCAAGCCGTTTTACTTAAGATAGAATCGGCTTCGGTATATAGCTGGTTGAAGGCAGTGCTCAATGATAATTCGAGACCAAAGGTAAAACGGTTCTCTGAATTATTGGTTCGACGTCGCCTTGAGATATACGACATAAAAGTCACGGTATTTTTGAGCGAAATCGATTGTAGACCAACCAGATTCTCAATCTGGTGGATGTTGAAATCGGAAAATGAAATAGACGTTCGTAATAATCTTCGATCAATATTTCTCGAGCATGGTGTACCGTTCGAAATACTCTTGGACAATAGTAGAACGTTCCACTTCAATGAAATTAGAACGCTGTGAGATTACGAAAGTGAGTTCTCATCTTCAGATCTAAGAAGCTATGATCATGAGAGGCACGAACTGAGAAGATCTGATCGAAAATCTCTAAATTGGTCGGAGGATTATGTTCGAGCTTGAGCTCAGGCGGAGGTGTAATTATTTAAAAGAATTTTGATTGAATAATTAGTCAGAATTGAATGAGCAGATTTGGAAATACAAATAAGTCATTTAATAGTTATTTTTATTTGTATGAAAAACAACATATATATATATATTTATTTATTTACTTATAATTTGTCAGTAATGTACATTAATAGTTATAATACTTATAATTATGTAAATAAAATGTTAAACAAACTATTTTTTTCGGCTTCATTGCTTAGCATTTTATACATTAAATTATACAGCTTGCCGAAATACAAATTTATTGTAAATATTATTCATAAATAATCAGAATATAAATCAACTACTCACCAATATTTCCTGATAGCGGAACTAAACAGCTCAAGGCGGGATAGAACCAAATGACTAAATCCTTCCTGACCACCTCTTGGAGAAACTTGATCACATTGATCCACCGGTCAACTGTTGCATATGAAACCATCTGAAATGAATTGACATTGAAAATGACGGAAATAATTCAATCAATGAGCAATAACCTCTGTAAGGATGCTAACGATATGCAACCGGCTCAACAGCTTCCAAGAATTAATTTGATCTTTCGATAAAGACTCTAGAGATTCTAATGAAATTTCAAGGAAGCGCCGAGAAACACAGCTCAGTGTGATTATGTGCTCAAAATCGTTTACTATATCTTGATCTTGATTTTGTGTAGAATCGTTGCTAAGTTCCATTTTAAAAAAGAACCTAAAATCTTATTAATCAATCACTTTTGCTTAAATATTTTACTTTTCCAAAATCTGCTTTGAAAGAAATGAATATTTCGAAAGGGGAATTGATATGAATTGTTTTTGTGTTTTATAAAGGTTCCAGAATAGAAGTTTGGTGACGGAGAAAGGTAAAGAGTCAATATGATTGATTACAAATTTCGGATTAATATGATAATGAAAATCTTTTATCAAAACTTTGATTGACGACTCAATGTAAGTAAGACTAGAAGTTGAACCGTAGCCGTTTTGATATAAATTGAAATGTAAATGCCCAATTGCAACTAATAGTGATGTGAGCTTATAGCGAAACTCGTCATTGTGCAAATGAGGATGTTGGATGAAAACGAACAGTAAAATGAACGCGGGAGTGTCGTTGACTGACTCCGTGTTTAAACGCGGAACAACGAGATTGGAAAGAATTGCATCAGCTATCGAATTGGTATTTACCTTAAACAATAATACAAATAATCTGAAATCTGAATTAATATTTAATTATAAAAATTTTAGCAGGGTTCAGTCGGAACAATAATCTTTACGCCTCATAAAAATTCTAATAAATAAAATAAAATTTCAAAAAAGATTTTTTTTTCACTGCGTTCAGTTTTTGGACATTATTATAAATATAACGCATTTGATATTAAATGAATATAAAGTGGGATATAAAGTATTAAAGGATATAAAGTATCTGTTCGTTTTTGACCTTGATTATTATTTTAAATGTGTCAATTATAATATGTTATAATTTATTCATTGAATATTTTTTTGTTAATGTGATGGTAAATATATTATTTACTGTTATTTATTATTCTTATTATTATATAAAACAAACAAGAAACTGGGTCGTGGAAACCGAAATTCTCATTGAAACTCTCATTTGGGAAGTCCACGTGTTGTAGATAACGAAAATCTATTTGCTACGATATAAATATATTTATAATTCATTGCATTTGGGCTCAAAATTCCAGATTGACTAATACATAAGCCCAAAAGAAGATAGAAATTGATAACCTTCTTGGTGAAAGATTTCAGAAACGATTTGCATTTGAGTAGCAAAAAGCGAGTGCGTAATTTTAAAATGAAAAATAAGTAAATCCCCCAAAGGTAAAAGAAATCTGTTTGATAATATAGATTCGGAACAGCGAATCAAGATGTCCTTTTGTTGACTTAATTTGTAAGGGTCAACGTCTACATTAGATATAACTACATGGAGGTGACAAAGATTATTATTTCTCGGCTGTTTTAAGAAATTCTAGAAAAAATACGGAAAAAATATTTTATAACTATATATTTGTGTTGATTAAAACATGCTAAAGGACACAGAGCCATTATTGTCATTTAGTATTACAAACAACAGAATAATTTTGGTTCTGGTTGATAAAAATAATAATAGTTGTGATTATCCTTAGGAAATTATTTATTTTTTGAACATTGGTGAAAATGAAAATTAATAATCATAAAATAAAAATAGATATTTGGATATTTGCAACCAATTCCTGGTTCTACATATCAAGTCAAGTATTGTAAAAACTGTTTGCCATGAAAGGTTTTCAATCATTTTAAAATTTTTAAAAGATGTGTCGCTGAAAAAATTATGTCTAGGTTTGACGCTTGAAAAAAAAGTGATCTACACTTGTCTGAATGATGCTGTTACAATTGAAAAAAATATAAATAAAAAAGACAAATATCACCAATGAAGAAAAAATATTCATTTCAAAAAAATCATGTGAAATAGAGACTTACAGAATGATATTGGTGAAAGAACGATAAACAATGCAAAGAAATAGATGATGAGAAAAGGCCAATGAAGAAAATAAAATAGAAAAAAGAAATGTGCAGACATCGATATTGAAATTTTTACAGAACAGAAAAATGAAGAGCATGCATTTTTTAAAATTAACAGATTTGTACCTTGTCATAAATTGTGCATTTTGCCATTTGTGATGGAATCCCAGAGCAATACCGATTAATATATAATTATAATGACCAGAAATAGCAATGATAAATTTATAAATTTTAATGAAATGTGGGAAAAAATTAGGGAGAAAAATAATTTTTTTCTAAATTTAAAAGGAAATGAAAGCTCAAATGAATAATTAATTCGAAAAATTCTAAATCAGTTCCCTTTGTTTACTAATTCAAATATTTGAACAAATTTAAATTCAACAGTTCTTAGTCTGAAATTTGTCCACGAATCAAACAAATAGCAGTTTTACCACATTCTCAAAAACGGAGTTGGGTAGCAGCTTTATATAAAGAATTTCCTGTTTAAATTTTAGTAACAAAATTATTACTTTTATAAATGAAAATGAATGAGAGGCTCCCGATAATTTATTAACAAATCGCTTAATATCAAAAGTTATCAGGATGTAAGCATTGGCATCGACATAGTGTTTCAGTATTCATTTTTCGATTTAGTATTATATTTTACACTCTCCAATTATAGAGAACTGTTTTAATAAATTCCCAATTAGAAGATTTACCCATGTCAAAGGGCAAAATTGTTCGTATATTAACATAAAATAGGTCTCAATATCTGATTAATGACAAATTGAAAATTATAAAGAATTCCATTAATTTAATTAACTTTTAGAAAAAACAGACCTTATTAGAAAAATAATAATTAAATCTGTGTTTAACCATCTTTGTCTCATCACTTAAATTTATTTTGAATTAAGTTTCCCGAAGAATTGATATCCCAATAGATATAACCATGTAATACATACTTGAATAGTGAAATAGTAATAGGTATTTGAGAAAACCAATTAATAATAAGTCCAACATAGGAAGGCCAGACGTAGTTTGATAATATGTATAAAATTCTCTATTATCTTTTGTTTTGGTAAATCATTGGTTTTCACTACAGTAATTATATTGAAAGGTGCACAATATCAAAGCATTTTTCATTTATTTTTTGTTTAATGTAAATGGCATCATAAAAGAATTTTAAAACTTTTTTCCTTGTCGAAAAAACACAGAGTTATTCCGGATTTTAATCTCAGTGAACATGAGGAAGCACTCCATATGCGACAATTTTACTTAATGACAAATTCATTTACCCAAAGATGCACCTCCATTGCCGGAGATTATTTTCTTTGACAAATTACAAATAAAAACTGACAACTCATTTTTATTCCAAACATTAAAAGTAGTTGATATATTAATATTTTTAGAAGACTTTATGAAGTTTTATTCCAAATGATATTAGCACTTGTAAAAGCCGAAAATTTGTGATTTGAATAACTATAAATAATTTATTTTGTCTATTATGTTTTAAATAAAATTACTTATTCAAAACTATGAAATCATGCTTAGATTTGTGCTTTTCACTTTATTCCATAGATATTTTGAAATTTTAATTTGAAAAAAAAGATTTCTGAAAATATACTCCATGAAAAACCGAAATAAGCTCCCATAATTAATTGCATATTAAATTTAAATTTAATCAATTATCGTAAAGAAGTCAATTATTAAATTATATAACAAGGATATTGCAAATTTATTAAACGCACACATTTCTAGATTTGATGAAAATATAATAATAAAATTTTCCCCAGAGTGCAAATACGAATCATCAGATGAAAATGCAGGGTTCAATAATGGATATATATATAAATGCAGATTCCTTACCATAAATTTCAATTAAATTAAAAATTTGATCATTTTAATCGACAATACATTTTGATAATTAAATAACTCAAATTACTACATCATCTCACTATTCTATAGGAGAATTAACTTGTGTAACTTAATTTCCGTCTGTCATCACCAGAACTTGCATCGAGTTGTTATCATTCCATTATTTTCCACACAAATGAAGATAATTTTATTTATCCCATTAATTATCAAAATGATAATTTTTACAATTATGTAATAACACACATTTAATACCCAATTTTTTGATTTGGGAAAATATTTTATACTACTGAGTAAATAGGAAAAATGAGGACATTTTGCAATTTGAATTTGTAATATAATTAATAATTCTATTTGAATAAAAATATTAAAATCGGAAAGATTAGACGATGTAATTGAGTCAGCAATTTTGAATTAGTAAAATATTTACAGAATTTGACTTAATAATAATAATAATAATAATAATAATAATAATAATAATAATAATAATAATAATGAAGATATATTATTATCAATATTTACAATATTGATATTTTTTTGAATATTTTATGATTGTTATATAGTTTTGAATTTAACGGATGCAAATGAATATGTTGCTGGCAACCAAGCTGAAATCACATATCTGATAAGATCACGACAAAGGCAAAACATTCAAGCAAGAACATTCAAGAAAGTATCTACCCAATGACAAAAAAGTTTTCAAGAGATTCAAGAATTGTTATTATCCATTGAAGAATTTGTAACAATAAATTCTCTCGCTTTAGGAGTAGCTTTCGATTTATTATTACATGGGGACGCAAAAGAGTTATTGGTAGTGTTTACGAAAACATCGAAGACTCCGGCGTCAGATGAAGATGTAAAAGGTTGGTTCATTTTGAAGTATGTGAAATGTAAAAGCGTATTGAAAACTATAGATGATATGAGTCAGATTTAGCAGAGACCTGACGAAAGATTTGATAATTCTGTGATCAGAGTAAGGAAACTAGTGCGTGAAGTTTAATCAGCGAAAAGTCAAAATATAGATATCTCTGACAGAATTTCGAAAATATTATGTATACCGAAGACAACAATCAGGTGTTTGCATTTGCAGATGTTAGGAAACAAGAAACAAAGCATCAATGAGACAAAACTCTCCTTCAGTGAATAGACCACATGATTAGACTAACCGGTATACACGTCCGCAAAGGAATAACAAAATTATAATAGAAGAAAACGAGGCTCCGCAAGACGAGAATATTATATAATGAGTAAACACCGCGTGGTTTGCGAGTGTGGTGAATTGTCCTTAAAAAACCTGATATATTTGTATGAAGACCTTTAGAACAGCGGTTCACAACCTTTCTGGTGCTGTGACCCCTTGATAATAACAATAAAATTAACTGGGTTGCTACTCAGTCATTGTATTTTTGCAGTTAACTATTATGTTTTTGAATTGCAAATATTCGGTTTTATTTATATTTTATACTATAAAGTCAGAGTAAGAGTATCGCTTAAATTTAAAATGACAATAACAAACCACTGACCCCTGGCGATAAATAATAATAATAATAATAATAATAATAATAATAATAATAATAATAATAATAATAATAATAATTATTATTATTAATTGTTATTATTCTAAAGTTTATAAATAAAAAATAATAATAAATAAATAATAATAATAATAATAATAATAATAATAATAATAATAATAATAATAATAATAATAATAATTAAACGATAACGCCAATAAAAAACCTTTCGTACGATATATTTCGATAGCACAGCTATCATCTTCAGGTACTCAAAACCAACTAAAAATATTATGAATTAACATTTAATTTAAACAAATTATTTTTTATTAATTTAATTTTTTAATAAATAAATATTTTTAAAAATATATTTTAAATTAATTTTAAATTTTAAATTTTTTACTTATATTCTAATTTTTAAAAATTAATGTAATTTAAAATTTTCAATTATTTTAATAATATTAAAAAAACAAACATGATTTAACATACGTAAACTATTTAAAAACATTCAAAACATTCGTAGTCACAGCACTCTGCACATTAATCTTTGGATCCAATGACCTTATCAGCAATGCTTCACATATCACTCGTTCCCAATAACTATTAAAACTTCTCAACAAAATTCTAAAATCAGACATTCCGATATCACTTTGACAGCCTCTATTGTGTTCACTAATATTGGTCAAACCCTTCAATCGACAATGCTCTAGAACTCGAGTACAGAGATGACGGGAAGTCTCTCCAATGTATGTGGCATTACACCCATTACATGTAAATTGATAAACGAGATCAGAACACAATCCATTAATGCGATCAGAGTTTGAATGTAAGGATAGCTTTGAGTTTGTTTCTTGTATTGCAAAGCTACAAAAACGAAGTATGAATGATGTTATGGTTTCGTTTGATGTTTGTAGTTTGTTTACGAATGTGCCACTGGTTGAGACAATTGACTTATGCTGTGCGTTGTGGAATGAAAATGATTCGGAACATCACATTTTGGATAGAAGGGCATTTCGAAAACTTCTTGAATTTGCTACTTCAAATGTCAATTTTCTTTTCAATGATGAATGGTATCAACAAATAGATGGAGTCGCTATGGGTTCCCCTTTAGCACCAACGATGGCATCAATATTTTTGGCTAGTTTGGAAAAGAAAATTGCTTCTTTCCAATTTGAAAAACCTTTTGTTTATAAAAGGTATGTGGATGATATTTTTCTTATATTTGAAAACCAGAAACATGTAGAACCGTTTTTGCAGTTTATGAACAGTTTACATAAAAACATTGTATTCACATGTGAAACGGAGAGAAAGTCATCAATTGCGTTTTTGGATTTGTTAATTCAACGCAAAGATAAACAGTATGAGACAGAGATTTATAGAAAACCAACTGATACTGGTCTTTATACTTCTCCAGAAAGCTTTTGTGAATTTAAGTATAAGAGAAATATGGTGAAAGGATTGATTTATCGTTCATGGGCTTTATCTTCTACTTTTGCTAATTCGGTAAAAAGTGTTGATAAATTGGTTGAGTTGTTGATAAAGAATGGATATTCTAAATCATTTTTATTGTTGATGATAAAAGAAACTGTTGATAAATTGATTAAAAATCCTAAGGATCCATGTTGTGGAAAGTCTGAATGTAATTTGTCGGATGGGTGTGAATTGAGTGTTGATCTGGGTGATTGTAAAAATGGATATAAAAAAATTGAGCCTAAATATGTGTTAGTATTGCCGTACTCTGAAGGTTTTACAAATTATAAGAGGAAGTTGGGTAAACTGATAGGAAATTTAGAGTATAAGATCGTCTCTAATTCGTGTAAGGTACGCAATATGTTTATTAATAAATCAAAAACTCCGGTTGGATTGTGTTCTGATCTCGTTTATCAATTTACATGTAATGGGTGTAATGCCACATACATTGGAGAGACTTCCCGTCATCTCTGTACTCGAGTTCTAGAGCATTGTCGATTGAAGGGTTTGACCAATATTAGTGAACACAATAGAGGCTGTCAAAGTGATATCGGAATGTCTGATTTTAGAATTTTGTTGAGAAGTTTTAATAGTTATTGGGAACGAGTGATATGTGAAGCATTGCTGATAAGGTCATTGGATCCAAAGATTAATGTGCAGAGTGCTGTGACTACGAATGTTTTGAATGTTTTTAAATAGTTTACGTATGTTAAATCATGTTTGTTTTTTTAATATTATTAAAATAATTGAAAATTTTAAATTACATTAATTTTTAAAAATTAGAATATAAGTAAAAAATTTAAAATTTAAAATTAATTTAAAATATATTTTTAAAAATATTTATTTATTAAAAAATTAAATTAATAAAAAATAATTTGTTTAAATTAAATGTTAATTCATAATATTTTTAGTTGGTTTTGAGTACCTGAAGATGATAGCTGTGCTATCGAAATATATCGTACGAAAGGTTTTTTATTGGCGTTATCGTTTAATTAAATCGTTGCCAAATTTATTTAATTATTTATTAATAATAATAATAATAATAATAATAATAATAATAATAAATTAATAATAATTAATAAATAATAATTATTATTATTAATAACGATAAATATAAAAAATAATAACAATTTTAATAATTTTAAATAAATAATCATAATAAATAATTTTTAAAAAATAATAATAATTAATAATAATAATTAATAATAATAATTAATAATAATAATTATTATTAATTGTTATTATTATAAAGTTTATAAATAAAAAATAATAATAAATAAATAATAATAATAATAATAATTAATAATAATAATAATAATAATAATAATAATAATAATAAATTAATAATAATTAATAAATAATAATTATTATTATTAATAACAATAAATATAAAAAATAATAATAATTAATAATAATAATTATTATCAATTGTTATTATTATAAATTGTTTGGATATTAAAAATTAAATTTTCCTAAATGTCAAACATATTCAAATCTAACCAATTGGCATATTTGAATTAAAATGCTCTCAATTCTTTCAGAAATATCATTACTGTATGCCGATTGATTGTTATTGTGAAAGAATATAGCATCCAGGACTCGGACGATAACGAAATCTGTGCTGTTGATTATCGTGCACAATATATATTTGAATCTGCCGATTATCTGAAATTATTTCTTAAATTCTCATAAAAGTTTTCGCTGATCTCACTTTTAATACGAATTCTTTCGTTCCCGTTTTAAAGAAAGCACTTTTTAATAATTCCACAATTACTCTCTCGGGATTGGCAATTAAAAGAAATTCCAAATCCAGTTGAATCTGTAAAAAAATTGTTTTTATAATATTTATGGTATCTTAAAACAAAAACTAATATCAGAATTGCATCTAAATAATGAATGCGTGCAATACTGAAATTGTTATTTTGATATATTTTAAGAGCTATATTTATATGTTTTGTTTAAATTAAAAACGGAATGCCAAGACAACTCCAATCAGAGGTCACGTAATCAATTTTGCATTCTCAATACAGTGGTGAAGCGATTCGAGGATTTATATTATGCTGTTAAAGATTCTGAATTGCATTATCAATAACAATAATAATAATAATAAAAATAATAACAATAATAATAATAATAATAATAATAATAATAATAATAATAATAATAATAATAATAATAATAATAATATTATTATAAGGACTTTTTTTTGTTTTTCACCTCTGATTTTTATTTGACATATTTATTTTACATAATTTGACTGAATCAAATTTTTTTAAGGTATTCAATAATAACAATATCGATAATAATAAATTCAATAATAATAAAATCAATAATATTAACAATATCGATAAAAATAAAATCAATAATAATAACAATATCAATAATAATAATATCATTAAAAGAATTTTTCTTTGGTTTTCACCTCTGATTGCTTTTCTATGACATTAACAGTTTTTAGGGAATATATATATATATATATATATATATATATATATATATATATATATATATATGAATTTTTCTTTACCTCTAATTCATAATCCCTAACCTATAGAAAAATGCAAACTGTCGATTTAGAACATGTTAACTATTTCCATGATCTAATTGAAATTTAATTTAGAAAGAAAAGATATTTTATAATCTGTAAATATAAATAAATTTGTTTTTTATAAACTGGAGTTTTAGTTATTGTTCTATTATTGCCCTAAATTTAGAATTTTAAAATCTTTATTACTTCTTCGAAATTTTCCACGTTTCCCGACAATTGATTGCAAGATTTGCGTAAAGAAGCTTCGAAATTCACGTTCGGATAAAATACTTTGTTTTTTTGAAGGTCCTCCAATCCGTGTAGAGTTTGAATTTTCATTTCATCTGTCATTTTTAGAATTATCAACTTCAACAGCTAAAATGAAAATTCGAATAAAACTCTCGAAATAAAACGTCAGCGATTTTTACTTTAATATATCGATGGGACGGGAGGTTCAGTTCGTTGATAGCACAAATTCGTGCCGATAATTTTACGGCTGACAATGGATCGATGAAATGTGCAAATAAATCACTCAAGTGGCATAAGAACCTTAAATCATGTTTCCGTAAATAGTTTTCTTAAGCCATTTCAACTTACCGATCTTCGATTGTCGATTCAAATATCCTGGAATCGACGAACCAAGCGAAAATTTCTGAACGATCAAATAAATTCAATTTCACATTACTTACTTTTATAAGTATTTAAATACGCGCTTATAGAAATGTATTTTAATCAGTAAAATTTTTTTGGGAAATTGTGGAGAATCGCTAATAATTGGATAATAATTTAATTAAGAAAATCATAAATTATTAATTTAGACATTGAGAAAAAAAATATTTAATTTTCGTTAATATAGAATGTAATAAAATTAAAATAATAATAATAATAAATTATTTTTATTATTATTATAATTATTTATTAATATTAAAATTATTAATATTATTATATTTAATATTATAATTATTAATATTTATTTATTAAAACTATTAATATTTATTTTTATTATTATATTTATTTATTATTATTATTATTATTATTAATTATTTTTATTAAATTTATGTATTAAAATGAATGTATTAAAATTAAAATAATAATAAATTATTTTTATTATTAATATTACTATTATATTTATTATTATAATTAAAAATATTTATTTATTAAAGTTATATTTATTTTTATAATTATAATTATTATTGTTATTATTATTATATTTATTATTATAATTATTAATATTTTTATTATTATTATATTTAATATTATAATTATTAATATTTATTTATTAAAACTATTAATATTAATTTTATTATTATATTTATTTGTTATTATTATTTATTATAATTATTAATTGTTATTAATATAATTATTTTTTATTATTATTATAATTATTTATTGTTATTATTAATATATTTATTATTAAAATTATTAATATTATTATATTTAATAATATAATTATTAATATTTATTTATTAAAACTATTAATATTTATTTTTATTATTATATTTATTTATTTATTATTATTATTTTTATTATTTTTTTTATTATTATTAATATTATTATTATATTTAATATTATAATTATTAATATTTATTTATTAAAACTATTAATATTAATTTTATTATTATATTTATTTGTTATTATTATTATAATAATTATAAATATTTATTTATTAAAATTATTAATATTTATTTTTATCATTATCATTATTTATTATTATTAATATATTTATTATTATAATCTTACTATTTTTATTATAATTAGTATTTATTAATAGCCTATTACCTTTTACGCACACTTTGGATTTCAAGCACCAAATTAAAAAATCAAAATGTTCAGTTTCGTCCATTAGAACTATCTCATAATCTTTTTTCAATTTTTGTGTAGCAACTTTGAGGAATTTTCTGGAAATTTTCTTTATTTCGCTGGCGTTAAGATCGAATTTAAAATCTGGAAGTTGATAATTTCCATTTTCATTTATAACAACAGTGAGAACGGTATTGATGATGATACTGGACAGGGCCAAATGATAACTGTCAATAGGATTCACGGTATTTGTATCCTCTAACAAATGGTGGTGCATATTTAAACTGAACGCGTCGGTTATTAATCTTATTTTCTCATCTCAAGTCATTTTTTACCTCAAGCATTTTCCCAATAGAAGCAATATCATTTGGTTATTGTCAGTGAATAAATCGTTGATAAATTCAGTTTCCTCCTGGTAATTTATCCCGTTTGACACTCCCGATACGGTATTGTAAATTGAGGAAATAAAATCCATTGCTGGTGCTAAGTCAGGAAAATTCCAAGTTGTTTTAAACCTAATACATTTTAATTATTAGGGAAAAACGACAATGAGGATATTTTTGATGTGAGTTTAGATTGCTATTCACGACATGAACTGGTTCAGTGATTATAACTTGATAACTCATGTGAAATTTTTTTAATATTCTCATAGAAATTCTACTGACTTATTTTATATTGGTTTTCAGAAATACTTATTACAAAACGTCATTGGTTATCGCGGAATCCGCTCCCCTTTTAAACCGATACCACATAATTTAAATGAGTATTCTTGCGATTTTATAACGAAGGATTTATTTAAATTAAATTTCAGCGAGATTTTGAAATGTTTTTTGGCTTTTTTAAAAATTAATTTTTGTAACCATGTATATCACCTGGAATTGGTTACCATTAGTTACGGTTACAAATATATGAAACATTTTTTCGTTCCCGTTATATTTTCTATTGATTTTCTATGAATCCACGTGGTAACGAAATTAATCGATATTCTTTAAAAATAATTCCATCTCCGAACGGACCGGACCGCCCTGTCGATAACTCATAGATTTACTTAAAATAAATTGTATTAGGAAATTTGAAATGTTTTGGACATTAATTAAGATTTTGAGGGATTCTTTGAAACATATTTTAGCTTTTTAATAATTGATTTTTGCCTTAGTTACCCATTTAGTATAATTTTTTGTTCCACTAAAAAATACCATTTCTTTTTTCGCTAAAAATTCAAGGAAAATGGAAATTAATCAATAACCAACGCAAATAAAAATATTTCATAGCCTTAATAAATTAACCAATCAAATTATTTTAAATTTATTAAAATATAAAATAATAATAAATATTTACAGCTTCCTTTAAAAACTTACTTTTCATTGCAAACGTCATTCAAAATGTTATTATTCGTGTCAAATTCCAGCAAGCTTATTGTTGTATAAATGACATCCATACATAGTTGAGAATCTTGACTTGTTATGCATCTTTTGCAATGTTCATTTTCACTTCTAACTGAAATCCAATCTGTTAAGTACGGTATTGATTTGAAGAAAACATTTTTAAATAAATCATGATTAGATGCGTTAGTTTTTAATAATGGACAGAAAATCGAATGTTTCTTAGATTGCCTTGATAGTGTTATGAATTGCATAATTTGTATTAAATATTTATCATGGTAATAAAGTAATAAATAGTTTAAATAATGAGTTAAAAATAATTCAATTTCACTATAAAAAATTGAATTTCTTTTATCAGTCAGCATTTTTTCAAACTAAAAATTGGTTAACTTCTTAAAGTCGTAAAAGAACTTACCATTTCCAAATGAAAATTATTCATTGAGAAAAACTCCATAAATACACATTTTGAAATAATCAAAATATTACATTCACTTGACAGATCAATATTAACATTTTTTTTATATACCGATTTTGCATAAACTTGAAATAAAAAAACCATTAGGTTTGACTTGATATCACTTGTTATGTAAGTTTTAATGAGATTAGAAATTTCCAAATTGAATTGTGGCGTCAAGGGTGCACTGCATTGAATATCATATCCCTGAATTGAAATTGGTAATTAATATTTTTAACTTAATCATTTTACATTAGTCTCTAATTTACTAAAAACTAGCTGAATAATATCAATTTCAGATGTTAGACTTTTAGATGACATACGACTTTCAAATTTTTAATTTTTTGTAAACGAATATATAAACAATTTTGTTTAGTAATAATCTCACAAATATTTACAACTTCAAAGTTCTTTTATATCTTTTTGGTCCAAATAAAAATTGGTTTATACTTTGAACATTAAATATTTTAACTGTTAGTAAAAACCAGTGTTTCCCAATCCTTTTAACTGCGATACACTACTCACAATAACCAAATTATTCAACACGTCTAAATATAGTTTTTATAACAAAAATATTTGAAATTAACAATATTATTAGGAAACTTCATTCATTTACTTTATAAAATTGTTTTTATATTAAGATTAAGATTTGAAAGTTCAAATTTGCATAAAAATAGGTAAATAGTTATAGTTTTATTTTATCGAGTGCCGAAAAAAGTCATTTCACACAAGTATGAAGTTAAGAAGGATAATAGTGGTGAGTTGGTTGTATATGACCTTTACCAGATATACAACCATCGCCTCCCTCCAATGGTTACCCGTTGCTAGGCTAGATTGTTTAGGTAATGTTGGTAATGTAACCACTGGTTATGA
This sequence comes from Schmidtea mediterranea, assembly GCA_022537955.1. Lineage (NCBI taxonomy): Eukaryota > Metazoa > Platyhelminthes > Tricladida > Dugesiidae > Schmidtea > Schmidtea mediterranea. The sequence continues at coordinate 231,424,041 of CM039680.1, forward strand.
GACCGTCAAAAGTGAGCTCAATTTCCAGAACTGCTAAGGCCCAATCTCATGTTGGGTTCAGCGAGCTACGGTGGGAAGGCTTATGCTCGACTTCTATCTTTCGGTCCCTTAACATTATTTGATTACTGGTGGGTTACAGGGTTTCGTTATTTTGCTTATCCTCGTGGTTGTCCCAGTAACGCCATACAAAATGATGCTGACTGCCACTTGGCACCCGTTGCTAGGCAACGTTGGTAATGTGTTCAAGTGGTGGATTGCCCGCAAAAAGTGAGTGTTATTGCTAATACTGTAATTGCTCGGACAATCCTCGGGTTCACGAGCTGTCGATAGAAGACCTATGCTCGCTTTGCTCTGTCCCTCATATGTGAAAGTTCGAGTTAAATTTAGACTGATCGGTGGAGATAATTTCGAGTCCATCACCCACTATGACTGGTCACTCGGGTTTAGGTTAATAATAAGTACAGGTTTATTTAATGAAACGAATGACATGTACAATACCTGTAAGTTAATTCGGTTGACTTGACGGTTGCGCGGCTCGGCGTCGGGCACGTTCCTTACGTCCCGGCCGGCCGATGTATGGTTGAATGGTTGTCGACTTCGAGATTGGTGTGGAACTATCGTGGGCACGTTGACTCGGTAGTTGGGAAGGGGCGAAGATGAGTGGATACGTTACCGCTTCCCCTTCCCGACAGGCTGCCAGGGCAACTTCTAGCCCCCTGATCTGTGTGCGAAGACTCTGACTGAGTTGGCGCTCCTCCGCCCAGCCCTTTTGAGCGGCAGTGAGTCGGAGATAGAGTGTCTTCGTCTTTTTAGGGTCGGACCAGGTCGCTTTGACCTGCTGCACCTCGCGAGTTAGTTGCAGTATCTGATTGAGTAGATCCACGTTTGCCCGCCTAGCGCGGTCTAGTTCGCTTTGTATCAATTTCAGGGCCAACATTGCTATAATAAAAAAAATATTCAGGTTATCTTTATGAGTTTAACAAGATAAAATTCCGATTATTACAAACATAGTTACAAAAGTGAAATCTGTTTATAGAAAAAAATCAAGACGAACGACTCATGGCAGATTTAGATATTAACAACATCACTAAAGCAGATTGTTATTTATGTCTTTGTCTGGAGATTCATGACTCTTCAAAAACTTTTTGACCCCTTCTTCCGGAGAGTAACCGGGGATGATGGGCACTGGACGTCGAGTGTTGCGGGCCGGTCGAGTCGGGTATGTCTCCACAATGCGCCCGACGAGGATGTCCTCTTCAACGTTGGCGAGATACATCCTCGCCTTTACTACGTTCAAATCAACCTGTTCTTGGATCTTCTCCCACTGAGCAAGAAGGCTTCGCGCGTGGTCGCGGATCTCCTCAGCAGGGTACTGCTCTTCATTCGGCCTGCGGGGGTCATTCTCCCGGCCTAGGATTTGCCATAGGGTTGGACAAGATCTTTTGGGACGTGGCTCCTCGAGAGTCATTGACGGGCGCGCTCGCTTCCAGGCTCGACGCCATTCATCGGCCTCTTGTGCTGATATCCATTCTGGGAGCATGAGTTCTTCTAAAATGAGTTTAATATAATGTAATCTCACAATAGTTTACGAGGCATATTGACGTTTATCAACAATCATGGATTCAGATAATCTTAAATCGTCCGATTAAGTTCGGGGTGCATTTACTAGTTAATTTAGCGTCCGGGAACCTGGTATCTGAATTGGGTGTTATGAGATTTATGGCGATGATGTTTATGAATTTGTGTTTAGGCGATTCCGATGGTTCCTCCCGTCGATGAAAGGTTATAGAATCAAAACATACAATATATATAAAAGGGATTCCCATTTAATCTGACATTGTTAGATTTGGGTTGAACCATATATAATTTATCTAGCAAAAGAAATCTTCCTACACGGCCTAGCTATACTGGATCGAGGACGTTCATTCCTTAAAATGTCATCGTTTCGGGTGAGGATCTACCTGCGTTTATCATACAATGGGTCTTATTTCCTGATAGGTGTCAATCTTTACTCGACTCTCGCTAATGTGTGATTTTTAATTATTTATCAAAATAAAATGATAATTTGCGCATTTCAACATTTCGTGAATCTCTCATGATCGTCTACTGTCGAACCGGATGTTCGGACGCGACATCACCATCGACATTTGGGTGACTTTTGAACCGGCCTATTCATCTACACGGTTGCGACATCCGTTCGCACTTTGTATAGGTGTATTGATTTTAACTGGTTCATTATTAATCACAATTTAAGTTTCAGTAAATTAATTATCGAAAATCAGTAAGTTTCCTCGCGTTTGGATATCAACGGTGGAGGACTCATACGTGACGTTGTAAAATTTCCAACCTCACCATGAGCGTCCCCTCTATTGGTTCCAACTTTCGGCATTACTTTGTTATTAAAATTTAACCCATTTATCTCTTTTTTCCAGAGTTGAAATTTGGAATTATCGTAGGTATTTATTCAAATTGGGTCTAGTTTTGTACATTTATGTTCTTGCTGGATGGTCTTTATAATATTATGAGTCGGTGCCGTTATGTTATGGGTTCATTGTTTCCTCTATGGGGTTAGCTAATTTTATTTTATATATTGATCAGTTTATTACTCTATGTCAAGGAAGCTATGGCGTTTGGGGAATTACTTGTGACATTATTTGGATGTGGTTAATCATTTGCTGTCTTCGATTTCGCACTTATATGAATTCTAATCGTGTAGTGAAGGTTAATCAGGGAAATCTATGCCGTCAATGGTTACCGAGATGAAATCAAAGAAATAACGATAAGTGAATTGTTATATTAGTCGGTTAGGAACCGGTAAACTCTTTGTATTCAGTGCAATAAATTCTCCTCCGTTTGTTAGTGTTTTATATTTTCTAATTTTCTATTGAATTATTTAAGCTAATCTAATTCTGTGTTGGGGTTAATCTATATTTGGGCTTGTTAATATTTATACGGGAGGTTGAAAAGGTGCTACTACGCTCTGGTTTGAGATTTGATTAGGTTTATTACTTTGTTTTACTTAACGAATTATTTTAATTCTTTAAATTAAATCACTATATCTTTAACTACTAAATCACTTTATTTCATCAACGGACATCTTGACTTTAATCACAGAATTACTTTATTCTTGCCCATACGTCACTTCAGTTTGGGTCAATGGATCTCTTTATTATAAAGCAAGGAATCACTTAGTTTTAACCAACGGTTACTGAATTAATTTAATCAACAGATCACTCCGTTTTCACTTGCTAGATACTTTAAATTTTGTAATGGGGCTCTTTATCATTAAGCTATCTTAACCAATACATGGACTATATTTTATTTTAATAAAACGTTTTAATTCTTAATCAATGATTCAAAGCCTTACTTCCCTCTTACCCAAAGAATTACGTGATGTTCATCAAAGATTTATTTTATTGCTACCCAAATTACTTTAATTTTTAATCAATGAGTTAATTTAATCCATGAAATACTTTAATTTTGCTCGATAATTAGTTTTATTAATCTAAATTAATCAAGGAGATATTTATTTTTATTCGATAATCGTTTAAACCGATGGATTAATTTAACTCAATGAACTACTTATGATTTTTATTATTTTATTTCCAGATGTAAATTCAATTTAGTGTATTAATGATTAATTTATTTCTAAATATTAATCCATTTTAATTATACCAACGATTTCAAATTAATTTATTCCCGTGCCCTTTTCCCTTTAATAGATCTTAGGCGCAGTTTGTGTTTACGTTATATTTACTGAGTGCTCACTGGACTACTCGGTGTGATGATTTTGAGCCGTATGTAATATAAATTTAGGTCGATTTTACAGAAATGAGAAACGAGGAAGTAGCCAGAGACTCCTTCCTTATTTCTCTTTTCAGCTATAAGGATAAATATTGACGTTACGACCGCTGCGTTGCGCACGCTGAGTCTTCACGGGTACATATCATTGGCGATCTTCCACGCACTTACATGCATCTGCACTATGTATATTTTGCTTTCTTGCGTTATGTGTTGGCTGTGGGCCGGAAAAATTTCGACAGTTTAATTTAATTTATGAAAATATATATATAAAACAATTTATGTATGTTAATAATATTTATTAATTATAAACAAACAACATAACATAGTTACCCTTCTTTGCCAATCCATAATATATCATAAAATAGCATATCATAAAATAAACGCAAATGCCTCTCTTCCCACGCCGACGTCCAAGCACAGCTCTATCGAGTTGCAATGGATGTGACGTGGAAAGAGGGTTCCAACATAAATATTTCTCACCTAGAAAATTAAGATTTCCAAGATAATTTGAAAATAGTTCTTAAAATAGTTTTAAAGTTCTAAAACGGTTTGAAAACGATTTCAAAAATGGTTTTAAGATTTGAAAATATGGTTTTTTGGTTTTTAAACTGGTTTTAAGGTTTTCAAAAATGGTTTGAAAAATGGTTAAGTTAAATGTGAAAATGGATCTGTATATATACCTATTTTTCTCGCATGTGAAATTTGATGCAGTAAAACAAAATTCGACCTTGTTATTTTCTAGTAAATTCTATTCTTTAATTTTATTATTTTTTGATTTATTTTTATAATTTTTTGTTTAGAATTTTTATTGAATTATTACTAATTCCGATTTAAATTTCACTTTAATGAACTTTTATTAATTTTTCCAATTTTGTCGAATTTGTTGTGTTTTCTTGTTATATTTGTGTTGGTATCGTGCGAATCTTGGTGTGTTTTGTTATTATTTTGATTTATTTTTATGTTTATTATTTTATATTTAATTCCTCTTTTTTTCTAATATTTGATAGGATTTAATTGGTGTTTTAGGGTTTATTTAATTTGCATGTTGTATTTGCGTGTGTGTTACTGATCCATTAAAACATTCCTCAAGGCCGTTTACGTTCTAGCCCAACACTACTTTTCGTGCTAATAGCGATATTTAGCATCAAATGATTAGTTAGTTAATAAATCGTTTAAATGAAGAATAAAACGACAAATTTTATTTAGTTTGTTATTACAATTTGAATAATTATCACAGGTTACAATTTCGTTAATGTCACCCCCAGTTTTTTAGTTTCTTGCAGGCGTTGTCGCATGCTGTTGGACCTTCCAAGACGCGCTGCTTTTGTTACTTAGTTAATCTCATTCGATTCTTGGTGATTTAGCTGTGCAGGAGCAAACACCACGGTTTAAGTAACCACATTACCCTCCTGGCTGGGTGAGAGTGCTGTTTCTAACCCGCGAATTTGCGTACGGAGGGCCTGGGTATTTTGCTTCTCTCCCTGCCATCCCGCTGGGCCTCGTTCAGTCTCTGATAAATCTTTTTGGCCTGAGTATTTCTCCAGCCGCAATCGCTGCCATGACTACCTTCCAGTGAGCTTTTCTTTCTTGTTCTTCCAATCCATACAAAGATAATTCTTCGCTTTGGCGCACTTCTCAAGCAGGATTTCGTCCAGGCTCACTTTTAATGGAGAGGTTGGGAATTTCAATTTCATCATTTCTGAAATTAGCACAAATAGGCCAATCCGATCCTTCCATAGTAGATAGACTATAGCTGGCATCCAGAGGGCATGTCGATACTTGGAGGCCATTCGGGCGGGAACTTCATAGTAATCCCGTCATTATCACTTTATGTATCACTCCTTCGATGGTCCGTGTCAAATGAAATAGTATTACCACAAAAATAACTCGAGCATAATCTACATGATTATGGCAAAGTTTCTGAATAGATAAATTGTATGAAAAATCCACATAGAATTATAACGCAATTGTCACGACCCCATAAACCTCTCTAATTTATTTATCTAACTTCGCTCTTTCATCTACGGTTGTATGAAGAAAATAGCCCTCATTCGGTTTATGTTGCATCGATCTCGCAAGACTCATCTTCGCTTCAATTGAGTTTGATCCTAGGAATAGTTTGTGTTGATGCTATAAGTTAAGAGTGCTCACTGAGCTACTCGGTGGGAATGAATTTTAGCCGATATGTAAAAATGATTTTAGTTGATTTTTTGGACGAAAGGAGAAAGAGGAGCAGCCAAAAGACTATCCCTCGATCAACTCGACACCCCTATTGGTTCACATAACTTACGTTTAGAATCAGTCGTTACTCACGACTGAACCTTCATGGGCACAGATTATAGGTGGAGAAACCGCGCTTATACAATCTGAATTGCATGTTAGATTTTATTAACTCGCGGTATGTTTGGCTGTGGGCCAGAAAAATTTAAACAAAAGCTAAAACCTCATTCATTTGAAACGTATAATTGAAAATTATAACATAACCGATACATCGATATACACATGCATCACACTTCCAGAGGACACACTCAAGTAGTGACTTACTTGAAGTTTGCTTGAGGACGTGTCGTTGTAAGTTGATTCCAAAAGAAAATTTCAGTAAATATTTGCTTCCAGTATATATTTTCACGATGCAAAGAATATTTTCCTAGATAAAAGCAAAGAGTAACTTTTCGCTAGAAAACGATTTTTCGCCAGCAAAGAAGTGATTAAATTCTGTCAAAATTGAATCGGTATATATACCTATATTGTGACACTAACCTTGAGTGTTTTTTGATGCATTAAAACAAAATTTGACCTTGACTTTAATTGTAATGTCTGATTTTAATTTTATCATTTTCTTACACTAAATAGATAATTTATTTTTATTATTCTTTAATTGAATATTTCTAACTAAAATATTTTATTTTTAACCAGTTTTATTCGTTAAAATGCTGGTTTTATCAATTAGTCTAATTTCAATCAAAATTCCATATTATCGTGTTATTTCTATGTTAATTTCGTTCGGTTCTTGGTGCATTTGTATATTGTTTTATTTACTTTTATGTTTTTTGATTTTTTATTTAATTACATTTTCTCTCATATTTTAGGGTGTTTAATTGAAATTGATAGGTTCGATTTTAAATCTGCATTGCAGTGTTTGCATGTTATTTCCGATTCATTCAAACAAAATTCAGTCGATACAACTGGAAACTCGTGATAATCTTTTTCAAAGGCTACTTAATTCATTGCAATTGCTGGGTTTCTGGTTGTTTAAATTTTTGCGACTATATGGTTGTTACCCAGGCAACCCCGTACAAATATTTTTTGCTTACCACTCGGCACCCGTTAATAAACAACATTGGAACTGTGTTCGAGTGGGTGGGTCGTTCGCAAGACGTTATCTCTATTACTAATGCTATAATTGACCGAACGATCCTTGGGTCCAACGAGCTGCCATTAGAAGGCCTGTGTTCGATTTTGATGTTACGTTTCCATTATTCTCCTATCCCATTCATATGTTAATTTATACTGTTCTATCATTTTTTATTACATTCCTTCGCATAGTCTTCCTTGTCGCTGTTTTTATTATTAATTTTACATTGACCTGTACATCTTTCGTGATTTTAAATATCCTCACAGTATCACTATTATCCCTATCACTATTATAACTAATATGTTCCTTATTATTGTTATTTGTATTATGGTTGCAACTGTTATTTGTATTTGTATCAATTGTTATTGCTATTATTATTATTGTTGGGCCAGAACGTAAACGGCCTTGAGGAATGTTATAATGGATCAGTAACACACATGCAAACATAACATGCAGATTTAAATAAACCTATTAAACACCAAATTAAACCTATCAAATATGAGGAAAAAGAGAATTAAAAATAAAATAATAAACATAAAAATAAATTAAAATAATAAAAAAACGCACCAAGATCCGCACGATACCAACACAAATATAACAAGAAAACACAACAAATTCGACAAAATTGAAAAATTAATAAAAGTTCATTAAAGTGAAATTTAAATCGAAAAATTTGAATTAGTAATAATTCAATAAAAATTCTAAATAAAAAATTATTAAAGTAAATCAAAAAATAATAAAATTAAAGAATAGAATTTACTAGAAAATAACAAGGTCGAATTTTGTTTTACTGCATCAAATTTAACATGCGAGAAAAATAGGTATATATACTGATCCATTTTCACATTAAATTTAACCAGTTTTAAAAACCATAAAACCATAGTTTCAAATCTTAAAACTATTTGTGAAATCGTTTTTCAAACTTACTTTTAGGTGAGAAATGTTCATTTTGGAACCCTCTCTCCACGTCACATCCTTGCAACCTCGGTAGAGCTCTGCTTGGATGTCGGCGTGGGGGGAGAGGTATTATTATTTTATTTTATTATATGCAATTTTATGCGATTTTTATGGATTGACATTGGATGGTAATTATGTTTATTTGTTTATAATTAATAAATATTATTAATATTAATACATTGTTTTATATATTTAAATAAACTAAAATAAATTTTTGTCGAAATTTTTCCGGCCCACAGCCAACACATAACGCAAGAAAGCAAAATCTACATAGTACAGATTTGTGTAAGAGCGTGGAAAATCGCCAATGATATGTACCCGTGAAGACTCAGCGTGCGCAACGCAGCGGTCGTAACGTCAATATTATCCTTATAGCTGAAACGAGAAATAAGGAAGGAGTCTCCGGCTGCTTTCTCGTTTCTCATTTCTGTAAAATCGACCTAAATTTATGTTACACATGGCTCAAAATCATCACACCGAGTAGTCCAGTGGGCACTCAGTAAATATAATATGAACACAATGTGCGCCTAAGGTCTATTAAAGGGAAAGGGTACGGGGATAAATTAAATTGAAATCGTTGATATAGCTAATTCCGTGTTAATATTTTGAAATAAATTAGATAAAACTTATTGCTAATAGTAAATTAAATTCATGTCTTAAATAAAACTTATTGCTAAAAGTAAATTAAATTCATGTTTTAAATGAAACTTATTGCTAGAAGTACATTAAATTCATGTTCTAAATAAATCAGATAAAAATAAATTAAGTTCATGTTTTAAATAAATTAGATGAAACATACTGCTAAAGTAAATTAACTCATTAGATAATACTTATTGTAAAAATTGAGTTAGTGGATGTTAATAAATTCATTAATTCAAGGGTTAATTACAGAACTAAAGTAACGATTGATTGTAAGTAACGAAAAGTAAAGTGTTTCATAGCCAAAAATTAAAGTAGTTATCATGACATAAGTGATCGTATTTTAGCGATGAAATTAGAATAACGATAACAGTTCCCTTAACTAAATTATTATACTTCATTTCGATAAGATTAAAATAATCGTCCAGCAAGAGCAAGTAAGGTATTGCGTTAATCAAAACTAATCATTGATAAAATTGAAGTAATTGCCGAATTGAATTCATCAACTTCAAATCACGTATCAATTATAAGTGCAGTAATCCACGGGTTTCAAGGCACAGCAACCCGTTAACCAGAAGTAAAATAATTCCTAGATGGAAAGTAAGGGGTTAAAAGTGAGCGATGTATCAAATTAACTAATTGATTAAAGGAAGAGAATTCGAAAAGGAAAATAAGTACGAATATACTAACAATTCACTAAAATAGACAGGTAATAAAATCATCGTGACAGGAACTAAGGTCGTAGTCGTAAAGTCAATTAATATCGTTAGAAAGAATCGGAATTATCATGACCTTGCCGATTATTTTGCCAAAACGAAGTGAAATTGACGAGATGAATTCAATTCGACAATAACCTCTAAATTGAAAATCCATTAAAACTTCAAAATCAGACGAAAGCCAAATGTTAACTTAATGTAAAAATGAACAAAAACTCAAATAACCATTAAAAATTTAAGCAATTGGCATAGTAGTCGAAAGTTTATTTTTACATTACGTAAAGTCCAATTACAAAACATTTTATTAATGACAAAACACTGAAAAACTCACCGCCGACATCAAGTTTGATAATAACTATAAAATAATCGTAAACATCCCGACGAAACGATGAATAAAAACTCCACATGAGGAAGATAATAAAATTCAAATACATGAGGTGACACAGTATTGAGAAGGAGTTCCCGAAAGCTACGGCGGATTGCAAGTGTCTTTCCCATAAGTATACCGATCAGAACATCCAAATGAACGACAATATTAAAACTCCGAAATTGATTAAATCGACTAAACCGGATACGTCAGTCGAAATCACTATAACGTTAAGTTGATTTAAGTAGAATAAACAAAATAAGACCTACCACAACGAAATTGTCGATTCCAAATTTGACCAAACTACCGGATATACTGTCGATCGTCGACATATCGGTTAAGACGAACCAGTCATTTAACGGAAACGCACCGTTATGATGATAAACCAAAAATCGATTTTTTCATCGCCGTACACGAGAAGTGATAAAAATCATTAAATTCATCGATTCAACATACCATTTTATATTCGATCCCCGGCATCGAGATAAATAAGGATCTCGCATAATTTAAAATTTTTGTAACTAATTCTCAAACAATTAGTCCATCATCACCCACAAGGATATCATAACTCGCAAATCCGATAACGACGCTTCCAAACATTAAGTCAAGTTGCTAAATCATTCCTACCTTTTGATAGTTGTCCTTTAAAGATCCAACGAATTCATTAGACACAATACAAATTTGACATTTTAATCATGATGGGCCTTGTTAATCTATGATCAAAAATGCTGACCTGAGACACCGCGTAAAATCTAGTCTGATGATCATCGCAAAGGAAACTTTCAATATTGCTTGACGCGGAACGTAGTTCACTATTAATAACTATTATGCCAGTCCTTTCAAACTCTAAGTAGGTAAACGCCCTTACGACCAATGTGAATAAATTCTTCTATACTTCGTAGCTAATGGTTTATTCATAATATCGCTTCAGATCATGCCAGCTGATTGGACTACCACACCTGCAATTAGCGGAAAACAACTGAGGAGAGCACCAACAGCCGCAGACGCCATAGATAAACTTCGACCACAGTGGTCGTACCCAACCACTTGGAGACTATTGGGCCTCGCAACGGACCCTTGCGGACTCGCCGGTCAACAATATCCGGCCGAAGAGACATACGAACATGCTCGGAACCTCCTCACCCATTGGGAACGGGTGCAGGAGCAGGTGGACCTCAATGTAATTAAAGCCCGGATGTACCTCGCGAACGTGGAGGAGGACATCCGCGTTGGGCGAATTGCGGAGGCATATCCACCTCGCCCAGTCCGCGATACCCGACGGCCTTATACAGTGGCGGCTCTAAAGAAAAGCTTAAAGACATTTTCCCGAAGAATAACTGCAGATATTACAATGTTCATGTCTTAATTGATCTAAAAATTAAAAGTCGTCCGTGTTATTTCTCCTTATAGATAGACTTGTCCCATAATTTTGTTTAACTGAATGAATTATGATCTATTTAAGTCAACAAGAAATTAAAAGATTCTCTTTTATTATAGTGATGTCTTCCCTACAAATCCTACAAACTGAACTGGATCACGCGAGGCAGTCAAATGCGGATCTGCTCGCCCAGATCATCCAATTGACCCGAGAAACGCAGCGGATAAAGGCAACATGGTTAGATCCAGCAAAAACGAGAGCTGTCTACCACCGACTCACGGCGGCACAGAAAGGCTGGACAGAAGAACGACAGCTCAATCAGAGCCTGCGCACTCAAATCCGAGGACTAGAAGTCGCCCTAGCAGTCTGCCGGGAAGGGGAAGCGGTAACATATCCGCTCGTCTTCGCCCCATCCCAGATGCCGCAGAAAAGTACTCAATCAGCGCAGCAATCTGTCATTCCAGTAAATAATCGTCGGCCGGGACGCAAGGAACGTGCCCGACGTCGAGCAATCCAGCTTCAAACCCCTTAACTTGTAAATGTTGCGCGTGTTGTTGATTCAAATAGAGTAGTCATAGCCCTAGTTGATTTGTTTCTTTGATATATTTGTATGCCAGCGTTATCATAAATATTCGCATCACGTCACCGAACATTCGTTTCATCTTTCCACGGGCAAATAAGAACCTAATCTTGAATGGTTACGAGGGACAGAGCAAAGCGAGCATAGGTCTTCTATCGACAGCTAGTGAACCCGAGGGTTGTCCGAGCAACTACAGTACTAGCGATAATACTCAATTTTTGCGGACAATCCACCACTTGAACACATAACCAACGTTACCTAGCAACGGGTGCCAAGTGGCGGCTAGTATCATTTTGTATGGCGTTACTGGGGCAACCATAAGGATAAGCAAGATTCGAAACCCCGTAACCCACCATTATTGTTATTATTATAATTATTTTTTAATATATTTATCTTAACTATTATTATTGTTAGGGTTTTTATTATTCCTTATTCTTATCATATTATTATTACTGTTATTATTATTGTTATAATTACCATTACCATTCTTATTATTATTAAATTTTTAGCAGGGATCCGCCCTTATTTCTCAGCTATATTAAAATAGTTTCATTATAAAAACAATTGAGCAGCGTCCCACCCTTTTTTTACAGTTTTTTGATAAAGTATTAATCTTTTTTCGAGGGCTTTCTAATTAAACTGTTGCAACGATTTCGCGATTTCCCCGCTACCCTTTCCTTTTCTTTGTTCTTAGGATCACTTTGTGTTCACATTGTATTTAATGAGTGCCCACTGGACTATTCGGTGTTAGTGATTTTGAGCCGATTGTTGTTTAAAATTTTATGTCGATTTGATCGAAATGGGTGCAATAAAGTTGAGCCAAGAGACCCACCTTTGAGCTACATTAAGACTTTTCAAGTGCAATTCGCTTTGTCTAAAAGTATTTACAAGAGGAAAAGAAGTAATCTTAGGGATCAAAACATTAAATTATTACAATCAAGTACAAAATATGTATAATTTTGTCAAATCAACTATTTACAATCTTCTAACAGACGTAGAAATTCTTGAATATTTATTAAGAGCAGATTAATTTAATTAATTTTGTGTTTAAATCGTTTGGTAAAAGAAAACTAAAAATGGTTTTAATGCATCTTTCATCATTATTTTTAATGTTCATTAACCTAGTTATTTTTATTTAGTATCTAGTCAGTAACTAGTTATTATCAATAGTATTTTTTTATCACCAATAATATTATTATCAATCGTTTTACTATTAATTTATTTAGTTTTAACAAATAACCTTTTGACTATAGTTTCATTTATTCAGTTCATTTAGACCTGCATATTGTTTTAGGTTATTTAGATATATTATGGTTTTATTGTGCGTACTTAATACTGAAAACAGAGCGTTAGCCACGATTAATTATATGATAGTATAATAAAATATTATTTCGAATTAAATTACGTGATCAAAGAGTAGAAGTCTGTTGCCCGTGGCTGCATTGTCCAGATGCTACTGTGTCCGCCTGTTGTCAGTATTGTTGGGTTTTAATTAAATAATAATAATAGTGGGTTACGCTAGGTCCACGTGTTTTATAAAAATCAATTATATAAACAACACCCAACGTATATTTGTATTCAAATTTGAAGTACAAAACCCACAAATTGTAATACTCCATTATCGCAATGAGATAAGTGATTTAACTATCTGATAGATCTCGCTGTAATCGCTTTTTTCCGGGTGGTTTGCAATAATAATCACCTTTTAACTCTGGTTTCGACTCAATTTGATTCTTGTTCCATTAATCCTGTTGGCGAATAGGGTGGATTTTTATTTATTTTTTCTAGGGTTTTTGTGCATCTACCCCCTAAACGCCATCAAGATTATTATTCTATCCCTCCTATGTACCCATGGTGATTTCCATGTTGGTAATGTACATAAGGGTTGAAAATTCATGAGCAGGTGAGCTCCATTTCTAGAACTACTCCTCATGATATTTTCACTTTCGGGTTCTGGACTGCCGATGCAAGGTCTTACGTCTTTCTCTTTCTATATCCTGGTCCTTAATCGTCTATTCCTACAATTTCCATACTTATTCATCATCTTTACGCATTATTTATAAAAATACCCTTCCAAAATTTGGGCAGCGTTCCTCCCTTATTTTTCGGTAAATTTCCTATTTCATTTGTTTAATCACGGTAACGACTACATTTTTCCTAATTTACCTTTATTTTTACCTATATTAAAAATTTGATCAACAATTCTTTAATTCCCGGTACGTTTCCCATGATTTTAAGTAATTACAACCCTCTGCGATCACCTCAATAAACGCTACTCTCTTCTGTCAGATTACATCATTCAACTTTTGGAAAATTTCTTTCAACTTTACATTCCTAAACTATCCTATTCTTTCCTACTTGATTTTTCATTAATTTTCCGTAAATATTTTAAATTTCCCCTACAAAACTTTATTCCCGCCTAACTAAAGTCGCACTTCCCGAATTTTATTTTCTACTCGCTCCGGCCACTTTTCAGCAGTCGCTTCGAGTTATACAACGGCGCCCTGCGTAGCGGTCTGTGCGTATTGACAGACCCGACTGCGGACTGCCGAGGCGTCCACGAGGCATGACCCGCGAGCTCAACTAGATGTTTTCACCCACCAGCCGGCACGAGATCTGTCCCATGAACTTCTATTGAAATACTTATTATAAATAAGATTTTAAAGGGACTTGTCGGTGGCACCAAAAGATTCCACGGCCATCCAGAATAAAATCAAAGTAACAAGACTTCGAAATATATATATTTATACAAAAAATAACAGTACTTACAATCCACAATCATGCAACCAGATTTGAAAAATTGGCATAAATTTGCATTAACACTTTGTCTAAAAATGACTCACGGTTCGTCTAAGAAAGTCTAAAAAATTTTCTATTAGTCCCCTGACTGAAAAAATGTCTGAAAATTATGAAAATGACTGCCGTATATATAGTATTTTTGTGCCTGTGTGCGACCAATGGGCGATTTTTCGCCATTTTTAGGGTTTTTAATTATTTTATTAATTTTTGTAATTTTTTATATATTTTTCTTTATTTTTTGACATATTAATATTTTATTGTTGGATTTTATTTTTATTATTATTTTCTTACAATATTATTTTTTAACCCCAATATTTTTTTTCTGGTCACCTCTTCTGCCTGTGTTTTTTCTAAACCTTATTTTGCAAGGTTTTGGCAGTTTATTTTATTTTTCGTATGTTTCTTTTTGCATCTGTAGGCATTTTTCCGAATTTTAATTAATTATTTGTTTTATTTAATTTTTGTTATATTTTTAATTTGTTTTAATTAATATGTTTTATTTTATTTTTGGTCTCTTCTTGCGGTGCGTGTTTATGTTACGGCAGCCATATTGACAATTTCCAAACGACATTAATTATTTTGTTTTAATTTACACAATTTTAACCTTTTTTGTTTAAATTGGTTTTGTAATTTTGTTTTAATTTTGGCTCTAAGCCCAACAAACCACTCCCTGGGCCGTTTAAATTGCGCCCCGCAATTTCTCATCAACACATTCTCATTCCATTAACAATACTTTTATACAACACAAGAAAAAGGTTATACAGATGAAATGTCAATTTACAAGGTATAAGCAGACATCACTTAAGGTGATGGGATGTTTATACATAAATCAATACTGTTAGTGAGTTTTATTTACATACACAAGATGAAGTTCGCTAAAGTCACTCGAATCATGTTGTGATTAGTGTCTGTGATTTGGGTCTGGGACGTTGTCTTGGTTGATTGGTTTAGGTTGAGATTCGATGAGCTGGAGTTGGTTGATTATTGTAGAGCTATTTTGGTATTGAGGATTTGGGATGGTAGGCTTTACGAAACGAATTGTTCGATTGTTTTGATCTCTTATTCTCTGGTGTTGATTGTGCTGGGATCGTCTGTAAGATTTCACGATATGGGTGATTTGAAGACTACTGCAATGATAAGGACAACGATTTGGACGATTCCCAAACAGAGAATGAGACATTCCTTTTTTAACGTTTTAATCAATTTTCTAGACTGAACCACTGCTTCGTAATACTGTCTATTTCCCGGGGTTGGTGTTCCATTGATATTCTCATCTTTTCTATCATCTCCTCTTGTTCGTTATTTTTTTTATTTATTTTTTTTTGTTTCCGCTAATTCCTCGATTTTACATTCCATAGGTATTGAAAATTCGTTCTCCACTTCAATTTTGATGAGTTTGATATTTACAATTTCGTTGGTAAAGGTCGCGCCGGATTCTACTTTTATGGTTGTTAGTTCAATCTGACTATTCATGTTTCTACAGTTTTTTTTTATGTTCATGATTTTTGTTATTTTTATTATCGTTTTGATTTTCTGGTTTTTATGAATTTTATCTTTTTCTGAGTTTTTATACATTTTTCTGGTTTTTATATATTTTCTGATTATATATATATTTTTTCTTTTTCGTTTTCATTTATCTCGCGATTCTTGTGTGGTAGCCATTTCTCCATCCAACATATAAGATAGTTAGTTTACTTCTTCTATGAGATCTTCTACTTCCTTTTCTAGCATAGTAATATTTTCATGGGCCTTGAGCTTTTCGACATCACTTTCCGAGTTTCTCACTTTCGTCTCAAGTGCCTCCTTCTTATTTTCCCATTGTGCATTTTACCTTTTCCTCACTTTCTCAATTTGTCTCTTTTCTCACACATGTCCTTATATCCTACCACATCTCGTTCATCATGTTCTGAGCGCGACTGGTCTATTTCCACTCACAATTGATTTTGTTCCTTTAATCTTGATAGTTCTCTAAATGTTCTTTGCGCCACTGTTATCTCGTTTTTTTGTTTTTTTTTTCGAATTGCTAACATCAATTTTGAATCCTCTTCTCTCTCTTCAGCTTTCTTTAATTGCTCTTGCATCTCGTTGATAATCTTCCTCTGGTCTTCGAGTTGTTCCTACATTTTCCAATCATCCAGGTGTGTTCATTTTGCGGCAATTCCTTCAGCTGTCTTGCGGTTTCCTGGTATTTTCTCTTCCAGGTTCTTGCTTGTTTCCTTAGCCCTTGTATGGCTCTTCCACTTTGTCCCATTACTTTGGATCATTGAGTTATTTGTGCGATTTGCTTTCTTTTTGTGTTTACTAGTTCTTCTCTCACTCTTATTTGTACGTTTCCCACTTGCTCCACTTGGGTTTCGAGTTTCTCTCTATTTTTATTTGCTTGTTTCTCTCTGTATTCGTAGTATGCAGTTTCCGCTACTTGTCCAAGATGTTTGATTCTCATCGTTCCTAATTCGTTTATCTTTTTGATCAATCTTTCGCTTTACTCATATACTTCGTTTTCTAACTGCCCGTTGTTTTGGTTTTGCAATTCTGACATTACCTTATTATACTTTAATTTCATTTCTTGAGCTTTATTGAACTCTTTTATTTTGTTCAACTGGTTTACTTGTTCGTCCTTTTCTTTGGTTCTCTTCTCTCACCCCTCGGCTTGCCATTTATAGTTTTCCGTTTCCGCTTTTTTGTACTCTTGACGTTTGTTGCAAAATGTACCTTTTCTTTGCTGCTCCGACATCGTTTTCCGTTTTACTTTCTATCATTTCCTTCATTTTCGCCATGTCTTTCTCGTATATTTTTTGCAATTCGCTCTATCGTGAAGTTTAATTGTTTGATGGTTGTATATGTTCTTGGTTCGTTCTCTCAACTGTTTCATCATCACTTTATGTCTTCCCACCTCGGTTTTTATTCGATTTATTTTTTCGATGGCATCGTTTTTAATCAAAATTGCTCTATTTCCCTCGTTGTTCATTAGTTTTATCACCGTTAACGTCGGAATCATTTGTTCGGTATTCATTTTCTACAATCAGTTTATTTTTCTTTTGCGATGTTCATCGTTTTAATTTTACGCAGTACAGATTTTATAATATTTATGGGTCATACTTTTACGATATATACATATAAGTATTTATAATCAATTTACATTCTCGGCGTACTCAATCTGATATCCCCCGGCTCCCGTCCTTCTCACCGATACTTTTACTAACAACATATTGTCTTTCACATAATTCCACATCATGCTTCATCATTTTGGGAGCTTCGGTGGCTATTGTAACAGTTCTTCTTTCAAAGTTTTAGTTTTACATCCCATTTTTACCATTGGGCATTCTGTTCTCTTTCGGCTGCATCTTTCCCAATGCTATTTTAGCTCTACTTCTTCTATTACCCACATTTGTCACCGACCTTTTCCTCCTCTATATTCACATGTTTTTGTTGTATTTGTTTCTACACTTCGGTCATGTTTAGGTTTTCACATTTTATTCTCCCTTCTTCACAGACACTTTTCTCACCTTTTGTTACTGGTTTTTGACATCTTTCACATGGTTTTCTTTTATAATTACATTTGTCCATATGGTCATTTGTGTCTTTGATTGTCCCTTTTCACTTGCACGGTTCGTTTTGGCCTTTTATTCTCATGGATAATATTTCTTTGGTGGTTGCTCGGTCTTCTTGAGTTTCTTTAAGGGATTCTATTTTAGTACCTCCATAGTCAGGACATCTCTTTGAACGGTTTGATGTTCGGTTTATTATGCACTCGGTGCACAATCTCTATCCGCATTCCGTTTGTCACGGCTCTTTTAGTAAGTCCGTACATAATCCGCATCAAAATCTTGGTTCTAGTTTTATTTGTGGTTGTTTCCTGGTGGTGGGTTACAGGGTTTAGTTATTTGCTTATCCTCATGGTGACCCTGGTAACGCCATACAAAATGATGCTAATCGCCACTTGGCACCCGTTGCTAGGCAACGTTGGTAATGTGTTCAAGTGGTGGATTGCCCGCAAAAATTGAGTATTATCGCTAGTACTGTAATTGCTCGGACAACCCTCGGGTTCACGAGCTGTCGATAGAAGACCTGTGCTCGCTTAGCTCTGTCCCTGTGGAAGTAAATTCACGATCGAATGTGGAGAGATGACTTAAAGTTGCGACGCGGGTACTCATAATAATATCTGCGTGTAAGCACCTTTTAAGAAGTACTGTAACCGTAAGCACAACTATTTTATTTAAATAGACAGAAATGTGAATTATCCAAAGTTAATGAGACGGTTTTGATTGCTGAGCAGCTCGGCGTCGAGCACGTTCTTTGCGTCCCGGCCGACGATTTATTGATTGAGTCGAGGACTGCTCTACTGGTTGAGGGTCCTTCTGCACCCTCTGGGTCGGGGCGAATATGAGCGGGTAGGTGACCGCTTCCCCCTCCCGACAAACAGCTAGGGCCACTTCTAATCCTCGTATCTGGGTGCGTAGGCTCTGATTGAGCTGTCGCTCTTCGGCCCAACCTTTCTGTGCTGCAGATATTCGGTGGTATAACATTTTGACTCTTTTCGGGTCCGACCAAGTCGCTTTGATCTGTTGGACCTCTCTGGTCAGCTGGAGTATTTGATGGAGGAGATCCGCATTTGTGCTCCGCGCGCGATCTAATTCCGCTTGTAATATTTGGTTAGTGGCCATAACTATAATGGATAAGTTCGTTAAATTTAACGTTAATAGTTTATACAAGTTATTTTTATCATTATCGCAAACATATCGATTGAAACGAATATTCTTAAACAAATGATCAAACTCAAAGACAGGGTAAAGAACATTTCTATTTCACTAATAACAAACATCAAACTAGTTCATATTAATCGTTAGGGTCTCTGGAGTTTCTAATTTTTTCGGAAATGACTTCCTTCGGCTCTTTCTCGGAGGAACCACCGGGTATGGGCGTCGGGTATCTCGGACTGGGCGAGGTGGGTATGCTTCTGCGATTCGCCCGGCGAGGATGTCATCTTCTACGTTGGCGAGATACATCCTCGCCTTGACCACCTGTAGGTCCACTTGTTCCTGCACCCGTTCCCATTGGGTGAGGAGTTCTCGCGCATTCATGTACGTTTCGGCTGCCGGGTATTGTTGTCCGGCGAGTCCGCATGGGTCGCTGTTTAGGCCCAGTATCCTCCAGGTAGTGGGGTACGGCCACTGCTGTCGAATCTTATTGAACACTTCTGGGGTTGGGTGTGAGTCCTTCCGGCATTGTTCGTCGGGCATTCGGGTGTTAGTCCCTTCAATCGGCATATTCTGAAAACACACCAACATCAGTTATTGGCATATGGGGATGAAACAAACAATTCATTTGAATATTTCACTTAGATTGTATACTAAACTCACTATCGACCGGGTTGTTATTATCATTGGGTCTATCACCAGTTAAACTTATCGAATGCTAACTATCCGTACCATTTCTCGTGGATTTAATGGGTTGTGCGTCTCTGAAGCTATCCCGCCTTCATCACGGCACCTCTATTTTAGTGATTGCCCTAGTTGCGAGGCGTTAGGAAATTCTACTGATATATTAATGAGGGAGTCTGTACCTACAAATCTACCGGGTATTAATGTTCGTCAAACCAGAGTTTGCCGCGCTTATGGTGGTGCTATTTATTTAAATTTCATTTAGAAATCACGGAATACCCAATATTGAATGACATTTATTATCAATTGATTCTAAATTTTAATAGGAGTAAGGCTTACCATTTATCGGAGTGGGTTCAATACTTATTAAATACATAATATCAGTTAAAATTGTTTACGTTCTACGAGTTGACGTTGCACGCGATAATTTACCGATTTGCCAACTTACGATATAGATAGGTGATACAGGGACTTTAGCGTGTCTATATCCGTAGTGATGTTTATCGATTTGTATTTAACAGTCGAATGACATCGACAACACGGCCTTTGGTAAGGTTTACCTTAACGTGGGTTTCCGTTTCTACATCCGTTGAGTTTCGAATTGCACCACAATACTTAACTGGCCTTCGCCCTAGGTTATCTCACTAGCGTGGGCGTCTACATCCGTTATCTAATGCGAATGCGTTAGTAAATGACCTTCGCTCTGTTTATCCGGTACGTTTAATGTCGACGGAAACTTCTAATTCTCGGATGGTATTAGCTTACTACGATTTGGACTTACAATTTCCGGTCGACTTGTTTACTAATTTGGATAACTTTGGTTCTTAATTAACTACTGTCTGATATTATATCGTGGCATCTACTATGGTCGTGCGTGGCGATGAGGCAAATTTGGAATATGTCAGATACATCTGTTATTCATATTTAAATATTTTATTGCTTAATTTTAGAAAAACCAGTGTCTTTGATTTCCTTATGGTATTCTGAGATTATTCGATCGTTTCGAAGAAGACTTATCTGTTTGATTCTCATCTTACGCCTATTAACGTTTCGCTTCGAATTCGCATTGGGCTTTTATTATATTGTTACGTCATTTTTCGCCTACGAATTTAATGTGAATTGTGTTTGGAATTATATAAGTATTTGAGTGATGCAGGTTTTGTGAATTTTACGGGTGTGAGACATTATCATGATCAGGTTCTTAGCAAATTTTTGGATAATATTATACTACTAGTTTTCTCTTACGTCAACGATTCTTATGAATTTCGTGTTGATCGGTCTAGCTACATTAATCCCTTCTCAACAATTTTTTTATTTGGGTTACCTTTGAATGATGGGTCGATTTATGATTTGTGTTATTCTATCCTTATACTTTTCATTAGTTCAGCTTCACTCAATAACTTATCCGTAGGTTGAGTTTTATTTCAAGTTAACAGATTTTTGTTAATTTTATTCAATGATTGTTTTGCTGTTATCAAATTAACTTACATTAATTGAATCAATGACTTGCTTAGTTTTTATCTATAGTTGCCTTACTTTTAGAAAATGAATTACCTTATGTTAATTCAGAGGATTAGTTTATTTTAACCCATGACTACTTTACTCAATGGTTTTCGATTAATTCACCGGTGATTTCAACTAATTTGTTTCAGCTACGTATTTAATTTTACTTTTAGTGATGAGTTTTACTTAACTTGTTTCACAATATGCATTGATTTACTTTAGTAATGCGTTTCACCTAATCTATCTCAAACATAAGTTTAATTTACCTTTGGCCATACGATTTATTAATTCAATTTACATTTAGGAATAAGACTTATTAGTTTAATTTACTTGTAGACATAAGATTTATTCATTCAATTTACTGTTAAAAAGAAACGCTTGATTGATCTATTTTACCTTTAGGAATAAGTTTTATTAATTTACTTTTGAGAATTTCCTTAATTTACTTTTAGAATTGAGATTGATTAATTTACCTTTAGAAATATGATCTAATAATTTAAACAATCTATTAATTTAATTTGCCTTTAGGGATACGTTTATCTAATACAATTACACCATTTAATTTACCTTTAACAATAAATTTTAGCTAATTTATTCCAAAATGTTAGTTAATTTACTTCTAACAACAAGTTTCACCTCATTTAACCCAAAATATGAATTTAATTTACGCTAGTAATAGGTTTTGTCTAATTTATATAGATTTAATTTTCTTTTAGTAATAAGTTTAATGATTTCAAAACATTAACACGGAATCAGTTATATCAACGAATTTCAATTTAATCTATCCCCGTACCCTTTCCCTTTAATAGACCTTAGGCGCATTTTGTGTTTATATTATATTTACTGAGTGCCCACTGGACTACTCGATGTGATGATTTTGAGCCGTGTGTAATATAAATTTAGGTCGATTTTACAGAAGTGAGAAACGAGGAAGGAGTCGGAGACTTCTCCCTTATTTCTCGCTTCAGCTATAGGGATAATATTGACGTTACGACCCCTGCGTTTCTCAACGCCGAGTCCTCACGGGTACATATCATTGGCGATTTTCCACGCACTTACATGCATCTGCACTGTGTAGATTTTATTTACTTGCGTTGTGTGTCGGCTGTGGGCCGGAAAAATTTCGACATTTTAATTTATAAAACAAATATATATGTAAAACAATTTAGATATATTAATAATATTTATTAATTATAAAAACAACATAATTACCCATTTCGAACCATTCCATAAAATTGAAAAACATCAAAGCATAAAATAGAACATAAATGCCTCTCTCCCCACGTCGCCGCCAAGCAGAGCTCTACAGAGATGCTATGGACGTGACGTGGAAAGAGAGTTCCAACATAAATATTTCTCACCTAAAAATTCTGATTTCCACAATAATTTCAAATTGAAAATATAGTTTGCGTCGAACAACGGTTTAGATTTAAACAATTTTCAAAATAGTTCTAAAAATAGTTAAACTTCGAAACGGTTTTAACAATTTTCAAAATGGTTAAGTTAAATGTGAAAATGGATCAGTATTTATACCTATTTTTCTCGCGTGTGAAATTTGATGCAGTAAAACAAAATTCGACCTTGTTATTTTCTAGCAAATTCTATTTTTTAATTTTAATATTTTTTGATTTATTTTTATAATTTTTTATTTAAAATTTTTATTGAATTATTACTAATTCAAATTTTTCAATTTAAATTTCATTTTAATGAACTTTTATTAATTTTTCTAATTTTGTCGAATTTGTTGTGTTTTCTTGTTATATTTGTATAGGTATCGTGCGGATCTTGGTGCATTTTGTTAATATTTTAATTTATTTTTATGTTTGTTAATTTATATTTAATTCTTTTATTTCTCAGATTTTATATGGTTTAATTGGTGTTTCAATAGGTGTATTTAAATGTTGTATTTGCGTGTGTGTTTCTGATCCATTTAAACATTTTCCAAGGCCGTTTACGTTCTGGCTCAACACTGGTTATTTTGATAATTTCGTTGATTTCCGCCATGCCTTTTGTTAAATTCATCTTCTACCATATTTTTCTTTGTATTTTCTACTTTTATCCATTTATTCTTTTACGTAATTTTGATTTCTTTTTATTTTTATATATCGAATTTTACATATTTTTGATTTTGAATTTTTTTTTCTACATTTCTACAGTTAATCTTTTTACACAAGTACATTTCCTGTCATTTTTTTTTCGCTACTAGACGAATCCGGTTCTTGTGTTTCTTCTACTTGATTCAGTAGCCAATCAGTCCATTCCTCTTACTGATCTACTTCTACCGGTTGCGTTCGCCCTTGCCGTTTGTTTCTTTGTCACTGATTCTGTGTTTTCAGCGTTCTAATTTATCTTCTCATTCTAATAATTCTTCTCTGTTGTTCTTCAATGATCGACATATAATAATTATTCGTATTTTACAGCATCATTCGGCTGTCAGCTCGTTGTTTCGTACTGAGTTTACTGTACTCGTTAACATAATTCTATGCCGTTTCCGCATCTCCGTGAACGTTTAGGCCTTCCTGATAGTTTTGATTCATTTATCTTAATTTTTATACTCATTATTCACTTTCTCGTCTAATTTTAAGCGTTAACAAAATTTTTGGAGGGTTTATATACTATACATAACGCTTTATAATACTTTTATACATATATTTTATACATTATTTACACTCATATTCCCTTTATCTATATTCGTTATAATTTAGGTGAGGTTCTGACTTTCTGATCCACCTCACTACACCGCTTTTGTTTTCTCACCTCATTTTCTTGTTTGATCGTTTCCATTTTTGTTGATTCGTCTGTTTTCCTTTTTGTTGTGGATTTTTTTTTTCAAGTTCGTGATATATATACACACACATATATATACATACACATATATACCTTTATAACGCATACATACACACACACACACACATATATATATATACATATACACATATATACATATATACACACACACACACACATATATATATATATATATATATATATATATTCAGTTGTTTCGTTGTTTTCTACGATTGGTTATCTTGTTATTGCATTTTTATCATCATCCTGTTTGTCACATACGTAATATTTTGTTTTTGAAGTTAGGTTATTTGTTTTATTTCGATGATCCTTTTTGAGTTCGCAGAAGTGATATTGTAATACTTTGTTTTTGATGACATTTCTCTCATACATAGTGGCTTCCCTATTACGATAGGTTATTCATCTCGTTTAATTCTTGCTATGCATATTTGATTTATTGTCTGACCGTTGATATTTGTTATATTCATTTGCTATATTTATTCGTATACTTTCTCTTTCTCTCTTATTGATTGTTACTCGCTGTTGAGCTAAGGTTAATCTCCAAGTTGTTGGTATCATTGGTAACGTCGTAATATTATTTTTAAAATTTATTTATATTTACGGTAGGCATACAGTGCGTTTTCCATATTTCGTCTTTTAGTTTTCGTTTTTTGTTGTTTCTATTGTTTTTATTGTTGTTACACCCGTTAGCTTTCTTTTCCTTGCCATTTACTTTCTTTTCATTGTTTCTTTTTCGTCGTTGTTTTATTGTTGATTGTCATTGTCTTCATCGTTAGGCGTATCTTCCTCGGTCTTCGCAAAAATGTCATCCTCGACATTGATTTTTCTTATCAGATTTTTATATGTTTTTAACATTCTATCTCTGGTTAAAACTGCTTCGTCACTTCTTTTTTCCAACTACATATTTATTGATACTTAGTAATATTTACATCAAAGTCTAAATATACACCTATTTTTGTTTTTCTACTTTTATTTTATCCACTTATACATCAAATTCTACATATACATCAATACTACTTTTAATTATCTACATATCTTTTTCGACTTTTTCGTCTACACTTCGCTGTTTATCTCCATTTTTTCTCTATATTACTTTTAATCTTCTCCATCTCTTCTAATTCTGTACATCTAATCAATATCTCATGTTTATCTTGCTCTTCTTTCATTTCGTTTATTTTAAATTCTGCTAACATTACCTCTACTTTTAGTATGAGTACTGTTGTCATTAGTGTTTCACTCTCTCTTGATTTATTTTCTGCTACTTGCTTCCACATTATAATTTTTTCCTCTTGTTTAGTTACTTTTACAATCAATTCCCTTATTATCCAAATTTGTTCGATACATTGTCTTCTCAATACCGGGTATGAGTTTATATCTAGTTGTTTGCTTGGTTCGTTCTTTTTCTTTTCTTTATTCGTATATTGTTGCCTTGTTATTACCGTTGGTTGGTACTTCCTTATCTCTGACTGATACATTCTACTCTTTACATACATTTGATTGCTCTGTTCTCTATTATTTCTCTGGAGTTGATTTCCCAATTTATCTTTCATATTTGGGCAGCTGTTTGCTAAATGTCCTACTTCACTGCATTCATAACATAACTTTGCGCGATAGTGTTGATTCTTCGTGTATCGATTTCTTTGATAAATCGGACTTATGTTCTTTCTATAATATTCGCTTTCATTGTGACCTTGTTGTCGGCATTTATTACAGTATCTGATAGCGTTATCATAAGTTTTTTATCCTTGTTTGAATTTTCCTTCACTCGTTCTGTCTTTCCTGGTTTGGTTTATTTTTCTGATTTCAGTAGTTTCGTTTATTCGTTTTGTATAATCTTCATTGGTGTTCGCTTTCTTTTCATTTTCCTCGTTTATTAGTGATTTACAGTTCTTTTGAAACATTGTATTTCCGAATTGATTTTGTTTCGATATTTCTATTTACATCACTTCCCATTGCCGGTTCATTGTGATCCTCATTATTCAAATTCACGTTTTCCATTCTTTCGATTATCTCGCTTTCAATCCTTATTTGTGGAATTCTTTGTACACTTGGTTCCTTTTTTGTAATTGCTCGCATCATATTGATTTTTAGTACCTCATTTATTCGTTTTTTCCACATTTCGTTAATCTTTTCTACTTGGCTATCATTGGTCGTTAATTTTATTATGTCAGCTTTCAATAACTCCTCTTTCTTTCTTCTCCAACTTTCCTCTTCTATACGCGCTTGAAATGTTCCCATCTCACTATACCGTTTTTCTGCTTCTAATGCTTCGGTGATCTTCAACGTGTTCCAGTCTTGCTGATGTTTTATTGGATCACATTTTATCTGTTGTTTCGTTGATATATCTTGTAGTACATTTATTTCTGATTGTTGATTTATTTCCGTGTGTGGTTGGTCAACGGCCAAATAGCTACACATTCTTGTAAGGATGTTTGTCTCATTTTGCATCTCGGTTGACTTGCTTTCTGGCGTTTTGGTGTTGTTATTTTGGTCATGATTTCTTCTTGTTCGATATGTAGCAGGAAGGTGATTCTCTTGCCTACATTGGAAACTTATTGTGGGTATTCTACATCTTGTTGCGGTATGTCCTAATTTTTTACAATTCCAACATGCTATTTGTTCATGATATTTACTAGATCTGTGGCCTGGTCTTTGGTAGTAATCACAATATTTCTCAGACTTCTCGGTATTCATCGTCGTTTACGAATCTCGTCTTGCTGCTTTATTTCTTGATTGGCTTGGTGGTTGTTGTTACTGGATTATTGACTTGCTTGTTATTGATACTGGATTGTTGGCTTGGTTGTTGTCGATACAGGGTTAATCTCTTTATTACTATCGATACTGGGTTATTGACTTGGTTGTTATCGATACTGAATTGTTGGCTTGTTTGATTGATTTACCTGAATAGAAAAATATCACCTCTCCACTGTTTATTAAACATCTATAAATCGTACACTACAGTGATTACATAGCATAGCATTTTACTGTTCGTTTTTCTTGCGTTATTAATTTTAATTCCAACCAACGGTATTTATTTTATAATTGCGTTTAAACATCTTTTATTTCATTTAGATTTTCTTTACTCATATGTCTTTTTATCAATGTTAACTTATCCTCGTTTCTCAGGATTCCTGTTTCTCCCAATTATCTCGGTTATTTTACTCGTACTTATAATAATTCATTTTCCCAGGTTTCGTCACATTTTTATTATAATTCTCATCAGTATTCTTTATCTCTTTGATTTTGTTTTACGTCAATTTTTAATTATCTATGTGAGTAGTAACAATTATCTATATAGTCGTAATAAGTATTTATTTTTAACAATTCGTTTGACCATGCCGTTTCCCAAGTTCTATTACCCACCGTATTTTATTTTCATTCATTTTGCGTTTCACATTCCCCTTTTAATTATCCTTAAAATAATTCTTATTTCTCCCCCTTTCTCATTTATCTTTCATCGTTTTATCTATCTCACTTTGTTTTAACCTCATCTGGTTTATCCCAATTTCATCTTTTGTCTTATCATTTCGTTTTCTTATTCTATATTTCTCGTTTTTCGTTATTTCTTGTCAATAATTATCGTCAGCTGGATCATTTTCCTACTTCTTTCTTCATCTTTATAATCATCATTTGCTATAGCTTTCACACAATTCGTTCAATTCTTCGTGCACGAATATTTTCTCATCATTTATTTTATTGATTCATTCTGTTTCCTTGACTGGTTTCTCGTTATTTCTTTTTCCTCATTCACAATTTACATTTTCTACCATAGTCGTGGACCATGTCTCTTTGTCACATGTCTTTTCTAATTCCAGTTGAGATTATGCTCCGTTAATGCACATCCCTTTTAATCCGAGTTGAGACTGTGTTCTATTACTATGCATCACCTTAATTTCCGATTGAGATCATGTCTCGTTAGTACATGTCTTTTATACTCAACAAATGAGATCAGGTTCCGTTAATACCTGTCCCTTATATCCGAAAATGTGAGATAGGTGCCAGTAATACTTTATCTCTTACATTTAATTCGAGATCAGGTTCCGTTAATACCTGTCTCCTTAATTCCGCCTTGAGATCATGTCCCGTTAATACATGTCCCTTATATGAGACCAGGTTCCGTTAATACCTGTCTCCGAGTTGAGACTGCGTTCCGTTAATACACATCTCATGGGGTTCATGTTCCGTTAATACATGTCCCTTATATGAGATCAGGTTCCGTTAATACCTGTCTCCGAGTTGAGACTGTGTTCCGTTAATACACATCTCATGGGGTTCATGTTCCGTTAATACATGTCCCTTATATGAGATATAAATATACATATAAATATTCATATTTTATATATAGAGATATAGGCGCAGGAAGGGTCAACTGCTAGACTTTTATTAATTCAACTTCATTTAATCATAATACTCGACTACTTTTCGTCAATGTTATTTTTACAAAGTACACAAGTTTTCATAGTCTCAGCACATTGACGACAGTACTGAAGTGACCACAGGAGAGCATAACCACTTATATTCTCACTTTATTTGACCAATACAACATTCGTGTGAGTATTCTACTCCTTTATGAATCTCATCTTTAACAGCGCCTATTATTTGTTTGACTTGTTGTTCTATCGCGTGATATTGCTTATTTAGGTCGGCTTTATTTACTATTTCTCTGTACCCTTGATATTTGGTCTACGTTCTCACTGGTTGTCTTTTCACATACCTCCTCTTTTCAATATTTTCCGATTTCAATTTATGATTTTTTGATATTATTACTTATCCGTTATTATAGCATTCAAATATGTTATTCCCCGTTCAATTTCTCAAACTTGTTATTAATTATGGTTAGTATTCTTATTTCACCCTTTTCGATATTAGTTAATTAATTTACTTATTAATTTATTAATTGTTGGTCTATTACTGGTATTGCTTTTTAGCCTCTGCATTGGTCAACCTCCTTCGACACATTCTTACCATTTTGGTGTTATTCATTATCTTATAAGTTTTATTTTAAAGCTCCCTCCTTGGTGTATATCTATTTTATTTTTGTAATTTCGTTGTTCTCTACTGTCACTGAATGTTAATTTGTTTTACTGTTATTCAAATTTTTCCGAGTATTTTCAGATTCGATGTTGGTGCTTTTTCGCTATTTTCAAGCATCAGTTTTATTTACATTTGCTACTTTTAGTTGTTATCCTATTTACTTTCATGATATTTATTATTTTGTATATAATTCAACGATTTTTATTCATTCCCTTTTTATTTCATTTGTCGATATTCCCGTTCCTTTTGATTCAATCTCATTATGTGTTGACATTCTTTATTTTCTATATTCATTTGCTATGTTATTCACTGTTCTTGTTCCTCAATTGTTCGATGTTATTTGTGTTTTTTGTTTAAACTCTTTGACTTTCGGTATTTTGTCGCCATTCACTGCCATTACCCTTCATTTTATTGTTTTCGTTTTTATAATCTTTATATTTCTTCATTGACACTTTTATTGTCTTGTATTTTATTTTATCCTTTTACTTTATACATTCACTATTGTAATTTACTTTTGACTTTTATGCTGTTCGTTATATATTTTAACAATATCGGTTTGAATACCGACCATTATCATCCTTATTGTGTGTATCGGGTACTATTCGTTGTTTAGATTTTATTTTTCGACTATTTTTTGTTATTCCCATGTTATAATTTACCCATGATGTTTTTAATTGTTTCTATGGCTTTGATCTTCCATTTGCTAGTTCCGAGTAACTTTCAATTTATTGACATTGTCTCTGCATTCATTCAACTGTTTTGCGCTCTTCAATTCTTTCTCTTTACTGTGTTTGATTTTATTCGCTTTAATTTTTATTTGTCCTTCATTCATGTTTTATTCCTTTCCATTCATATATAAGTCTTTCATAATGCGATTAATTACCGTTTTTCGGTTGTATTTTACAATTGTATGTCTTAAATGACGTTAATTTTCTCATTCGACTGTTATTCGTTGTCTCGGTACTTTTTCTTTTGGTATAATTAGTGGTTTTACCCCTTTGATTTTTTGATTTTTTGTTTTCTATTATCGCCATTTATTTATCGATGATATTATTCATTGTTTCGATATTTATTCATTTTGTATTTTTCATTGACTCTATTCATTCTCTTTCATTTCATTTTGATATTTATATTTTTACTGTTGCTGTTGAACTTCATTTTTCTGTGATATTTTTCGCGGTCTTTCTATTCCGTCATCAGTTTACTGCTAATAACTATTTTCCTCTATTGATCGTTTTTATTGTTATTATTTTCACGTCAGTTTAATTCTTATTGTTATAGTTGTCTTTTTATATATTTTTTGTCTGTTATTTTAATTTTTGTTTAGACCCCATCATTCCACATTCTCACTCTATATTTTTACTTCATCAAACTCCATACCATTCAATCGTCCTATTTTATATACATTCATCATACCATGCTTCTACCTCATCATTCCTAATTTTCATCAATCATTCAGTTTACCTATCCATGCTTTATTACTTTATACATATTTGCGTGCAATGTAATAATTTTATCATACAACAAAAGCTCAAAAATAATTTTTAATACAGTTATTATTACCATTATTACTATCTCTATCATTATGATTATTATCACTATTATTACCATCATTACTATTATAATTATTATTATTATTATAATTATTATTATTATTATTATTATTATTATTATTATTATTATTATTATTATTATTATTATTATTACCATTATTATTATCACTATTATTACCATCATTACTATTATAATAATTATTATTATTATTAATATTATTATTAATATTATTATTATTATTATTATTACCATTATTATTATCACTATTATTACCATCATTACTATTATAATTATTATTATTATTATTATTATTACCATTATTACAATTGTTACTACTACTATTATTATTATTATTATTATTATTATTATTATTATTATTATTATTATTATTATTATTATTATTATTATTATTATTATTATTATTATTATTATTATTATTATTATTATTATTATTATTATTATTATTATTATTGTTATTATTATTCCAATTTTTAATTATCGATACTTTAACACTTTGTTACTTTTATTAACATTATTATTCAATCTTTTAAGAGTTGCCTGTAATACTATTATTGTAGCGTTTTGTTCGGTCGTCCCCCATAGATTTTTAAAATATCGTCTCGACATATTTATTCTAATGATTTAACTTTGGGTATTTTGTCATTCTCGCAATTTCTTTCCAGATTCATGTTATCCTTATTTCGATCCTATCGGCATAGTTTTTACTCGACTATTGGCTGCGGGTTCATTGCTAAAACTCTCTGAAATTTTTAAGTTTCACTTGATTTTTGACTTTCCAATTGACATTAGTTTCATTCCGGCTGAGCCCCCAAAATCATGTTGGCGAATAGGGTGGATTTTTATTTATTTTTTCTAGGGTTTTTGTGCATCTACCCCCTAAACGCCATCAAGATTATTATTCTATCCCTCCTATGTACCCATGGTGATTTCCATGTTGGTAATGTACATAAGGGTTGAAAATTCATGAGCAGGTGAGCTCCATTTCTAGAACTACTCCTCATGATATTTTCACTTTCGGGTTCTGGACTGCCGATGGAAGGTCTTACGTCTTTCTCTTTCTATATCCTGGTCCTTACTCGTCTATTCCTACAACTTCCATACTTATTCATCATCTTTACGCATTATTTATAAAAATACCCTTCCAAAATTTGGGCAGCGTTCCTCCCTTATTTTTCGGTAAATTTCCTATTTCATTTGTTTAATCACGGTAACGACTACATTTTTCCTAATTTACCTTTATTTTTACCTATATTAAAAATTTGATCAACAATTCTTTAATTCCCGGTACGTTTCCCATGATTTTAAGTAATTACAACCCTCTGCGATCACCTCAATAAACGCTACTTTCTTCTGTCAGATTACATCATTCAACTTTTGGAAAATTTCTTTCAACTTTACATTCCTAAACTATCCTATCCTAAGATTTTAGGGGGACTTGTCGGTGGCCCCAAAAGATTCCACGGCCATCCAGAATAAAATCAAAGTAACAAGACTTCGAAATATATATATTTATACAAAAAATAACAGTACTTACAATCCACAATCATACAACCAGATTTGAAAAATTGGCATAAATTGGCATAAACACTTTGTCTAAAAATGACTCACGGTTCGTCTAAGAAAGTCTAAAAAATTTTCTATTAGTCACCTGACTGAAAAAATGTCTGAAAATTATGAAAATGACTGCCGTATATATAGTATTTTTGTGCCTGTGTGCGACCAATGGGCGATTTTTCGCGATTTTTAGGGTTTTTAATTATTTTATTAATTTCAAAATATTTTTGTAATTTTTTATATATTTTTCTTTATTTTTTGACATATTAATATTTTATTTTTGGATTTTATTTTTATTATTATTTTCTTACAATATTATTTTTTAACCCCAATATTTTTTTTCTGGTCACCTCTTCTGCCTGTGTTTTTTCTAAACCTTATTTTGCAAGGTTTTGGCAGTTTATTTTATTTTTCGTATGTTTCTTTTTGCATCTGTAGGCATTTTTCCGAATTTTAATTAATTATTTGTTTTATTTAATTTTTGTTATATTTTTAATTGGTTTTAATTAATATGTTTTATTTTATTTTTGGTCTCTTCTTGCGGTGCGTGTTTATGTTACGGCAGCCATATTGACAATTTCCAAACGACATTAATTATTTTGTTTTAATTTACACAATTTTAACCTTTTTTGTTTAAATTGGTTTTGTAATTTTGTTTTAATTTTGGCTCTAAGCCCAAAAATCCTAATATTCCTAGTTTGAACCATTTTCACCCAAATCCTAATTTCAACTCGTTCGTCACTACCTGAGGCAATAGTGCCAACTGCTTCTGAGTCTGAGTTCCTTCATATAGTAGAAACAATGGTTTTGATTAATAGTCATCCAACCAAATTGCTTCCGTTTGACAGCTTTTGTCTCGCGGCTTTTTTCATCTTTTCATCGTATAAAAACATAATTTATTACCCCAACATGCAACTTATATATACTTATCTTTTTCTACTGGTCCCCATTAATCATAATGTCATGGTAATGGTTTCAAAAACTAATTTTGTTTGTTTTTCCTTTTGTTTACACAACTCTGCTTTTCCTTAGTTAATTTATAGACGATTTTCTGTTTTTGTACATTTTATTGCTTTTTGACCCTTTCTGAACATATTCTGATAAAAAATAATCTTTAATTTAACAGCCCTAACAGTATCTAGTCAGTAAATATTTGTTATCAATATTATTATTTTTATCCAGCTATCCCTCTACTGACCTAGTCGTATTTCTTTATTTAACTTCATTGATTTGTTATTTCTTTTCTCAATTTTCATTTCTTATACTCAATTTTTCTTTTCAGAATTTTTTAACGACACACTCTGATTTACACATGCAATGATTATTTTATATAATATTTGTTTAATTTATTTATTTATTATTTAGATGTCTTTAACAAAAGAAATTAAATTCTATTCAATTTATTCAATTACCCGTTGTTACCCCAGTTTTTAGGTCAAAAAGAGTTGGAGTCATAATACATTTTTTTAATTACAAAGGCAATTATATTAATCAAAATAATGTACATACTTTTCATATTTTTGATATTTACCATTTTGATACGAACATTTTTGTATTTTTATATTTTTCATATTAAAAATGAATGTTCTCAAGAATATCAAAAAGAAATTTTACAATAATTAAAACTTCTTTGACTTTAAACTATAAAAGTAACTAATTTAATATAAATTTTAAAAGTACTTTAAAATTTAAAATATTTTATTATTTTACCTATTCTACAAGTAAGAATGTAAATTAGACCCTGAGCCCGGTATTCCAAAGGACAAAATTTCAGAGTTAAAAATCTAAATTATATCCCCGATGTAATTTTAATAATCCTGAAGTGATGTCGACTTTTTGTTTAAATATGCATTTGGTATTTGTTGAATAAAATTTTAAATTATTCAGTTTGTTGATAAATTTACTTATAACATTTTATATTGAAATTAAAAATGAAAAACTATAAAAAATTTTCAATTATTAAAAATTATATTGACAATAATGTATTAATTGTAACAAAAATTTTTTTCTGAAAATTTCTTATTTTAATAATTTTAAATAAATTTATTGATAAATACTCATTATTTAAGGTGTAAAAAATTTGAAACATACTTCAGGAAAGAGGTGAATTAGTGCTATAATTTATGACTTTTTGGTCATTTCTTTGCTAATGTGATCGCTATATAATAAAAATTCATTCAATAATATAATTTACATTACAATTATTATTATTACTACACTAAAATAAAAGTATTTTGTTCAAGTAATGTGCAACAGTAAACGTTTTCATTTATTTGTAATAATATTTTTTCCCAAATGATAAAAGATTTAACATTTTAAAACGTTTATATGCTATAAGACGCAATATTACAAGTTATTTTTAAAAATTTTAAAGGAGCATTCAGATAAAATTTCCATTTAATGAAATATTTTTATACAGTTAATAGCTTATGAAAATTATTTAAAAACTTTTTTTTATTTTAATAAAATTTTTAATATTTTAATTGAAGCTTTTCTTTTGTATAAATTTTATTAAAAATTAAAATTTTATTTATTTTTAACCAATAATATTAGAGAATTTGTTTGATAAATAAAAACCATTATCGATTTACATCGAAAACTTGAATTAAATATGATAATGGAAAACGACCAAGAATGTTTAATATGCTATTCACTAAAGCCCACAGAAATGATGATAATATTCGAAAATTGTAGGCATTCATTTTGCAAAGATTGCACCAAAGAATGGTTTATTATTAATTCAACTTGTCCATTAGATAGAATACCAATAACTTCAGTGAAATGTGTTACAAAAATTGGAGATATTTCTGTAAAATCTGAAGATATTGTTGCTATGTCAATGCTGAGAAGTAATAATGAATTTATCGAATTAATAATAATGTTGTTTAATCAATTGACAAAATATAATGAGTACTTACGAAACCATTCGGGTGATTTGTCAAATAATGGTTTTGTGAACATTAGCAAAGGAATATCACAATATGATTGTGACAATTATATTGATATTGTAGTTGACCTTGCAATGTTTTGTGACACTATTGACATGATTTATGTTGAAGCCATTGAAAACCATCTATGCGAAGACATGTCGACATTATTTTTATCTATTTACA
Organism: Schmidtea mediterranea; assembly: GCA_022537955.1. Taxonomy (NCBI): domain Eukaryota; kingdom Metazoa; phylum Platyhelminthes; order Tricladida; family Dugesiidae; genus Schmidtea; species Schmidtea mediterranea. The sequence goes on from CM039680.1 coordinate 231,459,604, forward strand.
TTCTTAAGCACACTGTATTATCACATTGTCAGTCAAAGTTTTCACAATTTCAAAATATTCATAATGTAATGGTTATTTTGGATGAAGTTTACCTGGAGAGTCAGGGAAAACAGGAAAATCGAGCTAATATCAAGTTATTATTAACTTCCTTTCCTGGGCTGTCAGAGGTCGTAGATAATAGGGACAACGTCTGCATTAAATTAATTGAAAAAATCTTAGAAAATATATCTTTTTGTTTTTTAATCACAAATTTTCTTTTCCCTAAATTATTTAATAGTAAAATTGATGAAATCGCATCAAAATTTTCAGATAAAAATCGAAAAGTTACGCAATTATCTTACGTAAAAACGAGTGAAAATGAAGAATTACTAACTTTATCTAACAAGAAAAACCAAATTATAATCAACATGCTCTCGAAATATCTAGAGTTAGCAGAAAGTTGTCTCAGCCATCCTCAACTATTAAGCTTCTCTAGAGATGATCGAGAAGTTTTGAATAGTTATTTTGAATTTCGTTTTTCATATATACAACTGGAGTTAATGGAATTTTTGGCCGAAAATTTTGAAAAAGTTTTGTATTCCAATAATCTGGAAAATTATTTCAGAAAACTTAAAAAAAGTATCAATAAAATTCTTTTAAAAATTTCTGAAATCTTAATAAGTACCAAAAAAGTTATTTTAAACCTGATACCTGAAAATATCAAATATTTAATAAAGGCCATTGAAAACATGCAAGAAATGGACAAAAAAATTATGGAATTTGATGAAGTCACAGATATACAGGATCGCCTTGAACGTTTAAAATCAACTGCCAAACAGATAGATAATTTTAAAATAAATAAATAGTTTTTAATTATTAAATAATAACATAAAATAAGTCCCTGTTGCAAAGTAATTATTATAATTATTTGGAAAACTATTCAATTTCCTGGAGAGTAGCTATTTCAATCCTCAAATGCGTTATGGTTTTCATTTAAAATTCATTGTTTTATGATTGGCTTAAACTTTTTATTTGAGATTTTAAAATAAAATTTCTTAAATTTTCGTCGAATTTAAAGTTTAATATTTTAAAAATTTTGCTTTTTTTAATTTTTAAATATAAATTTTAAATTAAAACAATATAATGTTCCTGAATTTTTAAAAGCTTTTAAAAGTATATAAAAAGCATAGAAAAAGTATAGAAAAATTTCTCTAGTAACCTTTCATAAAAAACTTAAATTTTTATTCCTAAAAATTTTTTTTTACATTTACTTATTTAAATTTGATATAATTATTAAATTTGTCAATGAAAAAAGCCAAACAAAAAATGAATTTTTAATGAGAATCAGAACGCATTTAAAGATAGCTACTCTCAAGGAAATTGAAGAGGAAATCCGATTAATCTTTTCATCAATATAATATTTACTTTGCAGCATGGGCCTATATTATTTTATTATTTACTTGTCTGATATTATAAGGACTTTTTTATTTTTCACCTCTGATTTCTTTATAAGTGACATAATATTTTAATTTATAATTCTACCAAGGACCGATTGTTTTATATTTATTATAATTGTTTTATTTAAACTTTAAAATAAAATAAATTCTCATAAGTATCATTTATAAAGTTATTATTTAAAAAATAACTTTTTAAGCTAATTTGAAGTTGCTATTTATAAAATGAAATATTTCTACCTAAAATACACCAAGCCACACTGAGACAAATCACCTATAATATAAAAAGAAAATCAATAAATTTATAGCAAATAAACACACCAACTCACCTTGAGGTTGTTTGTAAAATAGTCACTGAGACAAAAAATATGGTAACACTATATGAATGCGTCCTACCTAGACCATGTTCTATCTGTACCACTCCCTTATAAAAAGTACGTCATTTAAAATACCATATAGGCTACAAAACCTTAGGTCGTATAACCATAGTAACTACTTATTCGGTCGAAAAATTGACCCAATATAAGTTTCTAATCAAACTTGATCTTTGCAAATCCGATGTTGTAAGAAAATCGTTCCAAAGTTGCTTGTTCTATTAAAAATAAATGCAAATTAATCAAATTTACTTAAATATATAAGTAATACAAATAATTTAATTTGTATTGTAAACATTCAACCAAAAATTAAATTTTTTAGAGATGAAATTTTATCTTAAAACCTTTGTTTTATATTTTCTTGCTTATTATCATCGACGTTCCGCTTTTTCAATGTAATTAAATTAAAAATTTATAAAAATTTATTATTTAGATTAATTCATTTTTAAATCCAATTTTAAAGTTGTAAAATTTAAAATTTCACTATATCCCAAATTTTAAATTTTAAAACAAATTTTAAAAATTTGTCATTGATCAAAAAAATTCATGGGAAAGAAGATGAAACAGAGAAAGAGCAGAAAGCGAAAGACTTTGTGAATTTTATGTTATGAGAGATCAGGATTTTGTTAAGATCTAAATATTTCATATTTTATGACTAAATATGCTGAAATTGCTTACACAGTTATTTATTAAATTTAGGATTGAATAATGATAACAATAATAATAAATTTATTTACTTTTTTTTCTGTTTACTTAGCTTGAGTTTTCCTTCATTAATTAATTAAGAATCTTCTCCATCTGTCCATTTTTCAATTTTTTATTCGATGATTTATTGATTTCTTATGGTTTCGAAATTTTCGACATTCTGTTTTAAGTATATGGAAATTATAACCACTTAAAAATTAATTTTAAATTTAACAAACCCAAACTTTTTATTTCCATTAATTCATGTAATTTTAATTACTTACTTTATACACAAGGCCCCGTTTTGTGTCGCTATTCGGTTCTACAAGTAGAGACGAAAAGTGGATTTCGACGCATAGCGAACAAATTATAATATTTTGGAAGTCAAAATATACGATATATTTATCTAAATAAAATTCAAAATAAAAGAATAAATATGCAAAAAATTCAATTTATATATTACAGAAAACATACAAATTGTATTAAAAAATTATTATAAGATCTTATTTACTTTTTTTAAAAATTTTTGCAAAGTAATCGTACATTATGTCGTTTTTTTTCATAAATTTCTTTATAACAATTTATGCTAATTATTACTGCTCTACTTACCTTAGAACTTCGTTCCTGACTAGGTTCATCTTAATCAAAAATCTGCAAAGCCTGATTAATTAATTGTATAGCTTGCGCTAAACGTTTCACTGTAAGAGTTTGTTTTAGAACAATTTCTTCAATTTATTGGTCAAAATTACTACAGTATGCTGGATGAAATTCAATTTCCATTAATTAGGAATTTGTCAACTCTTCATTGTATGAGTTCAATAATTCTTCTATATCTTCGACACCCATTCCTTCAACTTGCAATGTGGCCGCTAAGCTAGTTACTTATTGAATTACATTTATTGTATCATTCGTGTCATTTTCCAATTGGTATTCTACCCATTCTGGTCACAATTTATGCCAACATCCGTTCATGCTTTTATTGGTTAATTCATCCAAAGATAATGCAATAAATTTAATTCCATCTAATATAGTGAAATTTTTCCAAAAGATTTTCATAGTAATATTATCAATTCCTTCAGTTACTGCGAAGAATTCCTTAAAAGTTCGGCGAAGATAATACGATTTAAAATTAGATATAGCTCCTTAATCCATAGGTTGTATTAATGCAGTTGTGTTTGGGGGTAAAAAAACAAATTTAATATTCTCTGAAAGTTCATCTAAATTATTTAGGTGACTTGTTGCATTATCCAATACAATTAGAATTTTAAGCTACAACTTTTCTTTATCGCAATATGATCTCAACTCTGAAATGGCACAAGAGGACACCCAATCACGAAACAAATTAGTAGTCATCCAGGCTTTTTTATTCTACCGATAATATACAGGAAGATTTCTCATTTTCTGTACCTTTTAAAGTTCAGGTATTTTGAGAAGCATAAATTAAAAATGGTTTAAATTTATAATCACCAGCAGCATCACCTAATAGAAGTGTTAGTCGCTCTTTACCAGCTTTAAATCCATGTGCATTTTCCCCATTTTTGAAGTGTTTGTTATAGGCATGCGTTTCAAAAATAAGCCTGTTTCATCTACATTAAAAATTTGTTTCGCACAGTATACTCCGTCTCGAATTATATTTTTAATCTTTCTGGAAAACCTGCTTCTGCAACAGTATCTCCACTTGCAGCTTCTTCTTTAAGGCTTAAATAATGCAAATTTGCTCTGATTTTGAATAGATCAAACCAAACATTGCTAGCTTCAAAACTCGTATCCTCACTTGTGCTTGGTTCTTGTAACCTTAGACTGTCATAGATAGATTTTGCTTTTGATTTGATGATTATTAGCCACAGAGCTACGGGTATTAATAGAATCCATAACTAAAACACGTTTATTATCAAAACACAAATATATTCAAACACAAATATTATTAAAACAAATTATATCGTTAATTTGTTTGAGGAGTTTCTAAAAAATAATAATTAATGAATAAGTAAGGATTTCAATCATACAATCAACATGCCCAACATCATACCATTATTTAAATACAAATTACAAAACGCCTCACATCCCCCCCTTTTTGAAAACCTTTAACCACTCAATATTTCTCGTGATGGAACTTCCATTTTCCAATTTTATTTCATAACTTCGATCATGAATCTGTTTAGTAATCACACCTGGACCCATGTATCTGTTATCACCTTTATTTCGAACATTTACTTTGATCAATACGCAATCTCCAATTTGAAATTCGCGATTTGTCGGTTGATTGATTTTTTCTTCTTCCACAATCTCTGAGAACCATTCACTATAAATCTTTTTTCCAAACACCATTTCAGCTGGAGTCTTCCTAATAGTTTTTTGAAAAGTTGAATTCAACATAAACTGAACTTCGGGAAGAATATCTACCCATGATTTATGTCTTTTATCTTTGAGTGTTATCTGTATTGCATCTCTGATTGTACGGAATTGTCTCTCAATCTGTCCATTTGCTGAGTGATGATATGGACTTGAATAATTAATTTCGATATTGTGGAATTCTGCAAAATCTTTCATTAGCTTTGATTCAAATGATTTACCTCTGTCACAGTTTATTATCCTTGGTGCTCCATACTTCATTATCCACTCTTCTTTCAGTAATCTTACCACTGTTTTTTCATCTTGTGATTTCACTGCATGTAAAGAAATAAACTTACTATGATGATCTATAATCCCAAGAATATATCTTTCTCCTTTCATTGCAAGTTGTAATGGACCACAAAAATCTACATATATTATTTCAAATAATTTCGAATCACTTTTGCAAATTATTTCTTCTTTTGTTTTAGTTGTATCAACCTTTCTTTTCTGACAGTTTTCACAGGATTGTACAACATTACGAATAGATTGCTCCAAATCTTTCATATCAAAATTGTTTGATACATACATTTTTACTTTATTAGCACCCGCGTGACAGAGCTTTTTATGATATTCTATGATGAATTCAGACTTGTTTTCTTCTGGAATCCAAATTTTATTATTATTTGTCATAATCACTCCGTTGACATATTTATAAAATGTTTTATCTGGCATCAAACTAATATTTTCTTTTATATTTTCAATTTCTTTCGAGTTCTTTTGCCATATATTTTCAATATTATCAGTCATCAGTGTCAACAATCTTGTTTTTAATTTACCCATTTTAGGATTTTCATGAATCATTTGACATTGAACACATGTTTCACATTCTTTTCTAGATAAAGCGTTGGCATTATTGTGGTTATCACCTTTTCTGTATTGAATCTCCATGTCCAGACCACTAAGATGGTTAATCCAAGTTTGAAATTGTGGGGTAATAGCTTTCTTTGTCTTCATCATAAATGTAATGGCTTTGTGATCCGTCCTCAAAATAAACTTTTTACCATATAGATAATGCTTAAAATGACCAGTAAAATAAAATATAGATAGTAATTCCTTTCTTGTTATACAATAACCCAACTCGTGTTTATTCATAGCTCGGGATCCATATGCGATTACTCTTTCTTTACCTCCATCTTTTTGAGACAGAACAGCACCAATGCGGTCAAAACTTGCATCTGTATCCAAAATGAATGGCTTAGAAAAATCTGGGAACTTCAATACAGGTGTAGACGTCAATTTCAGTTTTAAATTTTTAAATGAAGTTTCACACTCATCAGTCCACATAAGCTTCTTTTGTTTACTTCCACATAACGCTTCTAATACTTTGGAATCTTTGGTGTAATTTTCTATAAATTTGCGATAGTAATTTGCCAAGCCTAAAAATCCTCTCAAACTTTTTACGCATTTAGGTCTTTCAAAATTTTTAATAGTTTCAATCTTGCTTTCATCCGTACGTATTCCATCTTCACCAATGATATGACCCAAAAATTTTACTTCTTTCCTTTTGAATTGACATTTTGCTGGACTTATTTTAAGATTTGCTAATTTAATCTTTTGAAAAACCTTTTCAATGGTACTATAATGTTCATTCAATGTCTTTGAAAATATAAGGATATCATCCAGATATACAATTGTTCCATTCCAATTTAATTCTCCAAGAACCAAATTCATAAGTCTTTGAAATGTAGCTGGTGCGGCTGCTATTCCAAATGGCATTCTGTTAAAGTAATATTGCTTGCTTTTTGTCGAAAATGCTGTTTTCAATTTTGATGCATCATCGAGTTCTACTTGATAATAAGCATTGCCTAAATCAATTTTCGAGAAAAACTTTGCTCCGTCAAGAATATCTAATAATTCATCAGTATTTGGAATGGGAAAAATCGGTCTTTCGGTTATATTATTTAATGCACGGTAGTCCAAGCATATTCTTATATCACTACTGTTTTTCTTTTTAACACATACTAATGGAGAATTCCAAGGAGATGTACATTCTGATATAATGCCATATTTCAACATTTCTTGAATATTTTCTTCAATTTTTTCTATTAAATGTATAGGTTGTCGTCTTGGGTTTATTACAATCGGACTACCTTTAGTAAGTATTTCATGCTTTAATAGTTCGGTTTTCCCAACATCCCATTTATGTTTCATAAAAATACCGTCAAACGTGGAAATTAAATTATTTATAATCTTATCTTCACTTATGTGGTTCTTAAATGAATCTTCCATAATTGTATTTATTTCGTCTGTACGGTTTTCTATTTGCAATTGCATTCCAAATCTTTCGAGAGAAAATCTATACCTCCTATTAACTTTGGGTTTATATCTTTGGCTACAACGAATTCTACTTTTTTAATATCAGAAATTTTATCAACTTTTACATTTAATAAAGTTTTACCGCAAATTTCAATCGGGCTATCATTCGCACATCTTAATTTTAAATTACTTGTAGTCATATTCAAATTTCCAAGTTTTTTAAAAATATTATAATCAATCACACTTATTTTAGCTCCAGTATCTAATAGGCATACTAATTTTACATTATTAATCATTACGGTAACACTGGGCCTTCCCTGCATTTTATCGTATACTATTATATCATTCCGTTTATCACGATTAAGAACATTTAGTTCATTAGACGTTAGGGGTGGGTCTTTAAAAACTTCATCCATACAAAATTTATTAATGTATATATTAATATAATTTCTATAATCAAAAATACCATCACAACAGTTATCATTCAAACTATCACAATCATTCAAACTATCACAATCATTCAAAATCATACAACCCTTACTCATATCATTAATTACCTTTAATTTATTGCTCCGATCACCTCCTCGTGTGGTGGAGCATTCCCATTTGGGTACTCAAAATCAGCCTCTGGATCCTCGTCACCGAATGCAGCCACTGATTTATGGAATTTTCGACGTCTGCCTGGAAATAACTCATGGCACTGATGTTTGAAATGTCCAGATCTTTTACAATGGGCACATTGAATATTGGAGCATTCAGATCTTCTATGACCTTCTTCGTGGCACGCCCAACATCGCAAAATTTGATTTGTTCGGACATGATCTCGCGAATGAAATTCCCTGGTATTATAAGGCTTACTCCTATTCATAGGTCTCCATCCATTTGAAATAGCATATCGATGTTCTCTGGTAAGATCGCCTTTGAATCTTGGATTATGTTGAGGTTCTCTTGTATATTCATCTTTGAATCTGGGATTAGCTTCTCGTTCTCGAATTGGTCTGTTATCATAATTATATCTTGGTAAGCTCTTCTTAACAGCATCAGCATAGCGTTGTGTTTTATTCATTGAAGCTACATCAGCATGAAATACATTAATTTCTTTTGAAACTTGATCGTGTCTCTTTAATCTTTCTTTCATTTCATCAAATGATTTTAAATCTTGCATTTTGAGATCTTTTTTAACTTCTTTATCTTCAAGCGAATTGAATAGCAAAAATTTCTTTAGTTCTTCTTCATCAAGTTTATGCTTCAAAATATTTTTTGCAAGTTTCTCAATTTTTGAGCAGAATTCTTCGGCAGCCTCATTTCCTTGACGATAATTTAGCGCTTCGTTGAGATCATCGATAAGACTTCTGTTCTTAGAAAAAGCGTTTCTTAATCTTTCTGTATAATGCAGAGTTTCGTTAGTCAACTCATATTTCTTCGTTGAATTGATTGATAGAAAAGCTTTGACGAATTTGCTTCTGTATTCATCGACAATATTTGTCATCTCGAAGAATCGTTCCGTTTCTAAGATAAAATCTTCCACGTCTGAATCCATGTCATATGTTTCTGGTGGCTTGATAAAATTTGCAATCGTGGTCGCCATATTAGCCACAGAGCTACGGGTATTAATAGAATCCATAACTAAAACACGTTTATTATCAAAACACAAATATATTCAAACACAAATATTATTAAAACAAATTATATCGTTAATTTGTTTGAGGAGTTTCTAAAAAATAATAATTAATGAATAAGTAAGGATTTCAATCATACAATCAACATGCCCAACATCATACCATTATTTAAATACAAATTACAAAACGCCTCACAATGATTATTTTACATAGAGGCATCCTACGGTAATTTTGTTCTTGTATCCACAATGTTAGAAGTGATTCCATTTTGATCATTATGGCGGATCTATTAGGTGTAAATTGTTGAGATAACATTTCTGTAGCAATTTTAGCAATTTCTTTTATTTTTGAAGCATCCTAGCTCCGAATACTTTTAACGGTTGTTACTGGTAAAGTAAGAGCCTTTGCAATATCTACTTCCTTATGTCCACGATCAAAGCACTTAAGTATGTAAATTTTTATTTCTAGTGTTAAAGCATTTCATGAATATTTACGTTTATTTTTCATATTAACGGTACAATTACTACAAACATTTTAATTTCTTAATTGAAAATAAATAAATTGTAAATCGATCAATATTTAAGTTTAATCTCATAAGATAATTCACAGAAAATGAAAGAAAACATCTAGAATATACAGTTTTATTATATGATTGTTTCGACCAATTAAAATGTAGATTTATTAATTTATGAAAAGTTTTTTTTTGTAAAATTTTTATAAAGTGTGGTTGTTTTGCTGGATCAATTTTGTTGGTTTTTTTGAGTTTAATTTAAATTTTTTGGATATAAATAAATTTTTGAATCTTTGAAAATTTCTTTTGTACTTCAATATCGTTAATGAATTACTTATCAACGCAAGATCGTGAATTTATCAAAATCAGGATTTATAATGAAGTTAATGACCATCTATTAAAAATAATATTTGGAAATATTGGTCAATGCATTAGTCGTCATATTATAAGGGATTTTCGTTGTCAAACAAACCCATATGCCTTTATCGAACGTACTTGGACAACCTTCTGCAAGTTTATCCTCATCGACAATGGATTATATATGCAACGATCAAATTAAAGTTAACTGGGAAAGTGGATCTAGTACGATACCAGGACCTGCAGCTGTGACATCTGTTAAAATTGACTATAGTGATTCAGTACAAACATTTGTTGGTGACATTGGCTTTGATGTAGATGAACCGATGCTGAAAGAAGGACTTAGTCAATTTGGGAAATTGATCGATACGAAAGTTGTTGGAATTCCTGATGATCAATCCAGAGGACTTGCATTCTTTTCATCTTCAAATTCAAACCTCAATCGTAATATAATTGAGGAAATAATGATTTTGAAGACAAAATAAAAAAACAAATAACGAAGCACAATGAGAAATCAACGCAAAGCGGGTTTAGTGGTTAATATATAACAAAAAGTTTATTCAACACAATTCAAAATTTTATTTAACTAAATTTACAAATAAATATTCAAACAAACATATTCTTTTAAAATTCTGGAAAGTTTTGTTTTTTACATTTTTTTACACAAAATTTTCAGCTTTATTATTTTAGCATAAGCTCATAAATTTTTAACAAAACATTTATTATTTTTTATAAAAATCAACACGATTTCTATGACCAGAATTAGATTGTTCATCATTTAAAAGCCGATAAAAATCAGTTTTAAGAGTCTCATAAGAATCTTGATAATTTGATGATTTTTTTTCATTGGTTTGGAAATCTCATAAAATCTTAGGTTTCACAATCAGCTGTATAGTCTTCTGTACTTTTAAAGCTCTCTACACTATTCTGATGCTTTTTCTATTAATTTGCGATGGATATTTCCATCGGATGGATTTTGGCATTTTGTTTAAAAAGAACCGACGCAAAAGCGAAAAGACGCATAACGAATAGACCCAGAGCGGGGCCCTGGTGTGTTTTAATTTAATTAATTCTTAATGATTTTGAAAATATTGCATTAATGAATTTTATTATTACCATTGATGGATCTTACCATAATTCTAATACTAAAATTATTCACAGACGAATGTAAAAATATTTTAATTTCATTTAGTCTTTGAATAATATTTTCATTTGAAAAGTTTGGATGGAGATTCGGTTTTGTCCTAAATCTAAAAATTTGTCCATCAATTTGTGCGACTTTTAAATTATACATAAAATTTACAAAAACATTGATAATGTTCGATTAATTAATTTTAAATCATGGAAAAAAGATTTTACTAATAATAATAATAATAATAATAATATAAATAATAATAATAATAATAATAATAATAATAATAATAATAATAATAATAATAATAATAATAATAATAATAATATAAATAATAATAATAATAATAATAATAATAATAATGATAATAATAATAATAATAATAATAATAATAATAATAATAATAATGATAATAATAATAATAATAATAATAACAATAATAATAGTAATAATAATAAAAAATAATAAAACATAATAAGAAGAAATGAATATAATCCAAAACAGAATCCTCAATAATATATGCAAACCAGGTGGTTTACTGGGATTGAATTGAAGGTGCTGTAACACTAGTCACCATGACTACTTTGGCGGAATTCCAATCGCAAAAATATAAGTGATTTTATAGCTTCGTCGAATTTTCATAATGTATTATTATTATCATACCGTTATATTTATTGCTGATCAAATTCATCACAAGTATATCCATTTCGACATTTCTGTCGATTTTCACTTCTTAATGGAAAATCATATCATCATAAATCCCGTTCTACCTTCCAAGTACAGTAAAATCTCCATATAAAATATACCCTATTTGCAAACAATTCTTCTTCGAGTGTAATTATAATAGAAATATTGAAAAATAAAAAAAATTTGATACATCACATTCAATAAAAATTGAAGGTCTTTATACTGAAGGTTTGTGTTGTATTTAAGTGTATTGAGTCAACTCATTTCAACGAGAAAAAAAGGGTTCACGCTCTTGACATGTAAAAGACTCTTGTCTGGGACACAACATTATTTAAAAAATAAACAATTTGTAAGGATACAACTTTTTTTTACAACAATACAACATGGATACAACAATTTTTTTTAATTAAGAATTCATAATTTCAATGTTTATTGTTTCATCATCGTTGTCCAATTCATAGTCAAGTTTCTGATAAATTTACTACGTTACGTTATTATATAATCAATAAATTTATTTTAATGTTATGATTTATTACAGTCGTGATGAACATTTTCGATGATTTGAACCTGTCGACGGATGGAGGAGAATTAAGAACACCCAGGCATAGCTAAGAAGTTTGCTCAACTAAACGAGCTTCTGAATTAGCTTACTGTGTATATATTTGTAAAAATTACGCTGAAAAAGACACAAAATAATACCCTGTACTACCCTCTATTAAAATTACTTCTTAAAAAGCTTTTTGCAGCACTTTAAAATTTAAATCAATTTAGTCTTAAAATTTTACTATATGTGTGACAAAAACCTGATTCTTTACTAACAACTACAATATTTTGTTTTATTAATTATTGGGAACGTGTTTATGTAAACCATTGTTTATATGGTCATTGGATCCAAAAATTAGTGTGCAAAATGGTATGATTACGAATGTTTTTAATAATAATTTTAGCTATTATTAGTTATAAATCTAATATTCGGGGTTATAAATTTGTTATTCAAAGTTATAAATTTATTATTCAAGGTGTGGGTTTTATGGTCTGGATAACCTTGACCCCAGATATAACTTTTTCTTTGCCCCCAATGGTTACCCGTCGCTAGGCAACGTTGGTAATGTAACCACTGGTTTTGAGATCGCTAAAGGTGAGCGCCACACAGGAACTACTCTGGCCCGACCTCAAACTGTGTCCAACGCACTACCGTTAGAAGGTTTACGTGCGCTTTCTTTTTCTGGTCCCTTACTGATGTTGAGTAGTACTGAACATATTAATCAGTTTGTTTCTGATTCGAATTTATTTAGTTGGAATTAACACAAGTCAACTAAATTTCTAAAAAACGTTCACAACTATTTATTGGATAACAGAGTACGAAGATGTCAGAATGATTATGAGTCTTTCACCTGAGCCGCCCGACGCTTAGCTCGTTCAGATTTTTCCGGCCGATGTTTGATTGGTTTGGAGGCGGGCTTCGAGGTGGCCGCCGCATCTCTGTAGGCCAATTGCGCTGGGGCAAATACTAGGGGGTAGGTCACCGCCGCTCCTTCTTGGCACGCCGACAACATTACCTCCAGGCCTCTGATTTGCGTTTTCTGACTTTGGTTGAGCTGCTTCTCCTCAGCCCAACCCTTCTGCGCGGCTGTCATTTTCTGGTAAAGGCGTTTTACCCAACCTGGCTCCACCCAGGTGGCCTTGATTCGTTGGACTTCCTTGGTTAACTGTAATTTCTGTTGATGAAGTTCTGCGTTGGTTTTCCGCATCCGCGTTACTTCTTGCTGTAGAATTTGATAAGGATTCATGTCTATAATATAAACGTGATATAAATTCTGATATAATCTCATGAATTATATTCTTTTATTTAGCTATGCTTAGGTCTGTCAAGTTTGTATTACTTCGATTAACTAATTATTCCTATGACTTTTCTATGTTTGTTGAACAAGCGAAAACTCGAAAGAAAATTATATTCGTATTACAGGATTTAATTAGTTGTTTTTCGGTTAATGCTGGATACTATCTTCGTCTTGGGTATTCTCGAGCGTATGGGTGCTCGCGATGGCTGCTTGATTGTTGGTCTCTTTTCCGCATTTCTCGCGGCAATACCTTTTTTCGTGACAACCACGCTGATTGCCGTTGCTGTTGTGTCCAGTCTGGGGTCATCTAAATTAAACGAGGTATTGTACGGAGGGGCGTACCCGTCCGTACTCGGGATCCGATCGGCGGCTATGTCCCGGTTGACCTCTTCTAAATGGCCTTCTCCACTTGTCGGTCCGTCTACCGCTAATGCTCTTCTAATCGAGCGAGCAGAAATTCGGCATGGCCTCTGATTTCCCGTGCCGGGTTGCGGCCGGGTTCCCGTTTGATTGCGACGAATGGGAAATCGGTGTCGTCGCTGCTCGTTTGGCCTCCCATCCCGGACTCTCTGACCGGCGAGATCGAGAATCCCGCGTCCCACATCGCTTGCCGACACCGGTCAACCGAGTGTGTCGGAATCGTAGAGTGACCCGAGACGCGTCGATCCATGAATTGTCTAAACAATAAGGTGAATATTATTGCTAAATCTTGCCTCTGTAACAATTAATATGTTAAATTATTGTGGGTAAGATTTCGTAGATTGGGTCGTAGGTTGTCTTGTGGGTTCACGGAAGTTGGTTATTTGCATGTCAAAATTAGAGAAAAAAGATTTCTGCAAAGAGTCATAGCAACGATATTTTGACATAAAACTTCCCGTCACCTTCCCTTAGTTGATCCTAAAATAAAATTGTATCGATATTATGAGTTTATGAGTGCCCATTAGACTACTCAGTGTTTTGATTTTGAGCCGAGTTGTTTTTATTAGATTTTAGGTCGAGTTTTTAGGAAAAATTTGGTGATGGACTAGCCAACAAACTATTCCTTCTCCAACCCATTTCCCCTATACGGAATGATAATTGACGTTTCAGCTACTTCGTTCTCACGCCGTAGCCTTCACGGACACAAAACATTGGCGGACTTACACCGCACTTACACAGTTTGGTTGGGGTGTGTAGATTTTATTGTCTTGTGGTGATGTGTCGGCTGTGGGCCGGAAAAATTTCGACATAAGCATTCTATTCTAAACTCTTTATTTGAATATAATAACATATGATAGATCATGGTTGATATACAGCATCCATTAAACGTCATCACAAATCTTTCCCCACGCCGACGCCCGAACAGAGCTCATATGAGGTTGTAGGGACGCAACGTGGAGAAAGTTTTCGAGCATTCCTCCACTCACATTGAAAATTTGTTCTGGTTTCAACTGGTTAAGACGAGTTTTACGAGTTTTCGTTAAAGAAAACTGATTTAACTGATTAAAATTCTGAGAAAAAAATTTCGGTATATATACCTATTGTACGACCCTAACCTTGCGTGTTAAATTTGATGTAGTAAAACAAAATTTGGCCTTGTGGTTTTCTGGTATATTCCAATCTTAATTTTATTATTTTCGTGATTTAATTTGACAATTTTATTTTTTAACTTTTTAATTGAATCGTTTCCAATTCAAATTATTTAATTTTAGTTCCATTTTCATGGACTTTCGCTTTTTTTTGTTAATTGTCAAATTTCGGTCAAATTTTCGTGTTTTCGTGTTATTTTTGTGTTTATTTCGTGCGGATCTTGTTGCACTTTGTTATTATTTTAATTTACTTTTGTGTTTTTTTGATTTTATTTTTAATTGTTTCTTTCTCATATTTTTTCATGGTTAATTGATGTTTTATAGGTCTGATTTTAAATCTGCGTGTTGTGTTTGTGTGCTGTTACCGATTCATTAAAACAAAATCTAGTCTTGGCCCAACAAAGGTTATACATCTATTATTTAAAGTTATAAATTTTATTTTTCAAATATAAAAGCTAAAGTGAATATAAAAATAAAATATATTTAAAATAGAAATATCCCTACATTTTTTATTAAATAAAATGTTCTCTTCTTAAGGCTTTTTCTAGCCATCGCATAGATCTTCAAAACCCATAGCACTGTTCATCATATATATTATTCTCTGATAGGATATCAGATTATGCTTCTTCCACTGTTATTTCATTATTGGATGCTTTCATGGCTGTAAACTTTAATTTAACCATACTGAAAAATTCCTCAGTTGGATTTAGTTGAGGGGACCACGGAGGTAAGTATTCTTTACTTATTCTGTGCCTACTCAAGGCTTCAGCTACAATTCTGGACCTATAAAAAGGTACATTATCCATAATTAAGGTTGATCAGGATATATATCAAAGTAAGGGTCAATTTATTGTCAATAAAAAAGTAAGTAACTCTGCGTTATAAGCCCCTGTTCTATATTCAGACGCAATAGGATCATTGATATTTATAGCTCAAAGCAAGCTTTTATTAATACTACGGTTACCCGGCACAGTAATATAAGCTTTCTCATTAACATAACTGTATCCATAACGGCGCCGGGAATGATTGTTGAATCCAGATTCGTCTTAAAATACTAGTTTTTAAGATGGCAACCTGACAATTTTGCTTGCATAAATTGCTCTTTTATCTTAATTGAACTACGTTCAGTTGACACAAAAGTGAGACGTTTTCTGGTTATTTTGAGTTTTTTAATTTGGGTTGTGACATAAACACACCTGTACTTTCTTCTACGACTACAGCCATTTCTGATTGCAAAAGTTCATTGTTACATGCAATAGTGTTAAACAACATATTCTCTGTATCAGAAAGAATAGAGTTGTTTCTATCCCATGTTTATTTTCTTTTTGGAGTAGATCATACAAAACCAATTCCGTCTTGCAGCTTGTTAAGTATATTTCTAACCGAACTGACACTTAATCCAACTTCCGAAGCTATTTCCTTAACTGGAGGTTTATTGGCAGATTTAGCCATATTGATTACTAAATTATGCATTTCATTCGTTACAGTTTTTTTCTTTCCATTATTATGGTATTTTTAAAACCTAAAAATAAAATTTATAACTTTAAATAATAAATCTATAACCTTGAATAATAAATTTATAACCTTGAATAAAAAATTTATAACTTTGAATATTAGATTTATAACTATGAATAGTTTGATTGTGTAATATTGTGATAAATTGATGTATTTTGTGTTTAAAAATTGGTTTTTTAATATTATTTTTATTACATATATTTTATTGTAAAATAATTTAAATTTTTAATATTAATTTGAGATTTAATTTTTTAGTAGTGAATTTATTTTATTTATATAAATTTTAAAATTAATGTAAAATTTTTTTAAAAAATAGATTAAAAATTTTAAAAAATAATTTGTTTAAAATATCTACATTATTTTGGTATGTTTTTTACCAGATGATGAGAACGAATCTGTCGAAATAAATCGTAAAACGAGTGTTTGAATGGAGCTTTCTTTTAATTATAATTATTAATATTTTATTCAACTATAATTTAACTAAAACATATTCCTAAAAATAATCATAACTTTTAATATGATTTCTAATATTTCTCCATTAAGTCTGAAAATTTACACACATGATCAAGCAAGGAAGGAATTATTAATTATACTGCCACACAACATTCGCCTTACATCGCCTTTCATATTCCTGTCAACTCTAGTGCAACACAAATAGACCAATGAAATTCAATTTAAAATTTAGGTTATATTATGTCTTTTAAATGTGATGATTGTTTGGCAGCGATTGTAATATGCCTAAACTTTTATATGCTGGGTATTCAAGAAAGCAGTTTATATACGATATTGCCAAAGTATTTGGTCGACGAACCCTTCAATGCAACAAATAATGAGACATTCAAGCCCAATACAAGTCGTACTATATTCCAATGTCATTTGCAAAAGCCTCCATATTTTATTGTTAGTATGATATTCCTGTCTAAAAGTCTCGCTCAATTCTTTTTCAATTCCATTATAGGTTGCTTCGTGGATAAAGTGAATAATTTTATCATTTTATTAATCGGTCAAGGTCTTGGAATTATAATCGCGTTGATTTATGCATTGAATAATTCTATTACAATGTATATCGTTGGGCGGCTATTGGATGCCTTTGTGAGTTGCTCTTTATTTATCGGTGGTTTTTCAATTGTTTCAAAATTATTTAGTAACGTTAATACTAGAGGACGATTTTTCGGTTTGGGTAACACTTTGTATTTTGTCAGTCATTCTATTGGACCAGTTTATGGCGCTGAAGTTGATGTAAGACTGGGAAAATCAGCAGTTTTCTTTTTACTAATACCCTTATGGATTTTTACCATGGCAGCCACATTTATACTCTACCGACGTACAGAGAAACGATGTAACAAATCCAAGAATAATTGCAATGAAAAACTTTCAATCGGTGTAACTCCAGATGAAACGAATGAATTAGATGACCATAATGAATTGAAAGTAGCAATTATTATTTCTTCCATTTCTAAAACGCCTGAAAAATATTCTGATTTCAAAGGAGAAAAAAAATTCCAAAAAGAAAATAAAGAGATTTTTATGAAATTTTATAAAATAATGAAAAATCCTTACGTTTCATCGTGTCTTTGTCAACTATTCATTGTTAATCTCAGTATGTTTGCGTTGCCAGCTACACTGCCTTCATGGATGGGGTTTCGACTGTGCGCAACGGAAATCCAACAAGGATTGGTTTGGGCGTTTGGATTTATTGGATATGTGAGTGGGGTTGGATTGATTGTACTGTTACTAAAGTGTGCGTATCAGCTGCGCTTTTTTTCACCAATAATAGCGCAGATAATCGTTGGAATTTTATTGATTCTATTGCCACTCAGTCACGATTGGCGCTTGCTATTCATTCCGATAATCGGCATGTATTTCAGTGTTGGCGTCATTGAGCAAGTGCTTTTTCCATTGACAACATATCTGGCCGATCATCACTTCAATTCCGATTACGGCTCGATGGCATCTTTAACATCTCAATCTCTTACACTTAGTGGAGTAGTTGGAACCTTATCAAGTGGCCCAATTGCACAGAGATTTGGGTTTCGGTCTTTGTGCATCTGTTTAGGAATCCTTAACTTATTATTTTGTCTTTTATCATTACCCCATCAAAAATTGGTGCAGTCTTAACAGTAAATATTAAATTAAAATTTATTAACATGTGGCCATTTATTCACTGTTGCAACATTATTATCAAATCAGGAATGGCTCCAATTTTAATTTATTCAACCACTGTTAATTGAAATAAATTTAGAAAATTACTTTTTAGTTTTACAATAAAACTTACTAAATCAATTTTTCTCATGTATCTTTACAGTGTTGGGACAGAACGTAAACGGCCTTGAGGAATGTTTTAATGGATCAGTAACACACACGCAAATACAACAGGCAATTTAAATAAACCTATTGAAACACCAATTAAACCCTATCAAATATGAGAAAAAGAGAATTAAATATAAATTAATAAACATAAAAATAAATTAAAATAATAACAAAACGCACCAAGATCCGCACGATACCAACACAAACATAACAAGAAAACACAACAAATTCGACAAAATTGAAAAATTAATAAAAGTTCATGAAAATGAAACTTAAATCAAAAGATTTGAATTAGTAATAATTCAATAAAAATCCTAAATGAAAAATTATAAAAATAAATCAAAAAATAATAAAAGTAAAGAATAGAATTTACTAGAAAATAACAAGGTCGAATTTTGTTTTACTGCATCAAATTTAACATGCGAGGAAAATAGGTATAAATACTGATTCATTTTCACATTAAAAACACACCGTTTTTCGAAACAAACCCTATTTTCAAAATCTTAAAACTATTTTTGAATTCGTTTTAAAAACATTTTTCAGAGTTTACTTTTAGGCGAGAAATATTTATGTTGGAACCCTCTCTCCACGTCACATCCTTGCAACTCGGTAGAGCTCTGCTTGGACGTCGGCGTGGGGAGAGAGGTATTTTTATTTTTTTTTTTGGAATATTATGCCGTTTTAATTTTTTATGGATTGACATGGATGGTAATTATGTTTATTTGTTCATAATTAATAAATATTATTATTATTAATAAATTGTTTTCATATATTTAAATGAACTAAAATTAAACTCTGTCGAAATTTTTCCGGCCCACAGCCAACACATAACGCAAGTAAAAAAAATCTACACACAAGTCAGATTCGTGTAAGTGCGTGGAATATCGCCAATGATCTGTGCCCGTGAAGACCCGGCGTGCGGAACGCAGGGTTGGAACGTCAATATTACCCGTATAGATGAAACGAGAAATAAGGAAGAAGTTTCTTGGCTACTTCCTCGTTTCTCATTTCTATAAAATCGACTTAAAATCATACTACACACGGCTCAAAATCATCACACCGAGTAGTCCAGTGGGCACTCAGTAAATACAATGTAAACACAATATGCGATTAAGGCCTATTAAAGGGGAATGGTACGGGGAATAAATTAAATGGAAATCGTTGTTATAACTAATCTGGACTAAAATTTTGAAGTAAATTAAATTTACAATTCGAATAAATTAATAGCGATTATTAAATGAGTAAATCATTGATTTAACAAACATTAAAGTAACTATTGATTAAAACTAAATAAAGATTAAAGTAATTCATTAAATTATTGTAATTAAAGGTAGAGTTTTTATTGAGTAAAATTACGTAATCCATTAAATTAACTTATTGTAAATTATTGAGTATCAGTAAATGAATTTTGAGTAAAATTGTCAACAATTAAAAACCAGTAATTAAAACAAATCTTAAATTAATGTATTAATCAACAAATTTTCTCTAAGGGTAGAGCCAAAAATTAATTAACCTAAATTCCTCGATTTACGATAAATCAACTCAAAATGTGGTCTAACATTGAATTAGAATTCGAACATTGAACGAGCATAGGATTGATTGCATCTCTAAAATAATCATAACGGAAAACTCCTTAGTAATGCGCATAAATACGATAAACTAATTACTTTAACATTAAAAAACGAAAAATCATATAAAATTTATTTCGAAAAATTAAAACACTCGCTTGCTCGAAGTCAACGAAAAATAATGTGATTGAAATCCAGGAGATAAATAGATAAGATTTTCCAGTAGAAGTTGAATAAATTTCCAATATTACGCGTGAGAATGAAAATCCATAATTTTGCGACGAAGAAAACCCCTTAAAATATGTATTAAAATGAAGTAATTGAACAAAATAAATTACCAAATGATCCGATAGCAACTTTTAACAGCACTATTGACCCTCAATCAGAAAATCCATTGTCCGAAATTGCGAGAGATAATCGAGTAGCCCGAAATTCGTGAAATTACTGCATCTCACAAAATTCGTTTTAACAAAT
The DNA here is from genome assembly GCA_022537955.1 of Schmidtea mediterranea. Lineage (NCBI taxonomy): Eukaryota > Metazoa > Platyhelminthes > Tricladida > Dugesiidae > Schmidtea > Schmidtea mediterranea. The sequence goes on from CM039680.1 coordinate 231,480,327, forward strand.
GTTGACCTATGAAATAGTCTACGATCGCCCGAATTGAAAGTTCATTACCTGAAATAAACATTGTGAATTATTGATTGAGAAATCAACCATCTTACTAGTCGACATTTCCGGCGACATCAACATCCGCTGCCGTAGCCGGATTGTAAATGGCATACACTTCCTGCCTGTCTGAATTTCCATCGTACATTTTATTTATAACTAACGTGGACTGTTCATCCATTTCATTTTCAAATCATGGGTTCACTGAATATTCCGGACGAGGACTTAAAGTTGCAATATCCGACTGTCATAGAATCTCCTTCAAGTAAATCTTAAATTTAATTCGATAACAACATTATGTTTATGTTTGAGTCACAGGAATAATCTAGAGCATTTGTAAATAGACTTTCCAGATCGATGAACGCGAATCTATAAGTCACAGTTGTTATCGCCCTCACAACCGACGAACTCCTAAGGTCCTGTCGATTTTGGCTACGCATTTTTCGTCAATCCAATAAGACAGCAATGCCATAAAATGTTTAAGTGGAAATTATTAACCAAAATTCCGTCTTGATCATGTTAGGAAATTGCCAACAATTTATAATTCTTTTCTTTGGAGAAACTAATTTCTCGAATAATTATCCAGGTATTTTTACTTGACCAAAGGATCAGACCCTAAGTGAGAGTTTTGTAACTTTTGTAACTGACTTGTTTTTTTTTTTTTTTTTGTAAATGATAATCATTAAAATTTATTTTTGGTATAATATACATGGATGTTTAATCATCAAATTATCGCAAAGTTAACTGATTTAAGTTGTTCTAATGGAAAATTTATAAATACCCAAAGAATGTTTTACAAGGTTTCTTAACGATTTATTCATTTAATTACCTTATATTAATATTTCAAACACGCCTGGTTGAACATTTTAAACATACACCAACCTCAATACTAGAGATAAATAAACCACTGGTGATCGAAATAAGATAAAGTTACAAATGATTCGCATTTTTGATCTCTCGTTAACCCCCATAAAGATTTCTTGAACCGACTCTTACGGCATGAAAGCGAATAACCCAGTAGCTTGGAGATATCGTTCTCCCTTGTCACATGGCCGAACCAGCTAGTAAAAACGCGTTACACTTCGAGTTCCGCGAGTCGTGGCACTTTGAAATTAAGATCACCCAGCCCTCTTAAAACGACGAGAAATGTTATCCAATTACGTACCCCAGATCACGGAATAAAAATAATTTTTCCATTCAGGACAAACCGGAGCTATGATCGAACTCCCTGCTCATATAGTGGAACAATGGAGGCAGGCATGGAATCGGGGGTATCGAGAGCGATGCCCTGACGTGCCTGAAGACGACCAGCACGAAGACATATCGCCGGAGGAATTCATGCGGCAGTTCCGGAAGCCGTTTGACGAGCCCAATCCTTCCCAGGACATCCTAACTCAGGCCCAAGAGCTCCTGGAGGGCCTCCTCCAACTCCAGCGCCAAGTCGAAGCAGATGTGGCAAGGGCAACAGAGTACCTGGCCAACGTAAAAGATGATCTGGTGGCAGGACGGTTAGCCAGCAGATACCCACCGTCACCAAGACCAGTCCGGAACCTCAAAAGGCCAGTGTTCGTGATCCCTGGTTATTCCCCAGAAGAAGGGATCAAGCGATTCCTCGCAGATGAGTGACCATTGTATTAATGATTTGAACCTCTTGTTATAATATTAGTATTATAGACCAGAAAAATTCTTTCTCTTCTTTTATTATTATTGTAATTTTTATTTCATAAATATGTTTGAGTTTAAACCCAATTATCATTAATAGCCATCATAAAAATTCAACCCTTATTATTCCAGAGATGGACCCCATGCAGTTACTCCAGAATGAACTAACTCAGGCGAGGCAAACCAATAAGAAATTGCATGATCAACTTGTTCAATTAGTTCGAGAAACGCAGCAAATTAAAGCAACATGGATCGAGCCCACGAGAATCAAACGATTGTACCAAAAGCTAACTGCGGCCCAGAAGGGGTGGGCAGAAGAAAAGCAGTTAGTACAGGGCCTAAAAACTCAAATCAGGGGGTTAGAGGTAGCGTTATCCGCCTGTCAGGAGGGAGCAGCGGTGACCTACCCTCTAGTCTTCGCCCCTGCTCAATTGGCCTATCGCGAATCGAACCCTACATCGTCTGCAACCTTAACTACTCCCATCACCCCATCAACAGCCAGTCGACGACCTGGACGAAAGGAGCGGGCTAAGCGCCGAGCCGCTCGATCTTCCAACCCGTCAGAAATCATATAATCTTTGGATAAATAAAACATCATTTATATATATTGTGGTTTTCATGTACACTTTATTATTTTTATATCATCTCGAGGTTTGAAGCCACATTGTCGAAGGGTTAAATAAACAGTACCACCTATTTCATTGTTAGATTAATGACGATAAAATAAATAGATAAACAATAGAAACTAAAACGCAAGGGGACCAAATAATTTTAAAAGCGAGCACAGGTCTTCTATCGACAGCTCGTGAACCCGAGGATTGTCCGAGCAATTACAGTACTAGTGATAATACTCAATTTTTGCGGATAATCCACCACTTGAACACATTACCAACGTTGCCTAGCAACGGGTGCCAAGTGGCAGTTAGCATCATTTTGTATGGCGTTACTGGGACAACCATAAAGATAAGCAAGATTTGAAACCCTGTAACCCACCAACAGTAATAATTTTAATAATCATAATAACATTTTAAAATTATTTTCAATCCAATTTCTAATGACAAAATAGTTTCGAGATTATTTCGCTGTCATCGATACCACCATGGATCGAACACAGCTATTTTGTAATTGGACCCTTCGAGCCACGTCAAATTTTTTTAAAATACCCTTATTTTATTCATTAAATCATCGGAAATAATAAAACCACTACTTACGGCCAGGGCATTGCAGAACTGAGAGGGGGCCCAGACCAATAAAAAATATGAGGCCTCTTATTTGTGAAAAAAGGCAAATTTATATAGTTCTTTTATTATTTTTACTGATGTGTTTAATAAACAAGAAAATAAACAAAAAGGTGGAATGATTAAACGCAGAAAAATTTCAAAGAAACATATAAACAAAAGAATGAAAGGATATGGGACTATGTTTGAAAAATGATTAGTGCAAAATCTGAACTTTGTATTTTTGATAGGCCATCACCTCAAGCTGTAATTGGACATGGTGCGTTTGAAGATATTGATCTATTTAATTCAATTACTGATTCTGATACATCTTCAATTCAATTTTAGATTACCGGGTCACAAACCGAATATTTAGATTTAAACTATACTTTACTTTATGTTCAATTGAAAGTTGTAAATAATGTAGGTGAAAATATTTCTAATGATTCTGATGTAACAGCAAACAATTTCGTTTTTCAAACTCTTTTCGAAGAAGCCTAATTAGTTTTTAATTCTATCAAAGTTGAAGTATTAAATCAGTGGTGTTGTGCTATTTTTTTACGGGAACGCGTATATATAATTATATAGACAGGGCCGATCCTGGGTAGGCCGCCGCTCTGTGCGGTCTCATGTCCAAAATTTGACGACCGGGGGAGATTTCCACCAATTTTCGCCCGTCGCCAGGATCGGCCCTGTATATAGCATAAAAAGGAAAGGAAACGAAAATCGTTACGAAACCCATTTTGTGTATATATGTATATATATATATATATTATATATATATATATATATATATATATATATATATATATATATATATATGTTTATTACAATAATAGGAACGTTTAATAAAAATTAATTAACAAATTATAAAATACGCATATTAGATACTCAAACAATATTGCATAAATATTTTTAACAATACATGAAATCAATACGTCAGCCAATTCTCGTTATCAGAAATCATCTTTAGTTCCCGAACGCGTTCCTGTCCAAAAAGGAAGTACCGGGGCGTTCCGGCTCGACAACACCACTGATTAAATGATATATTTGACTATAAGGCATTAATTGAAACCATAAGAAATTATAATCACGATATAAAACATACATGTTTAGAAAGCATGTCATATAGAGAAGATGATAATATAAGAAAAGCTTGGATTGCAAAATCTAAACCATTTTCATTATGTTCACCATTACAATTTGATTTCATGGATCAACCGAAATATCTATTACTTGGTGTTAGTGTTCTAACCAAATTGATAAGATCAAACCCATCACATAGTTTAACATGTACAAAGTTGGATTCTAAAACAGAATTATTAGATGCAAAATTAATGTTAAGAAGAGTTCAAGTTGAACCCTCTGTTTTAGCAGGTTGCAAAATTGGACTTGCATCAAAAAACGCAATTTATCCATTGAAAAGTAAAGAGGTTGTTGAATTTTCTTTGCCTATTGGGTCTTCTGCTTTTTATAAAGAACAAATCTTTGGTGATAGACGATTACTAAATTTTATTCTTGTAATACTTCATGAAAATAAAAGAAATAGTGAATCACTTTCATCATCTTATTCAATTTATGATCATAATAATGTTAAATCAATAAATTTATTAAAAAGGAAGTGACTATCGTGAAAAATATAGTCAAGATTTTGAAAATGATAATTATAGTACTAGTTATATGCAATCTATTGTCAGAAACATGGGTTACCTTAATAAGAATATTAATTGTGGAATCAGTATGTCTGACTTCAAAAATAAATATTCATTCTTTACTTTTGTATTGGCTACTAATTTTGATCTTAATCAAAGTCAATTACCACAACAAGGGAATCTAAGACTTGATATTAAATTTGGAGCACCACTAACTGAATCAATTTCTGTAATAGTCTATGGAGTTATTGAAAAAGAGATTCAAATTACAGTCAATCGCACAGTATTAGTTTGATAAAACATTATTAGTTTGATAAAACATTATTGGTTTGAACTATAAACAAAATTATGAAAATAAATTATTTAAAAAGGAAGTAAGAATTTAATTTTAATTATTTGAAATTTATCGATACTAGTTCTATTCAGATTCAAAAAAAGAGTCGAAAATGGTTGAGATCAGAATTTCTTGGAATATTTCCCTTAGATAAAATACCACATATTAATATAAACAAGGCATTTATTGTAAATACTCAATCTTGTAATCTCAATGGACAACATAGGATCGCAGTCTATGTGAAACCTGAAAAAATATATGCATTTGATCCAATGGGTTTCTATTACCCCCCTTTATTAGTATCAAAACTTCAATCATTGTTGGTGCCTATTGAATACAATAAAATTCTGTATCAAAACCCGATGACAAAAACTTTTAGCCAACATTGTTTAGCTTGGTTAAAATCAATGAAGGCACATACTATATTTGTTTTTAAATAAATTTAGTATTCAAAAATGACTTTTAAATTAAATTATATTAAAGACTACTCCTCAATTAAGAGGCTCTTTATTTTAAAGCTGATTTATTCATTAATTTATTTGCTTTTTAAATTCAATTTTAATACCATGTAAATATAGATATATTGGTTTCAAATATTTTTTGTATAATTTAATTTTTTTTTTAATGTTTAATCACTGATATTAAGTCAATGACCCCATACATAAAATTTATGTGAACTCTTACATTGTATTATATTATATAATGACCCTTATATTTTATTACATGATAATCATTAAAATTTTAGTTTCATTAAAATTTTTTTAATTGGCTATGTTTAATTAATTTGGATTGATTAATACAAACCTATTTATATATTCATAAACATTCATCACTTTTTAAAATCACACAATTATATTTTACCCAAATTTTTGCAATCGTTGTTTTCATGACGAAACATGGAACTATGGAAAAATATTATAGTCAACCACATAACCGTGTCACCTATTTTGTTTGCCCAACATGTAAATTAATAGAAAAATTAAATTATTTAGATTTCTATGATACACACAAAGATCATTTAAATCAATTTAACTTATTAAGGAAAAAGGAAATTTTTAAATTACCTATTAATAATAATAATTTTAATAATAAACGAAGGTCAAATTTATCAATAAGTAACCCACGTCCTTCTAAACTTAAAAATTTAAATAATATTGAAATAATAACTCTCTCTGATTCTGATTCTGAAATAATTAATAATCCTTATCAACATGCAGGATCACTTGATGCTGTTGTTAATTATGATTTACATAAATCATATGCTATAGTTAAAATGGTTGTCGAAAATTTAAATTTAATATCCTTATCTATACCTATTCCTTTGATTAATAAATTAAATAATGTTGTTTCGAAAATGGGTTCTGTAAAGATACAATTTTGTATAGATGTAGAATATGAAAAAGATGGTGAATTCCAATCTTTCGTTATTTAAAATTCTGCAAGACCAATGAGCGATACCTTTTTAGATGAAGGTATTGCTGTTAATGAAAAAATAATTTTAATAAACGAAAAAGGTGGTAATTGGGTAATTAATAAAATAAAATAAATTCGTTTCGTTATTACCAAATATTCGCAAATTAGTCGTTTAAGTGGTAATGGTTCTCTTCCAACTCCTCAATCGTTACTAAATAAACGTTGTGTGGTTAATATTGAAAATACAGATGATTTATGTTTCATTTATAGCGTTCTAGCGATTTTGAAATATGATGAATTAGATAGAAGGCATGGAAATATTATTTCTATTTATAATCTTTCTGATCTAGTCTATAATATTTCTGACTTACCGATGCGTCTCTGCAACATATCAAAGTTTGAGGATAATAAACCGGGGCTTTCGATAAATGTTCTCACATACAATGAGAATGCGTTAGAAGATATTTTGTTAAATCCAGAAGTAATAAAACATCCTTATGTTGATGTCATCCATCGTTCAAAGGTTGTAGGAGGTATACCAATTAATCTTATTTTATTAGAGAACGGTGACTCTTATCACTATATAGCAGTTACTAAATTGGATCGACTTTAGAATTGTGATAATCTTTCGGTTTCTGAGGTTCGAATTCGTAGTAAATGGTGTCATCCATGTTTAAATGGTTTTAATGATGATGATGCTCTAAAATTTCATAAAGATTTGTTCGATAAAAATCAGTTAGGAACAACATTTTATACGTTACCATTAAAAAAAAATTTATATTTTAAAGACTGGTCTAAAACAGTCACACCACCTTTTGTCCATTACGCTGACTTCGAGGCTATTCTACCTATTGATAATAAATACTTTCAAAGACATATACCTATTTCTGCAGGTATTTTATTAATTTATAACTTTACGGGCGAAAAAACATATAAAAGCTTTTTATGGCTAGATTGTGTTATACGTTTTCTTAAAGAAGTTGATAACATTAGTATAAACACTGTTTTACCATACTTTTATAAAAATTATAAGAAAATAATACTCACAGCTACAGATATAACTTCTTTCAATTCTGCAGTTTTTAGTTACCTTTATAAAAAACCTTTGATAAAACCGGTAAAAGATCACGACCACTTTAACGGTTAATTTTTGGGTGCAGCTTGCTCAACTTGTAACTTTTCAAGGCAAATAAGATATGAATTCCCTATTATTTTATATAACTTGAGAGGATACGATCTTCATCATATCTTGAAATATGGTCTGAGTAACTTTAAGTCTTGGAAAATATCGTGAATTCCAACTACGTCTGAAAAATTCTTAACCTTATCTGCTAGAATAAGTTGTTTAATAGTTAAATTTATTGATTCATGCTAATTCATAAATAGTTCTTTAAAGGATGCGGTTACGACTTTACCTTATTTACCAATAACAAAATCAGAATTTTCAGAAAAAGAATTATTTTGTTCATTGGAAACTTCTCCAACTTTATCTTTCTCTTGGAGTAAAGGTAACTAAAATTTATAGAACCATTAGATTTCAACAGTCTTCAATATTTAAGAATTATATTGATACGAATTCTCGACTTAGGGCTGTATCAACAAATAATCTGGACAAAAACTATTTTAAACTTTTAAATAATAGTTTATATGGAAAGACAGTTGAGAACTTCAAAAAGCGCATAAACTGTGTAATTCGGCTTCTAAATTAATAACTTATTCCTTTAAACCAACATTTAAAAAGACTTATAAAATTGACGACGATTTAATTTCAATATTGTTAAGTAAGGAATCCATGTGTTTAGATAGACCTAGCTACATTGGTCAAACTATACTAGATCTCTCTAAATTAAGTATGTATCAATTGCAATATATTGATTTACAAAAATTCGAGAGGAATTTAATTGTAAAATCAATATTATTGCAGGTGACACTGATTCATTTTTTCTAGAAATTAAAGGGTGTAAATTAGATATTCTTTTACCAGCTATGATAAGAGATAACCTACTGGATAGATCGAATTAGGATACATCACATGAATTATATTCAAAAGTTCTAGATTCTGTCATTGGTAAATTCAAAGATGAGAATAAAGGCCTCATATATATGGAATGGGTGTTCCTTAGGCCTAAATTCTATAGTCTTTTGGGTGATACAGACAGTAACAAGGCTAAAGGAATAACATTGAAGGGTACTGATTTAAAACATCAATCGTATCTTGATTGTTATCATAATAATTCGATGATTTCAGTAGCATAATCTCGAATAGCAAGTAAAAACCGTCAATTATTTACAATTAAAAATAGTAAAATAGCCTTAACAAATAATGATAACAAGAGGTATTGGGTTGAGAAAAATAAAAGTTTAGCCTATGGGCATTATAATGTGGGTATAGAAACAATGGATGAAATGTATGATAAAATATCTCATCTACATCTCCTGGACTACGATGATGATCCAGATTTTCGCGAAGAATACAGATTTCGACATCCACATTTCCCGGACGAATATTGAAAAAAAAAAAATTATTAATCAATTTTAGTTGTTGTATTATTTTTATTTAAATCTTTTATATGTGAATTAATTAAGTTTTTTATTTAGTTGTTTTTTAATGATTTTTTTATTGTTGTGTATATTTTTACATGTGTTGTTATTTTAAATATTATTATAATAATAATTATTATTATTACTAATTTTAATATTAATATTATTATTATTATTATTATTATTATTATTATTATTATTATTATTATTATTATTATTATTATTATTATTATTATTATTATTATTATTATTATTATTATTATTATTATTATTATTATTTAACGAAACTAAATGCTGACATGTAAAAAAAATAAAAAATTTATGAATTTAAACAAATTTTTTTTAAAAAGTTCACTTCATTTAAACAAAAAATAATTAACCCCCTCGGGGTATGGGCAGGGTGCCGTTTTGTCACTACTGTCAAGTGTTGCATTGCGTGCTTCGATAATTAAATTTGTTTGTTGCAATAACGTTAATATTTCAAGCCATATTGTTGTCAAAAGGATGCATTCGAATGAATCCAAATATTGAAAAATTGACTGAAGTTCGGTATGTGCGTGTGATGGAAGGTTTAGTGACTTACACTTCTCTAAAGCAGCCAATTTATTTGACTGATTAATAAAAATTGGTTTAACAGCATCAATTCGAGCTATCTTGTTTTTGATGTTGTATAAAGTGACACAGCTATATATTTCTTTAAAATCTCCAACTTTCTAGGACTGCTGCTAAACAAATTATACATCTGTTGAATTCTCTCAAAATATGTAACTGTTTCTTTACATTATTCAACAGAGTCAACTCCAACAATATTAAGAGTATGATTTCCACAACTGAAAAAAATACAATTCGGATTACGCTCAAGCAGCAGTGCTTGCACACCGTTATACTGTCCTGCCATATTAGCACCATTATCATATGCTTGCCCAAAGCATAAATTGAAATCAAGGCCAAACTTTTCAAGAATTTAAAGAATTCGTTTAGCGATTTCGATTCCTCTTTATTGTGTAAATGAATCAAATGTAATAAATCTTTCCTCAATTGAATACGATGCATTATTCATTATTTTTACATAACGAATAACAAGACACGTTTGTTCTTGGTGTGAGCAGTCTGGTGTCGTATCACAATAATGGAAAAATATTTAGAATCAAGAATTTCTTCAAGAATTTTTCTTTGTACAAATTTTCCACAAATTTCAATAAATTTATTTTGAATTCTTGATGATAAATAATGAACTTGAAGACTTTTGTGCTTGTCTTGTGACTCACGAACACTTTTTACATGCTCGTATAAAACTGGATCATACTTACTGAGCAAGTCTATAATACCTAGAAAGTTTCCATTCCGCAAATTTCCTATATTCTAATTAGAACCAAATAATGCCAAGTCACGCTCACTTAGGAAAAATATAACATCCAAAATTCTGTAGAGAACTTTCTTAAAATTACTTGCCTCACAGTTTAGTTGTTTCAGTAGAGATTATCCTAATGAGGACTTTAATAATGCAGATCTACTTGCTGATATTCAATGGACATAATTTTTTATGAATAATTGCATTTCATGAGTGGGTATGCGATTGTTAAATTTCCTCTATCCTCTTAAAATATCCCATCCTGACTGGCTACCGAGAACTAATGCGTCAAATTTAGTATCCTAATGGAAGCAAGGAAAACAAAACCTTGACTTTTTTGAATTGCGCTAACATAACCAATCTCTGTTTCAAATTTCTCCATTCGCTAAAACCTTCTTCGTCAGACGATATGGAAATTTATTGTTTTCAGAATCATTTGGGATGTTTTCAGGTATTTTAAAATGTTAAATTTTCAAAAATTCTTCCATTTGCATTATATTTTTCTTGTTAAGTAAGGTGGCGTCATCGTCGAAAACAGGTATTGAAGTTGCTGCTTCAATTCCTTGAATATTGGGTGTATTAGATTCCAGGTAATTTATTTCCATATTTGCATCATCAACAATTATCTGTAATAGTGACAAAGAATCTTTTATTTGTTCTGATATCATATTTTCAACTACCGAAATTTGAACATCAACATCAACAATAACATTTGCCATTTATGAAGTAGCATGAGTAGTTTGCTTTTCAGAATTGACTGTTTTATTGATAATCTGTTCAGTGGAGTTTTTTGATTAAAGCATTTCGTTAGTTGTAGCAGACTTTGCTTGGCCTTTTTCTTGTTCTTTTATCTGTTGTCTCTTGATTGCGCCACTCGGATATATTATTTTCATTATATTAATCCTCTAAAAAATAAATAAATATAAACATCGAGAATTTAACATTAAATTTTATTCACCGTAATCAATTGTTAATTAAATCCACCACAGCACTTGACTGCAATAAAGCACTGGTTATACTGAATAGGAAATAGTCGAATATTCTTTTTTAAATATTCTTTTTTGTGCAATTGGCCTAATACGTAAAAAAGTTTTATATAAACACTTGAAATTTTTACTATAACTTTGTATTGTTGCATAATCTTCTTTTATATTCTATAAATTTTGGTTAAAATAAATTTATTGTACTCAAAATACTCAAAATACAAGGCAATACTGATAAACGCGCATAAAGTTATCGATCTGCTTGATTGTTTTTAACTATTTATAAATAATTCAATTTGCAAAATTATTATAAAGCATACAAACGAATAAGCGAAGAGAGTATTAGATTAAAATGAAAAATGGCAGGACATGGATGAAGATGAGCTATATGTATTTTTGGACTTTTGATTAGCACATTTTATTTGAAATGGAATTCAAAAAATTACAGAAGCTTCTGGGATCCGTTATATGGATCGCTAATTTTTAAGGACACAATGGAACTTACACGCTTTTAGAATATATAATAAACTCTTACGTTTTGATGATAAAAATACAAGAAGTGAAAGACGAAAGGAAGATAAGATGTGTCCCATTCGTGATGTATGGGAAACTGTAAACAAAATTCTGGGAAAGTATAACATGCCGTAAGGAAATTTGACAGTAGATGAGTAATTTATGCCTTGCATATCTCGATGTTCATTTATGTCTAGTAAGCCAGATATGTATGTCATAAAATTATGATGGATTTGTGATTATAAAACTGCAAATCCCCTTATGATTATACCACACACGGACAAAGAAGGTAATACTAGAGCTATTGGTAAAGTGCGAAAAGTTGTTGAACGATTATGTATACCATGTTTTGGAACCAACAGAAATATAACCATGGATCACAACTTTACCAGTATTGAACTAGCAGAAAGCTTATTACCGAATGATTTTACGTTAGTTGGAACTTTGCGAGGAAATATAAGTTGCATTCCTATTGAGTTTTTACCAAATAAAACAGAGAAGTAAGATCAACATTAATTGGCTTCCAAAAAGAAATTACCATAGCGTTGCGTGTCCCTAAGTCCAAGAAAGCAGTTATTTTTTTGTCTACTGTGTACCATAATGTTGAAATAATTATTGAAGATGTTGAGAAATAAATATCAGCCATAAACTTATATTATAATGAAACTAAGTCTGGCGTTGACACTCTAGATCAGGGGTATACAAGCGGTCTATGTACGAAAAATTTATCAGACGATGAAACATAAATTTAAAGTTAAACATACATTTATAGTACAACTGACGTGACTAATTCTCTGAATACCCTTGTGGTAAACTGCTAAACGGCCTAATCGAAATCTATATAAATATTATATTAAAAGACATGATTTTGGAAATATTGAATCGACCGATCAAATATTATGATGTTCTAGTAATTTTACTATCGATCTGTATTACCTGCTTATTCAATTTCTACATCAGTCAAGACTGTCTTTCATTTTCAAATTAACAACAGAAATTTCATCGATCGTTTCATCATGCAAAGCCGAATATCAATTTCAAACTCACAAAGAAGATCACACTCCTTATGATTTCACATATCTAGCATTGGCTCAAATTTTTACGTCGTTCGAGAACGTTATCAGTGATAATGTGTATTTAGATCGTGCCTTTAATCATGACAAAGATAATTTATTTTCTTTGTATGCTATTGTACATAGTCAACTTGAAAACAATGACTCGGAATATGATGATTTACATCTTTTGGTCATGTTAGGTGACTCAGGTAAGGAAGCTTTTTAGAAAGATTTCTAAATCTTTTGCCTGAAATTATTACTTTTTTAGACACAATGTGAGAATAACATGAACAGATACAGTATGGCAGATCCGGTTTTAATCGTAGGCGCCGTCGGCTGTCGCCGACGGCTGCATTTTCTAATTTTTTTGTCTATTTCAACAAGAAAAATAAAAGGTTTTTTTACTTCATTTATACTCCATTATAATAAATGCAACTTCATTCATATATTTTCCCGGGTATTATTTTTTACATCATACACAGAAAACTACTAGTACCAGGCCTGCAGTATGATTAAAAAAATTAGCATTTCTAACGGATTTTATGAGCCATTATAATAATCTACAACCAATTTTTTAATTTATTTCATTTCCATTTGGAGAAATTGATAACAATAATATTTCATCAAATGTAGCTCATACTATCCAATTGAATTCATTGAATCTAGAGTTAGAAATTTTAACATTACAATCAGATATAATTCTGAGATCACATGCAAATGAAAACAATTTTTGGAATTTATTACAAGAAAAATATCCATTATTGAGATCGATGGCAATGAGGATATTTGCATTTTTGGTTCCACTGTTCTATGTGAAGCCGCTTTTTCTCAAATGAAAAACATTAAACCGCAATTGAGGAATTCTCTGACTGATAACCACTTCATGACATCTATTCGATTATGCATCAGAAATTGCAAACCTAATCTTACAAGACTCGTTGATGAAATGGAATGCACACATCATAATACTAAAACAAACGTTTTATCAATAAATTATGTCTATTCCGCAAAATAGTAAACACAATATATCTATTTAGTAATTTTTATTAATAAAGACATTATTTAAAATTTTATTTGTTTTATTTTTAACCCATTTTTGGAAGTCAATCGCAAAAAATTAGAAAAATTAAAGTCGATTATACCAGAAATCAGTTTGCCTACAGTTAAATCTAACTCATTTTTAAAAGAATTAAATTCCATCAATATTTATTTCATAAAAAGTGCCAAATAACTAATTATTGAAACACAATATAATTTAAATATCTTAACTCACCACTTCTTAAGATTTTCTCCACTTCTTCAGCTACTCGATTCTTCTTTCTTTCGTCCCGTCTTGGGAATGAAGTTCGAATCGATGCAGAGTTAAATATCTGATGATATTGAATGGGCCTTCTTACAGGGAATCATCTTTGTGTCTGTTATGCGGTTCCTTACGCACTAATACCTCTTCGTCCACCTCAAAAACACGAGCGTTTCTCTTTGTCATGTCCATAGCTCTCATATTATCTGCAGCTCTATCTGAGTTATGTTTAGCATTTTCCAAAAATTCTCCTCTAGAGATATCTGCTTGCTTCTAATTTGAGTGTAAATTAACACTTCGCTCATAAATTATCTCGAATGGTGAAAAGACCGTCACGCTCTGCCGACTGCTATTTATGCTGAACTCTATTCTAGGAAAAACTTCATGCCAGTTCTTCTCTTTACACCAGCCTGCAAATATTGCTCAATCTGTCCTTCAGTACTTTGAAAATTTCATTACATTCTTTAGTCCACATAATGTCTTTGTCACATCCAGATGTTGCTGCATATATAACGGTTCTGCGATTCTGGCATAGTCTTTGATAAATATTCTGTAGTAGTTTGTTAATCCGAGAAATGATCTTAACTGTTTTGAACATTTTGGTACTTCTGCATTCTCAATTTCTTCAATTTTCTTTCTGTTTGTTTGAATACCCTCATCATTAACTGTATGTCCAAGGAAGCACAGTTCTGTTTAATTGAATTCGCATTTTTCTGAATTTATCTTAAACCCTGCCATTTGAATTCTTTTAAATATTTCTTCTAGCAGCTCATCATGATCTTTTTTGCTTTTCCCATAAATTAAAATATCATCTAAGTAAACAACTACTCTTTTGAATTGCATTCCTACCAATACTGTATGCATTAAACGATGAAAAGTCGCAGGAGCTGCTGATAATCCAAACGGAAACCTATTAAAACATAATTGTTCTTCTCTTGTACTAAATACAGTCATTTCTTTAATATCTGGACCTAATTCTACTTGGTATTACGATCGACCTAAATCAATTGACGAGAATGTTCTTGCATCTGCGAGACAGTCCAGTAAAACTTTGGTATTAGGCATCGGGAAAGATTCCTTTTCTGTTAAAGCATTCAATCCATGATAGTCTACACTCATTTTGATGTATCCATCTTTCTTTCCTACTATCACTAACTGAGCATTCCAAGAACTCTTTCAAAGTCGAATAACTTTTGCTTTTATTAATGATTTTATCAGATCTTCAATTCTTTTCTCTGTGTTCATTGGTTGACTCCGTGGATGTTGCATTATTAGACCACCTGACCTCCGCATCTCGTGTCGAACTAAATTATTAAATCTTAGATCAAATTTTGATGCCATGAAAATTTCACCGTATTTCTTGTTCATTTCTTCAATTTTTTTGTTCTTCTCACTTGTCAACGCCATCTGAGCTTTGTTTATTCATTCTTCATCGGTGTGAATTTTATTTATAAATGTATTTTCTAAAATATTAATCTTCATCAACTTTACTCCGAACTATTCCATTGTATCAATATCACCGATTTAATATAGCTTAATCTCTTTAACAACAACTACTGTAATATTTTTGGTCAAGAGATTCCATATCGCTGGTAAAGTCATACATCCAATTGATTCTTCTTCTCCAGTTGAAAATACTCCGCATAATAGTAAAGCACTACGTTGAAGGTTTAATTTGCAAATTTTCTCCACAAATTCTTGCTCATGACATGTTACTGACGCTTCCGAATTTCATAACATATTTACTTCTGTACTATTCAAAATTATTTTACTCCAACTTCTTCCATCTTTCGTCTTATACATCTCTTCTTTTCCCTCTTTTCTTCGTCGCTCATTTCTTAATTCACAATTCATTGTCTTGACTCCACCGACGAAATGAAACCCATGGAGTCGCTGGTGTTTTCCTCGTCTTCTTTCATCATAGTATATTTCTCAGGAACATTGCATCATTCTTTTTTCAGATTTTCAGACTGATTTTTTCAGTGTTAGTATGCAGATGCCAATTTATAGTCTTACTTTTCAGTAATATTTTCAGTAGCTATTTTTAGTGAATTGATTACTGCGTATATGAAATAAGATTAGAATTGCTTTTATTTATAAAGGTTTGTGATGAAAATATGAAATGAAGAATTTTAATGAAGAACATATAGAACACAAATAGATCCTAAGTACAAAGAAAAGGAAAGGGTAGCGGTGATATCGCGAAATCGTTGCAACAGTTTAAATGGATAGCCGTCGGAAAAAGATTAATTCGAGCTACATACATCATAAAAAATCAATAATTTAAATAATATTTAAGATCTAAATAAATTATTTTGAATTTAGATGGAAAATATGGGGGAACGCTGTCAAAATTTCCGAAAAAATTAAAATACTATAGAAAACTGTAAAATAAGGATGGAGTACTTCTCAATTTTTTATATAATTAAAATATTTTGATAAAGCTGATGAATAAGGGCGGACCCCTGCTAAAAATTAAATAATAATAATAACAAGAAGAAGATTGGTAATGGTAATAATAATGATAATAATAATAACAATAATAATAAATTGATAAGAATAATAGATAGGATAATAATAAGTAATAATAAAAACCAGTAACAACAATAATAGTTATGATAATAATAATAAAAATAATAGTAATAATAATAATTGTGATGATAATATATATATATATATATATATATATATATATATATATATATATATATATATATATATATATTGCATTAATGATGAATTCAAAGATAGTGGTAAATGATGGGGATTAGAATAGTAATAAAAATAATGACAATTTAATAGTATTAATAATACAAATTCCAATAACCAATCATGATAACACTCATGACAATTATAAAGGGGATAACAATAACCATAATGGTGAGGATATTTAAAATCACGAAGGGTGCAATGATCATAATAAAATCGGTAATATAAGCAACAGTAACAAGTATTATGTGAGTGGGTGCAATGACAAATGATAGGACAGTATAGATTAACGTTCGGATGAGATAAGAGAAGAATGGGACCTATAAATTGTAATCGAGCACAAGCCTTCTATCGGTAGCTTGTTGGACCCATGGATCGTTCGGTCAATTATAGCACTAGCAATAGCGCTCACTTTTTGCAGTCGATCCATCCACTCGAACACAGTTCCAACGTTGCTTATCAACGGGTGCCGAGTGGTAGGAGAAAATATTTGTATGAGGTTGTCTGGGCAACAAACATAAAGTCGCAAAAATTTCAACACCCAGAAACCCAATAACTTAAAAGTTTAAAGTTAGCATATAAACGAAGGACTCGCACAAGCCTTTCAAAGACTACACAACACAATTCCTCTTAAGTCAATTTTTGAGAATTTCAGATGTACTTAAACATTTGTGGACTATTTTGCACATTTTGAAATATTGAATGATTCTTTTTTAATTTTTATATTAACAAAAGAAATTTCAGTGTTTGATTATTCTAATAACTTTTTGTAATAAAAAAATCAACTTGTTTAAAATTATAACTATAATTGTAAAAGTAAAATGTTGCCAAAGGTTTATATAATAATTTTGTTTTATTTTATTACTTAAATAAATTTGTTTTTTAAATTTTTAACATTTAATTTATAAGATTATTTTAATTTTCCGTGTAAAAAATAGATTTTTAAACTTTTGAAAAGAATGACATCATCAAATAATTGTGATTTCAGAAAATTAGCTGCCGAAGTAGCTGAAGTAGTAAAAAGATTGAAAAAACTCATTTAACTATTAGTTTAGGCTGATAATGAAAGAGAAAGGGAAATGAAAACGCGAACAGAAGCTCAGTTATTGAAATTAGAAATTGATCAACAAAATACTGAAGTATTAAAGAATGTAACTATATCATATCAATTCTTTTTATTAAGGATGAAAGTCAAGAAGCAACAAATTATACAGCAAACGCTGCCACTAATTCTGTGGTATTTCATTAATATAAATAAGTCTTATATTTTTAACATTGATTACTAAAGATATCTGATTCATCATTTTCTTCGAAATATAATTCACGAACTTCTTCTGTTGAACCTTTAGCAGCTGATGTTAAAATAAAACAATTGGAAGATCAAAACAAAGAATATAAATTATCTTATATTCAATTAGTCGATCAAAAGGAATCGTTAATGTAAGATTTTAAATTAACATTTTTTCATATAACTTTAGAAAATTGTAAAATGAATTAAATTCAAATAATTATTTGAAATTTGTAATTAATATAAGTTCTATTTATTTAATTAGTGAATTTTTAATTAATAGTTATATATTTATGCATTTTAATTATTATGATGGAGGAAGGTTAAAGAAATTGAATATATTCAATGCGGGTTTTTGGTAAATAATATTTTAAGGTTTTCGTTGGTTTAGGGTATTATTACAATCACAACAGTCCTAAAACTTGTGTCTAATTCCCTTTAGTATTTAGTTTATAGATGGTAGGAGATATCAATCCTCATTTTGCCATTGCCGATAATTCACATTAGCTCATACGTGACTGGATTAATCTTCCTGGGGTTCCATCCTCCTATATTAATTGACATGTGTAACCATAAAATATGAAGGCTTGTCTCAGGGAGTATTTACGGGTTTCAATCCCATATGAGTGACAACTGATCCCAACGACATTAATTAACCAACAAAATCAATGACAGTCCATAACATTGAAGATTCTTTCAGTTTATTCCGATTTTTAATATCTTGGATTGCGACAGTATTGTAGAATTACCTTTTTTCCCCTTGCAATTCTCAGTTGTTCTACAGACCTCCAGATGAATTAGGAACCCTAGGAAGAATAAATATCAATATTTCACTGATTTAAGGAATTATTGATACTTGTTCCAAGTTTCCATTTAGCATCTACTTTTATTATTTCACTATTACGGATAATTTACATTACCTCATCCCTAAATGCAACTGTAGTCATATATTAAACTTACTCACGTTCCAGCATCGTATATGATTGATAGTAGCAGTCAGAGTATTCGAATACTTAGCAATCGTAATGCCTATAGGTTTACCCCTAAGAGTACAGACCTCGGGTGAACCCGCCGTCAATGTAATAATTGCACGCATTATTCAACTGTACTTACCGGTGAGATCCGTGGATTAGTCAGACCATTTTCTGCTCGGGTCTGATTCAGCCATGAGGCTGTAAACACATGAGTAATATACGAGTAGAAATATAGTATTTTCCGGCAGTGTATTTGTAAACTTTAAAAGCAAGAATGTCGTTAACTTTTATTTTAAGTGCACCCCAACATATCTGCGCCATTTACGCTACATGCCCTCACAAGAAGTCGACAATGCAACAAAAACATATACGGATATTCAAATGGAATGAATTTCATGTCTCAGTAGAGTCTGGTTATAAATAACTGCTGTACGCTATGCCATGTCAGCCATACCCTATTTTAACCATATTTTCCGGAAATAATGCTGGTACTGAAAGGGTTAAGCCATTTTTGCGTGAAAATAAAGCCATACAATACAGCTGGACCAAATGAATAGATCATATCTCAATATATGGTTTAGAAATATCGTTTGTATATGAAAGTCCATTATTAACACGAAAGGGATTGATTTCATGATATTGGAGATTATTTTTATCTTATAATGTGGCAGTATAGTAGAGTTACCTTCCTTTCTTTGGGTTATTCTTAATTTCTCTTTAATCCTCGAAATGAATTACTGCTAGAAACATCTCATGTCGAGACAATTGAGTTTGATTGCTATTAACAATCTTATAATCGGTCAAAATGGTATTAATCTAAAATTTAGAATAGTAAGCTCTTAAAAGCATCAAATTTAGATATATGAATTTCCCTGGACAACGTAGAACCTTATGTTTTTCGTAATAGTCCTAACTCTGAATCCCTCTCCCCACACACAGCATATTATTCCATAATCGGATATAACAGTTAGTAATATAAATATCTTTGATATTTTTTATGTTATGTCGTATACTTAGAAATTTAACTAATGCTCTTTAATAAGAAATCTTTATTGGGGGAAATCACTTATTTATTAGTAAATATTGTTTAACTTTCGATAGATATGTTATTCGCTTTATTTCCCTGAGTTTCCTAATCAGTGCAAATCATAATTGACAGATATGTTGAAAAAAGAAATTATAAAAATGAAACTGAATTATTATTCTTCACCTTTTGTAAATAAAAAATATTTACAAAATATTGATTTTCCTCCTTCCTGAAAGTTGTAAAAATCACACATTATTGAATTAGACATCCCTGAACCAAAAAATTACTGCTGTCTTTCTAGTCACATATTTTTGTTTCAAAGTCAATCAAATGCTGTCTATTTTCTACTTATATAATCTGATTCATTTTTCATTGTACATAACTTCTTTTTTTCATTTGAAATATTATTTCATATTCTTTTTTCTTTCTTTACAGAATCCATAATAACTGTCTGATTTAATATTTGTTGAAATTCACCTATTTGGATCTTCATAAATCAGTTTGTGTGTGTTAAATACGAGATTTTATTTGTTATTGATATCATTACACACTGTGTCAACAATAGCATTGATAATGTGTCACTAAGTCGATCTCGGTTATTAAAATGTTGAAATTTTCTCTTATTCTTCACAAAAAATGGACTATGTATTGCTAGTATACCGTCAATGATAGTTATTGATAGCCAGAGTTATATCAATGGAAATGAAGCTAGTACATTTTCCTGAAATTAAAACAAAACTAATTTCCGTCAATGAAGAGTATAAGGTGGATAAAAACTCCAAAAATATTAAATAGTGCCGTTCCTAACCCTTCGAATCTAAAAATCAGTTCATACACAAATTGAAAATTAGTGTTAAATATTTCACTAGTCACAACCCGTGAAAACTAATTCCACATTTTTAAAATACAGTGAAGTAAATAAACTTAATAATACATATATAAACTTATTTAATTCATCCATTTTTTGCCTATTTATAATTCTTAATAATTAATAATTCTTCATCAAACTACACCGTTAACTTTCGTACTCATAGTTCGCATACACTTGAATTTATCAACTAGTTGATTATCGCACTAAATTTTCTGGTAAGTTCAATACGTTGATGGCAAAAGTAGAAAGTTTAGGTCTACAAATTTGATGTAGCGTTGACCAGTTTTTCACATATATTAGTTTCCATAAAAAATTTATAAACTTGTCTCCCACCCTCAGGTTAAGAACCCCTGAAATAGCAGGGCTTTAACTGGTTTCTGGATATAGTCATTATTGAAATTTAGCTTTTATGTCAGATTATTGACAAATTTTATGTGAAATACAATGTAATACATCTTCCAACACATAATTCAATTCATGCAACGAAGCACATCAATAATTATTTAGTAAATAACTATTTTGTTCTGATAATATTTACATAAGTCGCTTAACAATTGTAATCTACTGATTTCTAACCAACAGCATTTACTAAAATTCAGATATCAAAACGGTCTTATAAGCGACCAAATGGACGATTTGCGAGAAGAATTGCGGAAAATAACCAAAGAGTTAGCAGAGAAAAGAAAAGAGTGCTCGTATCAAAAATGCCAAATTGATGAACTGACCATTAGGTGTAATTTTCTAAAATCAGAAGTTTGTATCCGTGATCAGCTGATAGTTGACAACAACTTGGTAATACTGGATGACAACGAGCTCAGTGGAGAAAATAACAACAAGTCATCCGATGGCAATTCGGGAGATAGTCCCAGAAATTCAGAACAAAGTCCCCAACCCAATATCAATGGTACAGCATTGTTGCCAAAGGATTTAGTGGAACAATTAAAAGAGTTATCAGAAAATTCATTAGGTTTGTAGTAATTTATTATATTCTTTTCTCTCTTCATTTAATACATTGATTTTTGATTAAATTGGACTGTACATCCTGGAAATTGGTCGGAATTTGATTTATTGAATAAAATCATGCTAAATCAATAAAAATTATATTTAAATTACTGGCGGCTAATTAAAACTTATTTGAAAAAAATCGAAGAAAATTGTCTAATTATTGATTGTTGGATAATTTTATGGCTTTTCATGTTTTGTTTAAATATTTGAGATTTTTGCGCATGTTTTAAAACAAACTTTTAATATTCATCAAATTTTTGAATTTATAATAGAAATTAAATTTCCAAAAAATAATGTGCAAATTATCGATTTTTAAAGATTTCGATTTTTCCATCGATTGATTCGTTAATTTTCCAAGTGCTTTTGGTTGTTTGACACAGAACACAATTCTCTACAAGATCATCAATAAAATTATTGGAAATTATCGATTTTCACTATAATCAATATTTTGATCCGATCTTAAATTTCAACGGGTAATAAAATGTCGTTTCAGAAAACTGCATCAGGAAGTTGTTTGATCAACATCAAAAACATCAAGATTATATCAAAAGTTTACAGAGGAAGCTCACTGAAGAAAAGGACGAGAATTCCAATAGAAAAGGCGACTCCAAGAAACGAGGCGATTGTGATTATGATTCATTGAAACAGAATTTCCAAAGTAAGCCGCTTGATTTGGATGAAATTGATTAAAAACAATGCTTAAAATGACAAATTTTCAAATGCTTATGCAGCTACCTAAAATTATACCCTAAATTTATCAATTTATCATTGTATATCATATAAATATTTATTATTATTATTTCTCCCTATATCTGTTTCTTCTGTGTTTATCGCTTTGATTAATAAATTTTCCCTTCATTTTCATAGTTATTGATTTTTGAACAAATTTACATGAATTTATCATCTCGATCGATATTGATAATAATTGCCAAATATAATTATCGATTCTGATTTTAAAAAATAATTATTATAATCCTCTAAAAATAATTTTCGTTGATTATCGATTTATATCGAAAATCGATAATTATCCGAAATTTTTGGTCAATTTAACCACAGAATTATTTTTGAAGATTATCGATTAATTTTGTTTTCCCTTGGATTCATAGAGAACGAATAAATCTTTTCAGGTTTTGACAATATGATTTGTTGAACAGACAACTACAGATTTTTTTCATTTTGGTAACCAAGGAAAATTCTGATTTTTCACATAGTTACCAAAATTATTTGTTAAAATAGCTCAAATATTATTAAAAAAAATTCCCTCTCCAAAAAAATATTTTCAATTAGCAATCGTTAACTGTTGTTATGAGTTATCGCAAGTGCGCGATAACTCGAGAAAGGTGATATTTTCATATATACATTTTAATATTTAATGATAAAGGAACCGCTTGTATGAAAAATCGATTAACTCCACAAAAGAAAAGAGAATAAAATGGATTATTTTTATACATTGTTTTTATTTAAATAAATCGGCATCCAATAGCAATAAGCTTAATTAATTAGTAAGGAAGTGTAAAATATAAAAGTTAAGCGTGAATATTATTAAAAAAATTCTAAAAGAAAAGTTGATCGCATTAGATAAATAAAATAACCAAAAACTACCCTAAAATAAATTTGAGTGTGTGCGTGTGTGTCATTGCCAAAATTGGCATTGGATATGAGCTGGGCATTAAATAGGACCCTCCACCAGACTGCAACGAGATAGATTCTCTGTAATATAAAATAAAAATCAATGAACTTATAATATAGAAAAATACAAACTCACCTTGTTGTTGTTCTTTGAAAGTGCAGTTATAATGCGCACAATTACAAGGCATAATAAAAACAATGAACGCAAGCTTTCAATCTGTAGTAAAGCCGCATTTGACGTGCTCTCTTATTATATAAACAGTTTTAGAGAGGGGGAAATGGCAGAAACAATTTAAATTGATATTCTGACGATTATACTTGTAAATAATGAGATACCATCGTAATATATACTCAATCCTTTTTTACGCAATAGTTCCAGTGAAAGACCAGCAAAAAATTCACTACTCATATGTAAATTGGGTAGATTGGTGCCAAAGATTCTATCAAAAACTCTCGTGAATATAATATGTTAATTTTTTACATTCTTTATTCAAGCCATATATACTCGCACAATATAAATGACCCATACGCCCGGAATGACCCATATTCCCAGTTCAACACAACTATTCACACAGAGTACTCAAATAAGTCATGTACAAAAATGCTAAGATGATGTTTCACATTTAGTATAGTAAAATCGGAATTTTTTGCATGTATACGTACAATAATCGAAATAAAAAAACTGAAATAAATGAAAAATAAACTTAATTCAATTAACAAATTCTGTAAAAAAGAATTTTATAACTTTTACTTAAATAATTTTAATTTTTAGAGAATTTGATTAAAAATTAATTGAATATAATTAATTAAATATCAGTAAAGTTTTACAAATAATACACAGATAATACAAATAATACACACACTTTAACTTAATAATTTTTAGGAATTATACCATATCATACAGAAACACATCCGACACGACACCATTAAAATCTTCTACAAAACTAAAGTAGCAATATGTGCAGTCAGTTCTTTTTTTATGCTGTAGATACGTTCCTCAGAAAACCGCATAAAAAGGCACGACTTACGTTGTATAAATAGAGATACGTTCCATAATTTGTGAAAAGTACATCAAACCAAAAAATCATTGAGAGTTGGCGGAGAAATTGATAAAACTTAAAATTGCATAATAATCAATATAAAGTTAAATAACTTTTTTTGCTTTTAACATTTTTAAAAATTTTAAACGGAACCTTGTGATTTGAATGATTTTCTATTCGAAAATATCTAGTTGGTTTAGGTTTGACAAAGATTAGTTCTTTTCTGGAAGGAAAAAGGAAAAATGCATTAAAAAGAATACTTAACACAGAAAAATATTTCTCAAAATAAGGGAATACCCCCAGTTTTGTATAATGTTTGATGTAACATAAAGTGTAAAGAACTGAACTGAAATTTTTAAATTTAAAGCGAAAATAAGATTTATTTAATCAAATGGAATTTTTATCAATCAAATTCAACATTTTAAATACCATATTAACGGCAGCTGGATTTAGATTTGATTTTCTTAAGGAATTATCGATGACAAAATATAGAATATGTATATTGTTGTGGAACAAAATTCATATTTAAGAGCTTGAATAATGATCTCATTTCCTTACGAAATCATAATTCAAGACTTATAAACGACTTAAAAAATAACTTACTCAGCAGACATTTAAAAAATGACTGCAATCCGCGAAAACATTTTCACTGAGTTGATTTTCATATCAACTTATATTATAGAGAATTTATCTTATTGCTTTTTCACATAAGAAGAAAAATAAGTATCTGCACACAATTACGGTTCACAAAACTTTTATAATAAACAATCCTACACCAGCTATCATAAAAAAGCATCAGAAATAAAAAAATATAGGTAAATGGTAAGTTAAAAGTTGTATTTCTTAAAGGTTTTTAATTGTTCTTAATTTTTTATCAACATTATTATTATTTAAATTGAAATTTCTTATTTACGATGAGTTTCAGGTAATTTATGATTTATTTTTTAAAGATGTGAGATTTATTAAATTTTTATTTAAATATAGATTTTAAGTTTCTTAAAATGTTTTCATTCACAAATAGATCCGGGAAAATGTTTTTATGGGATTGCAGTAATTTTAAAATTAAATTTTAAGAAATCAACAATAAAAAAGGATTTCATTTAGATTTCTACTGCATATCAATGTTTTCCCTATTTAAATCAAATGTTAATCAATAACCCTTGAGAATGACAGTTCTGAATATTAGTATTAAATAGGAAAATATAGTCACATTCTAAATGAAATTTCCAAAGAACAAACAGATTAAAGGTGAACATAAAGTTAAATGGTTTTACTGATAACATACAAATTTATTTTAAGAGTGCAACTTTTTCTGGGGAATATACTCATCATGACAAATGGTAATTTTTTGTTTAATGACGAGTTGATATTAATTCGTCATAAACAGTTAAGGAGTTAATATTTTTCTCGAAATTAATTCGACAACTCACAATATTCCACTTCTCCCTGAATCATAAAGCAAGTCAAGAGTTTAATAAAGTTGACTAGTTAGGAAAATAAGCTTGTTGACGATGTTAGTAGTTGGTAAATTAGCCAGAATAAATATTGATTTCTTTATAGGAAAATATCTAAACCTCACTAAAAATTTTTAGTTTTTTATTATTTTAGCTAAATTATAAAGTTAATTCTATTTATTTTTCAAAAGTAAACTTTTTTTACCTTTTCTTTGAAGCATTTGTGTTTAACTTCGACTGCATTACAACCCCACAAATTAAAAAAAAATAATCTGTGGCAGAAATGAATTTTAATTTTGGATATCGTTAAATTCATTTACCCAATTTTCCAACACCAGTAGTAACATTTTTGTTGCCAACAGTAGAATTTCGTTTTTAAATTCCCTTGGCAGCTAAACATTTTGAACAAGTGCAATACTTTACGAAATAATTTGAGCAAGTTTTAGTGAATTATATATATATATATATATATATATATATATATATATATATATATAATATATATATATATAGGAATGTGTTTAATACAAGGGTGACCAACGCATATGAATGCATTATAATTCCTCGTGCCGCATATCTATCTATCTACATGTGTGATTTTTTGGGAGTGATAATATAAAACAATAAAATGTTGTGGCTTTCAATTATTATTGATTAATTATCAATAAAACATAATTTTAATAATAGTAATCAACAAAACAATCGAATATTTAATCATTGGAATATATTTTTCAAGTTATAGATTATTGTCACGATTTCACCCTCCAAAACAATTTCGTAAAATGGTTTTGTGAAATCGTATTTATAATCGTGGGCCGCGAAATTATATTATGGCGGTCACATGATGGCTCGGGTTAGCCACCTTAATTTAAAAAATTAAATACAATGTTTTTAAATTTAGAAAAGGTTACATTTTAGTTTGTTTCTGGCGTTTTCAGAGACATATTTAGCAATTATATGCGGAATTGGGCCTTTTCGAAACCCCGATGCAATGTTTGCTTTATCTAACCCATTATTACATTTAACTTTGTTTATTTTTTTGAACAATCTTTGATTACAAATTTCTATATAACATAAATGAATCCAATGTTAACCATTGGCATTCTTTATTAACATTCCTTTGATATTTTTTCAAAAAAATTACGATGTAATGAAACGCTACAAAGTTCAACCCTTGCACTGTATATTTAAATGTTCGAAGTCCTCTGTTGTGTAAAATAGTTAGTAATTCAGCATATTCTAAAGTTTAAGGGTGCAGAAATGACATTCCTATTATAGATAGAAGCGCCTCTTTCTTTTAGTGGGTTTCGGATTTGAATCCATGGCAGAAAAAACATTAATATTTGGAAATTCTGAACGTTTCAGTTTAGATTTGGGTTTGTTGCAAATTTTTTTAATTTTTTCAAATTTTTGTCCAATATTTAAACATAATTTCTTTCAAGTTTTGAGCAGCAGTTATTTTAAAATTTTGGCACAATGTAATGTTAAAAATCGATATTAAAGTGAAATAAAATCATTCTCTAATCTAATAATACATCTTTAATCATGATTCTAGCCACAAAAAGTCAAGGACAGGAATATAAAAGACAATTGCAGATTTCCCAACAGAAAGTGACAGCCTTAGAAGCAGATGTGAGTAAAATGATTTATTTCATTAATTCATAACTTAGGAATTTATTATTTTTATTATTATTATTATTATTATTATTATTAATTAAATACAGGTAAAAACATTGGAAAATAAGGTTAATAAACAATCTTTATAACTATATGCTGCTTGATTATTTACTGCATTGTGTTGATTGGTGTACACTTGTATTGAACAAACCACGGTGTTTATTGTATCACGATTTTTATTGCCGGTTTTCTGAAATGTCTTTCCGTTTGATTTCATAATATTTTGGAGAAAAAAAATTATTTCTTGTACCTTGCACTCAAAACTGATTTTTCTATTTTTCTGAATTTTTTCCCCTAAAAATGTTAAGAGAAAACCAATGATAAATCAGGGACATCTACAAATTTAAATATACATTCCTGTGATTGAAAGACGGGATATCATGGAGTTTCTAATAAATCCTTAACTTTACGAGCCTGGGTTAATAAATGATTGGTGTAAAAAATTAACTTTCTTAAATGTAAATTAGTTTTAATTCATTATATGGATAAAATGACAATATTTATCAAAGTGTATGTTTTTATTTATTTACATAATAATGAAATATCAGTATCGGAAACATTCTTGAATTTCTTTAACCCTTTGATTACCGAACTTTTTTGGCCAGATTTCAGGTTTATATTAAAGAATACAACATAAATAAAAGGAATTGACAAATTAAAAACATAATTTCAAACTTATTACACACTTCTTACCTAAACAAACAAAAATTGCAAAATTCAAATTTATGAATGAAAAAGGACTTATTTTATAGATTACTTAATTCTAAACAAATTCTTTCAAGAAAACTTTTTTTCTGAAACCAAAGGAAAAGAAGATATATCATAAAAATTCATTATTAATTCTGAAATATTTATTTATTCTCAATTTTTGTTTATTCTAAGTGGAAATATGCTATCCAATGCACAAACACAAGAAAAATGAACTACACAAAATAAAACCTTAACTACTAATGAATTAAAAACAAATAAAAGGGGGGGACAATCAATAAATGACGATTTGCAATTTTTAAAAAAATTAAATTACGTAAAAATTATGCATCGTAAATCATCTAAATTAATGTTATTTTTAATTAAAAAATAAAATTAAAAAATCTTTTGTTGTTCAAAAGTTATGAACCAAGCACCATCCGGTAAAAGCTTTTATAAGTATTTAATATTAGCTACTTCAATTATTATTGAAATTGTTTAATGAAAATTTTGATAGCAAATCAGTTATTGCCATCAAGGAAAATCTATCAATAAGGACAATATTAATAAACTTTGGTGTGTTGAAATCAAATCATCAAAATCTGAAAGAATAATTAAAACTAATTAAAAAAGACAAAAATGGTGTAGTGGGAAAAGTTTAATCATTTATCATAAACATATATGAAACCTCGGAAAAATTTTAGAATTTCTTTCAAAAGTTTATGATAGTTAAAAATCTAGGTTTTATGAAATCGAATAAAAAATTTTAACACATTTTAAATCAAATTAGCAATGTCAGTTAGGTTTGGTTTCTTGAATTCATCAGCTTCTGAATAAATTATGAGAATTATTGTTAGAAAATTCGCGAAGACAAATTATTCAAGGATGGATTGAATATAAACATATTTTTGAATTTTTGAATGAAAATAAATTAAATATAAAATAAAGATAAAAATAAAAATTTGTATTGATATAGGATTTTAAAATCATTAAAAGTAATTTCCCTTCAAAATAGTCATAAATTAATATAATTGAGTTTAACACATGCTCTATATATTTTTGAAATACTCAACACACTCGGTTTTTTGCACAATTAAAATTAAGATAATTCAAATTTCTAGAAAAATTTTCGTTCAAATGTGATCGAATGAGATTTTTATAGGTTCGGTCATGTTAGTAAATCTTGCACTTTCCTTTGAGCTTAGTGATACTTCACTGATATACTTATATTTTTCATCACTCTAGGAATTGTTTGTAAAAATTCTTTGTATCTCTTTTTGTCGTTTCACCATATGCATACCAACGAATTATCATTTCTCGTTAAACAATTTTACTTGCAATTTATTATTTTAATTGTTATTATGATTAGGGCAACTTAAATCTTGAAAAAAAATTGCAATATTCAATAAAAGTAGCATCAACGAAATATTGTATAAATATTAATATAAAACCTTTTAAACCAAATTTTTTTTTCATTTTGAGTCAATTATTCGGCTTCTACCGAATTAATATACAGTGAAAAATAATTCACAACACTTCTCGGCTTAAAATTCCTGTCTTTTAAAATCATTGGTGTTAATAAGTTGAAAAAGCTGCAAAATGCCACTGAAAGTTGCAACTGGCAAAAATTTTCCCTAATTTTGACTGACGATTATTACAATGACTATTGATTAATAAATTTATATTAATTATTAATTTATGATTATATTGAATGAAAAAGGAACAAAAAGTTGCTTTAAATTAAAAGGACTGTTTTTTATATATATATATATATCTAAAATTAAAAATCTTGTTTTTATAAATCACAAATTCTAAAAAATTGAAAAAAAATTAATTTTCTAAAATTTTACAAAACCGAGACTTCAAACAAAATTTAATTATAACTTTCAACAAAATATTTTAAAAAAATTTTTAAAGCAGAAATTTGTTTAAATAAAAATGGTTTATTCTAAATAATTTAAAGTTCAAGACTACCTAACAAAGGCAGAAATTCTGTTGAAATATATTGTAGCTGAATATATATTTTGGATTGGTGTTTTTCTTTAATTTAAATCAGAGCCAATTTTGTGATACATATATATTATAATGACTTTTTTTGTTTTTCACCTCTGATTTCTCTATAAGTGGCATAATATTTTCTACAAAATTTGACTACGAATCATTTTTTATTAATGGTATTCACGAATTTTCGGCACAGCCTTTTTCAAGTGATTTCGATCATTACTTAATAAAAAATAAATAAATAATGATCGAAATCACTTGAAAAAGATGTGCCGAAAATTCGTGAATACCTTAAATAAATCTGATTCGTAGTCAAATTTTGTAGAAAATATTATTTCATATATATATATATATATATAATTTTAATACACTTCACTAAATTAAAATAAAATATTTTATAAAATTTGAATTATATTTATTGAAAATAGTCTAGATTGTAAAATAAATGACTATTTAAATTTTAATAAATCACTTTATTTTTAGAATTGCATGAAGTTGGTGTTTATTTTTAAATCGAAATTATAGTCTCATATATTTATCCGAATATTGGTGAAACCCAATTTCACCTGTAATAAACTTTATTTTAAAATTTGCAGTAAAAATTCTAAATTTACTTGATTGCAATAAAACGCTACATATGACACAGTTTCTAGAAAAAAACTACAATTTTGATTAAGTATTGTATACCACATCAAAGCACAGTTTAATGAAACAATAAATTCATTTTCGTAATTATAATACTGTTTGCGATATATATTCTTGTAACAGAACCTAATTATATGTGAATGTTAAGCCGCCATTGTTACACTCTAGGTCAGACCAATCCAAATGATCTTGTGAACTACTTTTAAAATGCATTATAATCCCACGGGTCACATAAAATATATGTATTTTTTGAGGATGAAAATTTAAAACCGAATAAACCGAATCATTATTCTGGTTTTCAATTATTATTCATAAATTAACAATAGAACAATTAAAAGTATATATTATTTTAATAGTTATTGTTAGAGGCATAAATGTATAATATTTATTTTCACGACAAATCTCCATCAAGCTCTTCATTGCATAATGTCTAAAAATGGAGTTTATTGCTTTACTAATTATTGATACAAAATACCTTCAGATACACATTCAGATAGACATTCAAACAAAACTATCAAACATCGTAAATTAATTTTGATCTCCAAACTACGATCACTTAATTAACTATACAACATTCAATAATATCCTTACAATTATAAGAATAGCAATCAATAACATAATATAATATCTAACCAATATATTTGTATCAATTCTTTTACTTGGTCATAGTAGTTGATGTTCCAGGATTTCGTCACGATTGCATCAATATAAGGTCATGGCAATATCACAAAATAATTTTGTGAAATTGCGTTGAATCTCGTGAGCTGCCAAATTATACTCGCATGGTGACATTGGGTCCAGTTAGTTGCGCTCACGTGTTTTTAATTAAATCTTAAGTTTGAAAGTTATCCTTAAATACATATATAACAGATAAGTCCATGAATATTTCATTGGTAATTTTGAAAAATAAATTATAACTAGAGGTGAGTATATTAAATAAGCCTTATTAATAATAAATCTTAGTTCTATAATTTACCCTTAAAAATGAAAAAAAGAAAGCAAGGCTAATAACAAAAAAACGAAGCAACACTTGGAATTATTTCAAAAAATCGATGTAAACTGGATAACGTGTTTGAAAACCAGGCAATAAAGAAGTATAAACGAGCAGGCAAATTTATACCATATTTATAACGAGCATGATGTACAAACGCAAAGAATTTATTTGAAAATGAAACTTTAGAGACATTACTTTATCGACTTCTTCATGAAAATAAACTTCCAATATATTTTTTTTATAAGCTCTTATTTTTAAACTTAATTCCACATTTTGGGACAATACTAATTTGCCAACTATTTGTAACAAAGCAATTGGACTGGAATATCAACAGCTTCCGACTCTTGTCCTATAAATCTATATCCAGTGTACTCTTCTTTCTATTTCCGCTTGACTCCTCGCCTTTTATTTGCGATGTTTTCTTTTGAATTTCTGGCTATCGTCAAATATTTTTTTTTAATCACTCAACAATAAAAACTTAACATCAAAGTTTAATTTTATTAAATTATTGATTTCTAACCTACATCAAACACATATTTTGTTTTAAAAATCAAAGTCTACACAAAATTTTGGAGAATAAATAATTTGGAAAAAAAATTTCCTTTGAACTTAAACTTATAATCTAAAACAACTGATAAGACTTTACATGACTGATAATTTTTATTAAAATATATTTCGTGAAATAATGAATTATTTATTGACTATACTAAAACATCCAAGAAATTTTAAATATTTCACCTGTTCATCTCATGTGTCACACAGTTTGGGAATCACTATACTCCCTATTATTCATCAATTTTGCATTGAATTGGTGTAGTGAAGTTTGTGATTAAATTGTGCAAAAAATTGAAGAAAAGATCAATGTAAAAGTACAATAAAGAAAGAATTTAAAACAAATAACATCAGATAAGAAACGATATTCAATTTAAAATCGTTTTTATGGGAAAACTTTGAAGAAGATAAATTCAATATCCAAATATGATCAATTTCCTTATTTTAAATAAAATAGCGCTCAAATATTTACATTTTAATTTCGAGTCCTTCTGAGAGGGCATTTTCATTTTCTATATTTATTGATAAGCAGGTTAATCCTCAAAAATGTGGAAATGCTTTTAAACGTACTTTTAAAACACAACTCCGCGAGTCTTGATTAATATTAAACTATGTTAGAAATTTATGAATTTTTCTGCATTATTCTTCTACGTATTTTATTTAGAATTACTTTGTTGTATATTGAAATAATTAACTTTAATCATATAATAGAAGAATAGTGTTGAAATTGTTTCTGAAATTCTCCTGTCAAAATAAAAGTATAAAGTATATAAATATACAGCAACTTCCGCATATAGTAAAATACCATCTGCTATGAAAATATTTACCTATTTTCACGAAAAGAAATATTACTATATACGGATTTTTTACTATTGCCAGAATATACTGTACATAAATAAGTATAGTATAAAATAAAACAATTTTATTATAAGATGGAAAATTTGATCAGCTTCATTTCGCTGAATATTATAGTTAATGCACTCAATTTTTGAACATCATTTAAGTCATGGTGAATCCATTTATCTAGTTTTTTTTCGCTTGCCTATTTCTCGTAGATGGTTTTATGTGAAACATTAAATGTTTCTGTAAATTCTCGTACTGGATTTCGTGGTTAATTTTTGACAGTGGTCTTTAAATATTTGTTGTCAATTACGGTTACGTCGGATATCATTTGGGTGCCCTAAAAAAGGTTAGAATCTACTGGTTCTGTATTTTAATCAGAATAAAAATATAAGGTTATTAATTAAAACTTTAAAAATAGAAAAGCTTTTCATTAACGGACAAACTGCGGTCAAGGGCTGAATGTGGCCTTTTTATTGGTTAGGCTTAAACTTTTGTAATGGTATATTTAATTTAAAATATAAATTTGTAATACATTGGTATAAAAAAAAGTTCTCTACTTGATTAATGTTTGTAAAAGTGAAATACCTCGTGCTTGTGCTGATTGTGTACATTTTATGTGTATGGCACAAAATTAGGATCAAAAAGTAATTGCAGAAAATTGACAATTTCAGCATGAATATTGTTAATACTTTATTTGTTTTATCCATTTTTGATAACCGAGTTTACGTACAATTCAGGTCATCCGATTAGAAGGACAAGTTAAACGTCACAAATCCATTGCTGAAAGTTGTGAGAAACAAGAAGAAGAATTAAAACAAGCTAAAAGGAAATACCAGAGAGAAGTTTGTTTGATGGAATTATTTTTCAAATATCTATAAAATCCAATTTTTAATGTCTCAGTTTCGAGAAGCTCAAAATAAAATCGAAGACCTTAAATCGGAAAATGCAACTCTACAGAAAAAACTCGAGAAATATGCGAAACAGAAATCAAAAAAAGAAACAAATTGAAATTAGAATTATTTTGCGAAATTTAATTTTAATTATTAGAAATTTTGATTCTTCATATTTTAATATGAAATATTTTGTAGTACAATTTTATAATAAATTAGACCAATTGCCACAGCTCAATATGTGAAATAACAATTGTGTAGGATTATTTCCGGGCGATAGATTCGATAAATCCTTTTCCTAATCTCCACCATTGATATCTAACAAACCAAAAAGATAAATGTAAATATATTTTTTGTTAAATTTTTCTTTGGTTATAATATTGATTTTGTCTGTTTATCGTTAAAATAAAAGATGGACTATTTTTAGCAGGAAATTAATTTCCAAGGATTTTTGGAATTTTTGTGTGCATTTATCGATTTATAATAATTAGCTAATTTAGATGTGTGTTCGATTTTTATTGACTTATACTTGTGTCAGGTTTCGATTTTTATTGATTTTATTTTTATCTCTTGGATGTTTCGGCAACACTGCAAGATTTCATTTTGTAATTAAACACGTTGATGTATTCAAAAAGTGCTGATATTTTTATTTCAGTATCGCACGCACACACAATATGATTATTTGTGGAACACAGTATCCGGGAAATGTTCCCATCGGCAATTTTGGCACAATCCGTTTTTATGAAATTTTAGATGGCGATTCCTTATGCTTATCTCTCGATTGCAGAATATTTTGTAATTAAACAAATCGATATTTATTAAGTCCATATATTTATATCAGTTTCTCACACGATATAATTACTGTAAATGCACTATTGGCACACTTTGCTCTATTGATAAAATTCAGGTTGTCATTGATAATAGCTATTTAATTCCTTTTTCTCATTAACTGAATATAAAGGATTACATATTTTTGATGTGTGGATTACTAGTACGTCTGTAGTCAGCGTAGGGCTGTAATTGGGCTAATCTATATTTTTATCTTGTAAGACTTTAGCTTAGTATTAATCAACCCACAGTCTGTTTGATGATTCAAATTATCCCGCGTGAGTAAATGACATCTGTTTCAACTGGATAGCAACTGCTATAATAAAATGAAAAGTCAATAACGTTATATTATAGAGACGTACATACTGACCTGTGTAATTTGCTTACTAACCTTCAAAATGTAGAAATGATCAAATGAATAACAACTGAAAAATAGTAATATAGAGATATTTTTTCAAAATTAGTAGCGGAAAATTTTGCAATTATTTAGTTTTTTTGCGGATATAAAGAAATAATATCATAAGATTTATCTTGAAATTAAAATTAATTAATTTTTTACAGCAGAATTTGAGCAAGAAGATAATGAAAGATTTGCAGCATTTGAAATTCTAGTAAGAAAATATATAACTGAAGTTCTGAATTCAGCGCAAAAAGAAAAAGAGATTGTTCAGGATGTCATTACAAATAAAGCTCGCGGTGTAAGACTGAGAGAAATATTACTGACAATACCAGAAACAAAAATTGAAGAAACGAGAGCATTGTCAAAGGTTTTTGAAAGTAACAAAAATGGAAGCAATAAAACAGAACATGTCAAAGCTATCGATCAAATAACATATATGTAAACGTGACTGAGAGAGACCAGATGATACCCCGGCACAATACTCTACATATCAGATCCACACACACCAGCACAAAGAAGATTATCAGAAAACCATTCAACTACAATGAACCAAGAACTGATGAATATCCAAGACGCGAATCAGGACGACTCGCAGAAGACTACCATGGAAGTCGAGAACAATTCCAAGAGAACAATCTTTCAGAAACGATTGAATTTCAAATGAATTTGAAAGAAAACTGCCAACAATTTCTATGAAGAACAATGCAAAAAGATTATATAACGAAAGCAGAAGACTTCCACATTCACCGGTTTCAAAATTAGTAGTAAGTGGTGGTTTTTGTTGTGGTGAAAGGTGAGATAAAAGATATGAGTGCCCACTTAGAAAAAAATGTCTAATATGTGGCAAGGAGGGTCATGAGTTCCAAGACTGTTTTTCATTACGGAAATAGGTTC
This sequence comes from Schmidtea mediterranea, assembly GCA_022537955.1. Lineage (NCBI taxonomy): Eukaryota > Metazoa > Platyhelminthes > Tricladida > Dugesiidae > Schmidtea > Schmidtea mediterranea. Next base: position 231,516,795 of record CM039680.1, read on the forward strand.
ACCGGTGATTCCAAAGAATAGCATGCATAATAGAAGATTCAAAATCTGGAAAACAAGATTATACTGAAAACAATCAAGATTTCAGAATAACTCACAGTGAAATAGAAGAAAGATGCAATGTTCCTGAGAAATATACTATGATGAAAGAAGACGAGAAAAACATCAGCGACTCCATGGGATTCATTTCGTCGGTGGAGTCAAGACAATGAATTGTGAATTAAGAAATGAGCGACGAAGAAAAGAGGGAAAAGAAGAGATGTATAAGACGAAAGATGGAAGAAGTTGGAGTAAAATAATTTTGAATAGTACAGAAGTAAATATGTTATGAAATTCGGGAGCCTCAGTAACAGTCATGAGCACGAATTTGTGGAGAAAATTTGCAAATTAAACCTTCAACGTAGTGCTATACTATTATGCGGAGTATTTTCAACTGGGGGAGAAGAATCAATGGGATGTATGACTTTACCAGCGACATGGAATCTCTTGACCAAAACTATTACAGTAGTTGTTGTCAAAGAGATTAAGCTATATTATTCGACTTTGAAAGAGTTCTTGGAATGCTCAGTTAGTGATAGTAGGAAAGAAAGATGGATACATCAAAATGAGTGTAGACTATCATGGATTGAATGCTTTAACAGAAAAGGAATCTTTCCCGATGCCTAATACCAAAGTTTTACTGGACTGTCTCGCAGATGCAAGAACATTCTCGTCAATTGATTTAGGTCGATCGTAATACCAAGTAGAATTAGGTCCAGATATTAAAGAAATGACTGTATTTAGTACAAGAGATGAACAATTATGTTTTAATAGGTTTCCGTTTGGATTATCAGCAGCTCCTGTGACTTTTCATCGTTTAATGCACACAGTATTGGAAGGAGTATTGGAATTCAAAAGAGTAGTTGTTTACTTAGATGATATTTTGATTTATGGGAAAAGCAAAAAAGATCATGATGAGCTGCTAGAAGAAATATTTAAAAGAATTCAAATGGCAGGGTTTAAGATAAATCCAGAAAAATGCGAATTCAATTAAACAGAACTGTGCTTCCTTGGGCATACAGTTAATGATGAGGGTATTCAAACAAACAGAAAGAAAATTGAAGAAATTGAGAATGCAGAAGTACCAAAATGTTCAAAACAGTTAAGATCATTTCTCGGATTAACAAACTACTACAGAAGATTTATCAAAGACTATGCCAGAATCGCAGAACCGTTATATATGCAGCAACATCTGGATGTGACAAAGACATAATGTGGACTAAAGAATGTAATGAAAGTTTCAAAGTACTGAAGGACAGGTTCTGCAGGGAACCTATTCTCGATTATTAAAGAGAAGATTGAACAATTATCTTATACACAGACGCTAACTTTGGAGCTATTTGGTCGGTTTTGAGCCAAGTTAAAGAATATAGAGAGAAATCTGTTATAGCTTATGGTTCAAGACATATGACAGTGCATGAAAAGGCGACTGTGTAACGAAGAAAGAATTGATCGCTGTACATGAATATGTTATGCATTTTAGAGAATATCTTTACAGGAAAAAGTTCATAATTCGTACCGATCATAAAGCATTGGTGTTCATGAACACTACAAAAACGCCAATCAGTCCACAATTTCAAACATGACTAGCTAATCTGACTGAATATGATTTTGAATTGAAATACAGGAAAGGGGAAGAACACTCGAATCCAGATGGGTTATTAAGATTGAAAGGTATGATTTACACCCAGTGTCAAACAAGGCATGAAGAGGCCAAAGAAGGATATAAAAGATCAGATATGTATACTCTATCCAAAGAACAGAGGCTATGGAAAATGTATTGCAGCATCAGCAAAAGGATATCAAATTTCAAAAGCTTGAGATATGTTAGAAAACGGAAGTGCACAGGTGAATATAAACTTTTTCCATTCAATGTAAAAAGTATACGAATTCATGGAAGATTATTAACAGTAAAAAAGAATAACAATGTTTTGATTTAAGTCTCAGAAACCTTTGCAGGCTTATTAACAACAACCTTACACCAAGAATTTTTCCATATTGGAGTTAAGAAAATATTCCTTTATTTAGAAATTATATTTCACTAGCCTAAGATGCAGGAGACAATTCAGCTTTGTCTACGATCTTGTGATATCTGTTCTGAGAGGAAGATTGATCAGACAAGAACCAAGGAAATATTTATCCCTAGATATAGCTCTGAATTCTTAGAACAAATTGTTATGGATATAGCCTATATGAGAGGAATACAATAAAAAAATATGGTCGATCGTTTTAGTAAACTGATTTTTTTGACGGCAATAACGAAGCAAGACGAAGAAACCATTTTCAAGGCAATACTTAACAATTGGATCTATCGTTTCGGAAAACCAAAGAACATATTGACAGACAGAGGCTGGAATTTTGAAAGAAAATATTTAAAGGAAAGACTAAAGAAACTCGGTATCAATCAGGAATTCAGCTCACCTTACCAACATCAATCAAACGGATTAGCTTAAAGAGCCATAAGAACGGTAAGAGATTTTAATACAGCAATATTTGTAGGCTGGTGTAAAGAGAAAAACTGGCATGAAGTTTTTCCTAGAATAAAGTTCAGCATAAATAGCAGTAGGCAGAGCGCGACGGTCTTTTCACCATTCGAGATAATTTATGAGCGAAGTGTTAATTTACACTCAAATTTGAAGCAAGCAGATATCTCTAGAGGAAAATTTTTGGAAAATGCTAAACATAACTCAGATAAAGCTGCAGATAATATGAGAGCTATGGACATGACAAAGAGAAACGCTCGTGTTTTTGAGGTGGGCGAAGAGGTATTAGTGTGTAAGGAACCGCATAACAGACACAAAGATGATTCCCTGTAAGAAGGTTCATTCAATATCATCAGATATTTATCTCTGCATCGAGTCGAACTTCATTCCCAAGACGGGACGAAAGAAAGAAGAATCGAGTAGCTGACGAAGTGGAGAAAAAATCTTAAGTAGAGATTTAAAATATTTAAATTATCTTGTGTTTAAATAATTAGTTATTTGGCACTTTTTATGAAATAAATATTGATGAAAAAAAAATCTTTTAAAAATGAGTTTAATTTAACTTGTATAAATAAATGAATTTTCTTTTAAGAAAATTTACTTTTAAATTTATCTTAAATTAAGTCTAGAAATTAAATATAGTAATTGACATAAATTGAATAAAATTCCTAAAAACTATAGAAAGGCAAAAGAATCTAAGGCAAAAGAAACTAAAAGTCACACACACTTGTCAGTCAGCTGTCAATAAATATAGCGGGAAAACACATATATGGTTTCAAATACTATAAATTTGTTCTCTTGTGGCTCAATAAATGTCAGTAGTTGTACCAAAAGTAAAAATGATTACCGACAGCGTTACACTTAGATATTTTTATTAGATTAAATTGGTGTACAGTATATTGCCACCACCTTAGAAAGGGTTAAGAAAAAATGATTATAAAAAATATTATTTAAGAGCTTGAATAATGATCTTATAATTTTACCAAATTACAATCCAAATCTTAAAAATAACTTTATTAAAAAATTTTCTTATCTTCCTAAAAATGGCTAATATATAAACTGTATAATAACTGCAGTTAGATGTTCATTCAAACTTATATTATAGAAGTTGTCTAACTGTGGTCCTGTCAGTGATTTGGTGATTTTCGATATCGTCGTTGATATTCATATACAAATCTATTTGCTACTGCTGACATTGTTGGGGCTGTTCATTTAGATATTTGATGGATCAATATGATACATTTATGTGTAAAATCAAACCGAATAAAATATCGATATGCGGTCAAAGTTAAGTTATGATTGAAGCGATTTAATTGATTACTTCAACACTAAGGCGTTACTTCATCAATTATAATTGAAGGAAATATTCTCTAAATTTCCATTTTAAAATTATTTTACACCTTCTACCAATATAAATTTTTTTATTCACTTGTTACTCAAATAAAATCTTGTATTTACTTTTTACCCAAATACAAACTTTTATTCACCTTCTACTCAAATTTTAAGTTTTATTTACCAAATGACAAACAAATTTTCATTTTATCAAATTATCATATAATTCAATAAATAAAAACCAATGTCAAATTGATAAAATTTAATCGATACATTGGGATAGTTGGTTAATTTAGCATTTGGTTCATTTTTAGCCCAGCAAAAATGGATATAGTGAACTCTTAACATCTGAAAACTGTTTAATGCTACAGGTTCTATTCCCTAAATTCACATCGTATTCACACTGAATAAAAAACATATTACTATTCGATTTAACAAATGAAAGCTTGTTACAAAATTTAATTTTTTATTAGGGTAGAAAGTGAAAAAAAAGTTTTATTTGGCTAGAAAGTGTAACGCCCCATAATTGAATTATTATCATGACCCTCTGCACAACAAAACGTTAAAGATCTTTAGGAGTATGTACTTGCTTCCGCTCGCCTGTTGGAGTAAATCAATACTTGACTGAGATGGCAGGAAACCTGAAGTGATCTGGATTGACACATTGACGTATCTAAAGCCTGATGCAGGAAGCTGAATAAGATTCTAGAATCGCATATGTACTTAAACGAGAACGAAAAATTTCATGTAATTAACTTAATCAAATTGGCTGTAAATCGCTGTAGATAACAACGGTTCTGATTAACATTCCCTCGTTAACTGGGAAAAAAAAGTATGACACCCAAAACTTTGAGGTCAAGCTCCAGAAACCTTGAAAATTATGGAAAAACAAAGTCCGGCGAACACGAATCTATAATGAACCAAAAGTAACTATCCATGTATAGTCCAATATTGACTTAACCCCAACTAAGACTGGCGAAAGGAAAACTCAATGTTAGAAGACTTTGGAGACATAATATTTATTATCTAAAACAAGTGACTAACCCCCAGGAGGAAATTATTATATTGTAAGTTTCTTGAGCAACATGCACACATGCATACATAAATAACATAAATCACACCTTTGACACTCAAGCATACATTACATAATCTTCAGTCAAATGCAAGATACACACATACATACATGAAGACTTGCAACAATATTAAATACCTAAATCCAAAAGCTATACAACAACATATGTGTGGGTGTAGATCGTAGCATAATAATGTGGGAATTCACGGTCATATAGAAAAATTCCAATTAACGAATAAGCAAGTATGGATGGCACGAATTGATCATTGTCATTTTTAGAGTGATAAGCGAATGTAGTTGAAATGTGATACATGGTAACCAGCCACCAGCCCTTGGCAACGCCATATTAAAGGCATTGGTTGAAGCCGACCCCTCAGAAAGCTTGCTAAAGAATAGGCTGTCACGCACATGTCCCCACATGAATTGCAAGAAAACAAACAAATTGCTTTATAAAGTGTCGTCGGCGATGCTTACACGTAACAGAAGCGACCCGATAACCCACTATGATCAGCTCAGTGATTGGATCAAAATAAAGCACCAAAACACTGTACAATACAGAAATTACATGAAAAAGGTAATTTTGACCATTTAGTGGTCACAATGTGATCTAATTTATAACAGTCTTCTGAAATAAATCAAAACAATTATGGTGAAGATGAAATGCATAATAAATTTCAGCTTATGTGACCAGTCTTAGTCTTCAGAAAGGGCACAATACTTGTACATGACAACGCTCATTCACACGTCTCATAAATTAACCTGTAAAAATTGAACGAGCTTGGATACTAAACTTTGCCTCATCCATCTTACTCTCTAGAACTTATGAAAAAGGATCTTTATTTTTTCAAACATATTAGTAACATCATACTCTGGAAATGCTTAAGAAACCAGCGTAATGCTGAAATTGGTCTTCAATGAGTTCGTCGACTCCAGAAGTCCCGATTTTTAAGTTGCTGGAATTAACAACCTTGTTTCTAAATGGAAAAAGTGTGTAAATAGTAACGGATTTTGTTTTAATTAATAAACTTTATTGTAAAATGAATTTTTTCCTTTGTAGGGTTAGTGGTCTTTAACCTTGACCTCTTTTTTTACAATGTTTTCCTGACTGCCAATCGTTACCCATTGCTAGGCAACGTTGGTAATGTAACCAATGGTTCTGCGACCGTCAAATGTGAGATTTATTACTAAAACTGCTAAGACCCGGTCTACAGCTGGTTCAGCAAGCTACCGTTAGTAGGTGTATGCTCGTCTTGCTCTTTCAGTTCCCTATTTTCTTTACATCTTAATCATTCAGCTTATGGCTTATTTCTCCAATGAAAAATTACTGACAATAGCATGATAACAGAAGTAAAACAATAACCAGATTAAACATAAACATTTGATAGCCAAATTAGATTCACAAAGCTTTTATTATAATATTATTTACAATTATTATAAGTTGTTTCCTAGTTGCTGGAACCGTCTGCGTTCTCTCTCGGCTCGTCCTGACCTTGTATAAGTCTTTGGCTTTCCAGGTAAATTATTGGGACGACTTTGATCCTGATAGGCAACTTGTGCCGGAGCAAATACCAAGGGGTAATTTATAGCCCTCCCCTCTTGGCCTGCCGACAACGTGACTTCTAGCCCTCTGATTTGAACTTTCTGGGCCTGGTTCAAGGCCTTTTCTTCCTTCCACCCTCGCTGAGCCGCGGTGAGTCGTGGATGAATTCGTTTTACCCGGGAGGGTTCAATCCACGTGGCCTTGGTTCGCTGGAGTTCGCGACTGAGTTGCACACATTGTTGATGGAGTCCGATAATCTCCCGTCGCAGTTTCTTTAATTCCTGCCCGATTTCTTGGATTGCGTCCATGGCTGAATTTAAAAACATCGTTAGTGAATCGTATTAATTATAAGTTCATAACATAAAAATATATGTATGGAAAACTCGTGTATTTTTCATTAATGGATATGATTAGTTACTCACTTTTTTTAATAATAGTCATTCTAAATTTTTACTTAATTGTATTCCCGTTTTCGCTAGTTACTAACTCATTTTATTCTGAAATTTCGTTTATTCATTTAAATAATTAATTTACAACATTGTTTAACTTTTAAATTGGCAGTTGTAATTTTCGATTCGACAAACTTAAAACTAACTAAAAAGCGTTTATTTTTACCATTACAAATATACATTAATGCGAGAGTTCATTTCATGACTTCATTCCCGTATGCCCGATAGGTAGCTTCGCGCCTTAGAGGACGCCGTGAATAGGCGTATTCCTCGTTAGTTCAATCTGTCAGAATTTCCAGGATATCAGGTTGAAGGATCTACTTTGGAACCGCCAAATGCACGGGTGCGTCGAGATTTAGGAGACCCGGATCGTCCGGATTGAAGGCTACACCATATTCGGGAAGGTAGCCATCGGAGCTGGGAATGCGGCCACTGGCGATGTCGGAGTTTATTCTCGTCAATCGTCTGCGTTGAAGGCTTGCCTTCCATCTGAATTTCCTCTCGAGATGTTCAAATTGCTCCAACATAACCTCAGCCACATGACGAATCTCTCGAGCCGGATTCCGTCCTGGCTCCCTCTTTATAGCGAGGCTGGGCATGTCCACATCTTCATCTTGGCACTGATTCCGGTAGGGTCATTCCCGACTACCGTATATGGATAGAGAGTATCCTCGATCCCATAGTGCTTGTTTATAACGCCCTGCGAATCGGTTGGTAATTGTCAGGGTCGTATGCAATTCGTCTATCCAGTCGATTCGAGTAGAACCAGATTCTAATGGAATAGATGGGGTAAAATATTATGTGAGTGAATCTCTTGTTATTTTAGGGTTGATTTGGTTTAATAGAATTATTACTATTATTATTTAACGAACAAATTCACATATCTAACAACTACCTTATACGTGGTCCTTCTGGTTGAAATCCTGATCGTTCTTCTCCAACCGTTTGTTCCGTGATGGTCTATATCTCTTTTCTTCGTCGAACTTTTGTTCGTTGCGTTTGACATATTGAATAATTGATATCATTATGTAGTATCCATATGTATTTATATCAAGTAACGAGGGGCTGGCTGCGAGCGTTTTACTATCGCTCGAAAATTGTACATGCGATTTATTTATATAACTGGAATTAAGTTAATTATTTGTTTACTAATTGTAGCGGCTGTTTCTAGTAGCTTAAATAATTTTATCTATGTGACAAATGCATGCAAATAATCTGCAAGCCGTTTCCTGATTGCACTTCGGATTTATTCCTATGACAAATTTGTAATTAGATTATGAAGTTGCTGCAGATAAAACAGATGTTCAACTAATTACACTACTGGTGTGTATGCGAGAGCTAGGGTGTGTTGCTACTTTTATTCATTGTCTAATTCAGTGGTTCTTAACCTTTTTTAGCTACCGGCACCCCTAAAATTTTCAAACAATATTCTCGCACCCCTTACTAGAAATTATTGAGTTATATAAATTAAAAGTTATATTGAGTTATATTGGCGTTTGAAAATTTATTGCAGCACAGAATACATTGTGGTCGCTGCGTTCCATCCTTCTCCGTTGTAAATGTAAAACCATAACGAACATAATCGTCATTCCAACATCGTTTCTTTGACATGGCGTAAACTAAATTAAATTTTTTTAATAAAACACTAAAAAAAATATTAAACTTCAATCTATTATTGCTATATTTTAGCTTACCTTTTGAATTTGACTTTAATGTACCAAATTATATTCTAATAATTAGATTCGAATTTTAGTGTTGACTATTACAAGTTTGAATTTTTGTGTTGAATATTAAAAGTTAAATATTAATAATAAAATAATTAATACAAGTTAATTTTACAAGTTTAGTTGAATATTTATATTCTAACTAGAAACGCATTTGAATTTTTGTAATTGTAGAAAAAATACAAAAATTAATTTGTCTCGATGGTTTATAATTTACAAACATATTTAAAAAATGTTTAGGGAATAAAAAATTTACTAACCAAAATGAATTTTTAAGATTAGTTTTTTATTTTGCTACCTACACGTGAATTTGTAAAATTACAATTTCGCACCCCAAAATATTCAAGCTCGCACCCCTAAGGGGTGCGTGCACCACCGGTTAAGAACCACTGGTCTAATTGGTTCATTATCCATTAACTATTGTGATCATTCACTCATGAACTTCAGATTTGTTTACATCGACATTATCGAAACGCATAATAAATGGTCAGATTTATTTAATATATAACAGACTGATTTGCCGCTATCCGTTAAATTGCCTGTGATTATCGAATTTACTAATAGCGTAGCTATCGTTAGCTCTCGAAGTTGGATTTTATTTAGTCGGATTTATGCATGGATACGTCTCGTACGGTTTTTGTTTAACTGCATAATTATATTGGCAGGATTATCATCATTAGTTCGTTATACGTTACTCGCGGTATTGGCAATGGGTTATCTCTACCCTTAGCACTGTGGCTTCAAGGGATGGTCAGCAATCGAACTGGCTTTCTACTTCAGTACTTCCTTCAAATAGTGGTAAATTTGATCATTCAGCGTTTGGTTCGGTGACGGTACTGCAGTCAGCTATATTTTTCTAGAATGGCTCTTAATGGCTGGGTATAATTTTGGTTTCCGTTGTATTTAATTAGTTCTTTTTATGGTTTACCCTCGACTGATTTCCTGCTCAATGAACTTTTACCTATACGCTAAGTCGTGTTTATTATATAATTGATTAGTTATTTTTAGGGCTTCGGGCTCGGTATACTCGACTTGATTCATATTTTGGGTCGCATTCGGCTTGAACATTCATCTTTACTTTGACGATGATTATCCATAATTTTCCGAATGTATTTATGTCTGGCTTATTTATTCAATTTAATTGTCTATTATTATGATTAGGACTAAATTTAATTTAAATTAATTATTATTCTAGATTCACTTTTACACATCTTCTTTACGGGATTACTACTAGTGATATTTTTAAATAAATTGATTTTAAACAGGAACCCTCGGTCAACCTATCGATAGGTTCATTAATTTAGTTGTCTTATCTGAATTTGTAAATAACTTTGAGTCGGAAGCTTTTCTGTTAATCGAGTGCCTGTTTTATCATTTTAGTTCATTTACGTTTGATTCAGAGTCCTATACTTAGTTATAACTTGCAATTGTAAGAGTTCCTAGTGGTGTCTTTTAGTAAAGAATTAATCATTTATTTGATGATTTTTGGGGTTTAATTTATCTAAATTTAATTGATATATTGTATCTAATTCGTATGTGACCCAAATATACTATTCTTCTTTACACGATTATTATTAGTAAAATATTTTGTATAAAGTGATTTTTAAACATAAACTTTCGGTTGATCTATCATTATACTCTTCAATCATGAGGGGTTGGTGTTTTATTTATTTGTAGCGTTGTTAAATTAACTCATCTTTCCTACAATATAATTTAATCGAACTTCATTATTAAATCCTTTACAACGTATTTTATGAAATTTAAGTTCTTAATTTCTATCTATATATAGTAAAATGGTTCCTTTCGTGATTAGGATTTTACTTTCTGATTTTAACTTACTATTAACATCTTGACTGTTGCATCGATTTCCGTGATCCCCCTTCCTTTTATCCAAAATTTGATCTTAAGGAGTATAAATGTTAATATTAGATTTTATGAGTGCCCACTGGACTACTCAGTGTGATGATTTTAGCCGATGTGTTTTAAAGTTTAGGTCGAATTTTCGGGAGATAGGTGAAAGAGAGCCAGCCAAAAGACTGATTCCCGATCTTCCCACTGCCCCTATAAGCGTAAAATTATTTGACGTTCAAGCCCGTCGTTATGCACGACCAGGTCTCTCACGGGCACGAGCTATAGGTGGATGAACCGCACTTACACCGCTCGATAGTTATGTATAATTTTAATAACTTGCGATTTGTGTGGATGTGGGCCGGAAAAATTTCGACAGAAGAAAATTCTTATTCTCGAACTCATATAATTGCTCTCATAACATATTGTCATTACATAGTTACATCACTTCCATAGCACATTCATAATATCCACTCATGCTCACTTCGATAGTTTTTCCGATAGTGCTTAATAAAAGTTAGAGACGTTCGTTCCGGACGCCTTGTGATACAATGCTATTTTTTCTGATAAAAAACGTCTAAGCTTTTTAATAGAAAAAGTGATCCCTCAAAAGTCATTGATTTTCTGTGAAAATGAATTGGTATTTATACCTGTTTTGTGACCCTAACCTTGCGTGTTATTTTTAGTGCGATAAAACAAAATTTGACATTTAAATTATTTGTGTTATCTAACTTTAATTTTTATCATTTTCCTAATTTAATTTGACAATTTATTTCTTAAGTTTTTAATTGAATTTTTCCAACCAAAAATATTTTATTTTAATTCAGTTTTATTCATTAGTTTTTTGCTTTTACATAAATTGTCATTTTTCGGTCAAATCTTTATGTTATTCTGTTATTTTTATGTTAATTTCGTGCTGATCTTGGCCCATTTTGTTATTATTTTGATTTATTTTTATGGTTTTGATTTTATATTTTAATTGTATCTTTCTCACATTTTAAGGTTGTTTATTTGATGTTTAAGGGTCTGATTTTAAATCTGCACGTTATATTTGTGTGCTATTTCGAATTAATTTAAATAAAATCCAGTCCTGGCCCAACACTTTTAAAGTCAATTAGTAAAACCGTCATTACTTATTTACCAACCTAATATTATATCTGATACATTACCAACTTCGCTTCGTGACGGATATCAAGTGATCTGGCTAATAACACATTTTTGTATGTGGGTTATATTGATAATACAAACTAGGGCAATGGTTCCCAACCATCTTTAAGAATCCGTACCCTTTGGTAAAAATTTAGACTTTCACGTACCACTCATTATTTCTGTAATTTATAAAGTAAAAATAAGATATGCATATTTTTTTAAAATAAAATAATATTTTATTTATTAAATAAAAATTTAATTCGTTTCCTATACAATTCTTTTTTTCTCTACATAATTAATTTTGTTATATTTAACCTTTCGTGTTATTGTTTAAATAAAAAAAATTTTCCCTATTCGAAAAATAATTCATTCTTTACTCAACGCTCACCACGTACCCCAACAGGGTAAATATACCACGGTTAGAAACCACTGAACTAGGGTAATCTACATAGGAAATCCTGTGCCTCACCAATTTTATATACTTTTGCTGGATTTAGCAGTGGTATGTTAGAGTTAGGTTTATATTGGGTTTTCGTGCAGTTACTGACAAGTTGATAAGTTTTTCTAAGACTTTTGTTTCTGCTCTACGTTAGTAATCAACAAAAATGATACAGCAATCTTGATGAAAAATAAACAATTCCATTTCAGACTGTCTACTAAAATATCTTTAGCAAATTGCATGGGACTAGGACGTAACCTTATATATTAAATCACTTGGTGAAGGGGTTACCTGAAAGGAGATTTAAATGTGATGGGAAAATGACTTCAAAAGAACATAATATAATGAGTAAACTATCGTTTTGTTGCACAAATAATTACAATTTCTTAACTGGGGCTTCTTAGTAAAAAACGGACCAATAAACATAAATGCTTTAAAAATCAATAAAATTAAAAATATATTTAACAATCATTTTCTTAATAACAGAATTTATTCTCGAATCTTTTTAGGAGGAGGCTCGTCACTAAAAACTGATTCCCGCTTGATTTCTGATTTGCATTCAGCTGTCGCTGATGGCTCTGATGAGGAGGATGACTCGAGCAATTCCTCCTTTGACAAATCGGCTTGCTGATAAGTGACTGCCGGACAGGATATATGCGGCTCCAAGCCGGTTTCTGTATTCGGGAGCTCTGTATCACCGGACTCCACAGCTGTGCCCCCTGTCGGCACTGGCAAATAGCATTTGGACTCCTCACACCAATACAAATAAACCGAGCGTTCTGCATCGAAAAAGTACCCGGACCGCGCCTCATAATACAAAGCCGTTTCTGGATCGTAATAAAATCCCGAAGTCTTTTCATATTGAAATCGTTCGAATTTTGGGACAATGTAAAATTTCATTCCGTCTTTCAAATACTTTACTGATTCCTCTTTATTCAAATCATTTATTTCACCGAACGCAAACATTATCTTTTCGATTAACTCTTCACTGTTTGGGAAATCCCCAATATGCGAAGACAAATGCTCATAATGAACGGTGCCTTCGGAATTAACAAGCGCTAGTCCTCCGGGAAACAGATATTTTTGCCAATCAATATTTTCTGGCACGGGAAACCTCATTTTCGTCTTGCAGGAAAGTCCAATTGTTTCCATTGATTGAACAGAAAACACCTGTTGGAATTTTAAAAATAACTCGCTATTAACATATTAAAAATTTTTACATTATTCAAATTTCGTCGAGCTTTCAATATTTCATCAGATGAGTCAACAAAAATATTTTCCACGCTTACTTTGTATTGCTTCAACCAGAATTTAGAATCTTTATTTTTACCGAAAAGAATGACGTTTATATCAATACTAAAAATATACAATTCTTTCTACACAAATCGAAAACAACTTTAATTAAAAAATGTAATTAAAATTGAACCTACTTTTATTTTTTCCAATTCTTTCAAAAAATTCTTTAAAATATATCCTGGTATGTATAATGGAATCAAAATAGCAAGAGACAATCGAGGGAAAACGGATTCATAAGGCACAACTTCATTTGTATTAAGATTATAAAGTTGCTTAGTGTTATTAAAATAATACTTTATGAAATTATCTTCGTGGTCTTCATTAAGATTAAGCTTTTTAGAAACTGTCAGCACAAAATCATTCCAATAAGCTTCAACATCCTCCAAAGTCTCCCAAGCATCGTTTATTTCAAGCCTTTCACAAAACTGACTAACATAAGTCTTCAAATCTTCTCTTGTTTCATAACCAAATTTAACATAGCATTGATTATAAGATTCAGGAGCACGCCATAAAAGATTGACATCTTTAGCAATAAATTCACATGCATTCATTTCAAACTTTCTACGCGATCCCTTAAGAATGTCTTCCAGTTTACTAGATAATTCGCCCAAGGTGGCTAACATCAAAATTTCAACTTTTGTCAATTCAGGTTGTTTAGGTTTCATTTCTATTTACAAATTTAATAAAAATTACAGAAATTGATTAATATTTAAACAATGATATATGTATTATTAACAATAATAACATGTTAAATTACAGATGGTTACATTCAAAAACATTTGAAAAAATAAAAAAATTTAAAGTAAACGCAATCTTTCAGAATAAATTAAAAACTAATTTTAAATTAAAATTTGAATAAATATTTTATTAAACGTTTTATTAAACGGTTGTTTTTAAAAATTTACCCTAAATTTATAAGAACTATACAGAAATTATTTCTTTTATCTATAATGTTTTAAATGTATATTTAAATCATCAAATTTAAATATAATTTTATTCCACAAAAAATTTAATTAAAATAATTATATACTCTAAGAAACAATTAAAAGCAATATTAGTGATTTTTATGATTATGTTTTAGAATTTGCTTTCAGAAGTCAAGGATAAAATGGAGGAGAATTTCATAAAAGAAAACACTGACCTAGAATATGAAGGTGACGATGGTGCTAATGAAGAACCTCGTTTAAAGTATGCAAGAGTACCTAAATGTGCTCAGGAAATCATTGCCAGAGATTGTATTTCTTGTATTGCGATACATTCCAAAGTATTATTAAATAATTTTTGATTTTATAAACTTACTAAAAATATAGTTTATAGTAATTGGGACGGAATGGGGTAATATTTACGTGTTAGACCATCAAGGGAATCCTTCATCTAAAACTAGAATAAACGCAGTATTTTACATTTTATAACAATACAATTTTCATGATAGAGATTTTAGCATTCCACAGTAATAAATCAAATTAGTATTGATTCAACTGGTGAATACATAGCCTCATGTTCTGATGATTGTAAAGTAATTCAATTTCAACTAATAATAGTAAATAAAACCATTAATAGGTAATGATTTTTGGATTATTAGATGACAAACAATATCCAGTAGTCAGTTTTAAACAGCCAATCAAAGCAGTAGCAATTGCACCGGATTTTAAAAGATCATCTCAATTTGTTACTGGAGACACGCGAGTAAAATTTCAATTATGCTTTTTTTAAATTTTATTTTAATTCTACAACTTTTAATTAAATAATTATTATATAAATTTTAAACAATTTAATGACGATTTTGATTGTGTAACTTTATATTATTATTTATTTTTCCTGAATGGAGTTATCGTGAACTTAAAAGTCATATTATAGATTTAAAAGTGCAAATATTGATTTTTCAGCGTAAAATAAAAAATATAATTTCTAAAAATAATCAAGGGGGTTTTTTGTTTCAAGATTTTTCTGTGCTATAAAAGTGCAAATATTGATTTTAAAGTGAAAATATCGATTTTTAAGTGTAAAATATAAAAATATACTTTCTAATTATATTCAGAGATGTTTTTTGCTCCCAGATTTTTCCGCGCTATAAAAGTGCTGTCATTGATTTTAAAGTGAAAATATCGATTTTTAAGTGTAAAAGATAAAAATATAATTTCTAATTATATTCAGAGATGTTTTTTGTTCCCAGATTTTTCTGGGCTATAAAACTGATATTATTGATTTAAAAATTCAAATATTGATTTTTGAGTGCATTTTCTCACATCACTAACCAGTGGACAGTAGTAGTGAGAGTCGATGATTATCGGAGTAAAGTCGGTCTTGATCACACCTTTTGCATCCCAAAACACACTGAGCGTGAGATATTTACAGTGACATATCCATAAATGAGGCATTTTTGGTGACTTTCCTTCCTGGAAACACCAATTTACGAGAGTTTCTCAACTTAATGCCATTACATTATTATTATTTTGTGATATTACTATTTTTTAAAATCTTCTGATCAATACTCTATATCAGTGATTCGCAATCTTTTTTTTAAGACTTGCTACATTTTACAAGACTTAACAATTTTGATAGGTTAAAGATATTGCATTAAGTGTTATTTTTATTATTTTTTCTCTTCCTATGCAAAATGGAAATGCTGTAAAATAATTGAAAATACATTTGTCCTTTAACACTTAGAGTTCCCTTTTTTTCAACCAAAGTAAACTTATTTGGAAGATATTACTTAATGATAATCATTTTATACATTAAATATTTTCTTTGTTATTTTTCCCTAGTTTTTTATATTTTTTTGATTGATGCATATTTTGTTCTGTTTTTGATATAAATCTGTTTTATATGGTGACCTGTAATTTTTTATGATTTCTGAACTTGCAAAATGTTGTAAAATTTTCTAGAAAAGTTCTAAAAGCTAAATTTTTCATTTTTTTCACCTTGTAAATATGAAATACCGTGCACGTTTGCAAATTTGTTTCAGAGATTTCTAAATTATTCCAATTTATAAGAAAAATTTTTTAATTTTTTCAAAAGTTGATTTTACTATTTTGAAAAATACTCAGGTTCTACTTAGATTTTCTATGAAGCTTTTCTACCCATATAGGATCGATAGTAGTTCTATCAAACAATTTATGTTTTTATATATTTTTCCTTCAACTTCAATGTTTTATTTCACTTTGAAAAAGGCCTATTTTTAAAATTGTAACTAAATTATCTCACGATCAAAATATGATAAAAATGTTTTTTATATCTCAAAATGTTCGTTATTATAAGTTATAAATAATGATGTAAAAACCTTTGATCTGTGCGTTATACTTTCGGATAAAATCGCTCTGGACCCATAGGGCACGCCGATATTCAAATGGTTAAATATTTAATATATAAGCAACAGGAGGTAAACTAAATCTATATTGTAAAACATTTACAATAGAAATCAGAAATCAATAAAGAAAATTGATGTAAAAAGATATTAGTTTAGGAGTTCGTATAGATTTGTATGAATCTTAGCAATTTTATATATTTTAAAACTTCTTACGCCATACCTCCGAAGGCCTCAAGACGTACAGGTTGAGAATTACGGCTCTATAATAAGTAAACTAACCACTTACTATAGATATTCAGAAAAATAATATTCACAGAATAATAGAATTATAAATTACTGCTAGATCAATTAAAACTCATAATAGAATAAAGTTGAAGTAAAATTACGGCCGTGTTATAATAACGCTACAAATCTATAATTTTTGATTAAATAAAACAAATAATAGAATAAGGTTGAAAACATTTTTGTTTAGTTATGTCTAAGCTCTTAGTAACTGACTGATTAATTGAGTATAAAGTTGAAAGTAATAATTATTTGGATGAAAAGGGATAGAAATCATTTCACGAAAAACCAAATTCTAAACGTTAGAAATTTTTTTTGTTCTTAAATAAAGTTGAAATGTTATAAACATGGTTATTGTCGTTATTGTTCACAATCTCGAAAATTGACTTACATACACCCCAGCTGTGTCGACACATTTTAACGGAGATTGCTGGGCTAATCAGTTTTCTTTTACTTATCAATGTACGCTATAGCTAGAACGCCTTTATTAAACAAAGAGGAATATTATGATAAAAAATACTTACAACATCCAATATTCTTTGTTTGCTCTCAACATTACATATTGATAAGATGAAAAACTACCGGATCCACTGATTTATACATGTACCATTTTTATCACAAAAATACATTTTTTGCTAATTTTTTGTAAAATTCAAATTAACAAAGCATCAACATATTGTATCATATTGTAAAGCTTATTTATTTCTAAAATATTATCATGTTTTTATATGAATTCTCATTGGTCGATTATTATTTATTTCACTAATTAATAAGCTGTTCTAAATTAATAAGAAAACATATTTCAGCTATTATTGATTTCCAAAGGTCTCTTTTCATCTCATAATCATAAAGTTTTACAAGACAATAGGACATTAATACGAAACATAAAGTGGAATAAACAAATAATAGTCTATGCTACTGATGACGTAAGTTTTACAGGCGAAATTTTATTAATTCTCAAAATTTAGTTGGTTTTTATATTTGACATGAAAGAACAAAAATTGATTGGTATAATAGAACCGGATAAATCTCATTTAGTGTTAGATTTAATTAGTTATTTATAGTTTAAAAATACTTTTCCAGTTCTAATAAAGAATTTTATTGTCGAATATCATGGATTAACAATAACAAGTTTATGATCGGTTGGGGTCATTTGGTACAAATTTGCATTATTAAAAGCAATCCCAATTATTCCAATTCTCTTAAACAACTAGAATTCACTGGAGTGATGGGTTTAACTTCAAACCCTAAAAAAGTTGAAAGTCTTCATTCATTTATGCTACCTGATCTAATATTGGGTATCGTTCCATATGACAAATATGTCCTTGGAGTTGTCCATTCTATCGATTCTAATACAACACCATCAAGCGCCTCTGATTCAAGCAACCCAGTAATATTCTTTAATTGGAATCTCTATTACAATAATAGAATTATCAGTCTTTAATAATGATTCTTGAACCGCATACGAAGTCACCAGATGGCTATAAGGAATTATCATACGAACGAATCAATCTCAATGGTTATCGTGTATCCAAATTCTATAACATTCATTTGGGTATTATTAAATGTAAAATATGCTTAAGAAAAATGATATTCTTACAGAAAAAATTCCCTTTGAAAATGAATTCTATATTGTTTCATCTAAAGATTTAATTTTGGCCAAAGAAAGAGCAATTGATGATAGAATTGTGTGGCTTGTCGAGAAACAGCGTTTTGAAAGAGCCTTAGAACTTATTAAATCAACAGATCCCGGTAAAACAAAATACAAACATAAAGTAGCTTATTTATTAATCATTTATCATTT
This sequence comes from Schmidtea mediterranea, assembly GCA_022537955.1. Taxonomy (NCBI): domain Eukaryota; kingdom Metazoa; phylum Platyhelminthes; order Tricladida; family Dugesiidae; genus Schmidtea; species Schmidtea mediterranea. The sequence continues at coordinate 231,535,556 of CM039680.1, forward strand.
TTTGTAATATTAAATAAAATTATTGCATAAATAGACAAAATCCATTGTTTATCAATAATAAATAAACTTTATTTATTTTAAATCAATCCAAAAATTAAATGAATCAGATAAGTTTATATAATTATTATCACCAATAATAGAATTATTAGTCTTTAATAATAATTCTTGAACCGCATAGAAAGTCACCAGATGGCTATAAGAAATTATATTCAAAAAAGAAGGAATATGTTTAAACATGTGTCCCCTGAGGCCCAACGATCTCTTACATTTAGACGAGATTAGTATAACAAGCCTGTTGAATTTCATCGTTTGATCATTGTTATTCAATAGCATTAGTTTCGAAAAATCTAACATCTCCATCACGAGAGACAGGTACAGATTCTTTTAGAACTACCAAATTTTCTGGGACAAGATTTTTGGATAATTCTATTTCTTTAGTGAAATATTTGGCAATTATTTGAAAACGCTGAGTTTTATCGTGATAATCGAAATATGTCACATATTGTCTGACAAGCATTTAGATCCAAAGCTCCAACATTGGCTTGAACTGAGTTTTTCATATTAAACGAGTTAAAACGATTCGTTGAACACCGAAAGGCCATGCGGAACTTGTCATGACGGTGTCAAGCATTCGATCAGCCTTACCAAGAACCAAATAATTGACACTTTTCAAATTGAATACACTTTTGCTCACTGTGAATTAAATTTGATTTAGTTAACAGCAAATATAAAGTACGAGAAAATGTATTTAACAAAAAATCCAAAAAAATTCATACAAACAAATAATTCATAAACTGTGCCTTTTTCTACTGAGTTTAACAAAATCTGGTTTTATCCAAGAAAATTACATAAAATCCAAACTTAATCGAATCATCCAAAAAACAGACATAACCTTAAAACATATATCTAAAATGTGAACAATAATTTCCAACTCTCTAAAGGTGTATGCATATTTTTGGAATAATTATTCAATTTTAAAACATTTTAAAAAGCATTTTTTGAAGTTGCTCTAACGCTTTGTTTAAAAAATTTGTTTTTTCCATAAAACTCTTGTACATTTAAATCGTGACATCACTTTCTTCACTCGTATCTGTTTCACACATCTATTGTTCACTGTCAATACTATTCTTCACATTCTTCATCTTCCTTACCAGAAGAACCTCCAATTATGACATCGCCGTCTTTCTCTCTACTACCTTCCAACTCGTAAAGCCGAATTTCTGCAGGTAGTTCTTTATTCATTTTTATCAATGAATACATTCAATTTTATAATGAATACAATTTTATGAATCAATAAACCAAATCATTATTAAATCATTACAAAATACTTCTATCGAGTAAAACAGAAAATGAATGAAGGACGTAATATTGTTCGTTAGAGTTTTTCTCATGACTTTCGGTACCTACAAGAGTAATTTGGTTTTTTAATATTATATTTTAAGCGCCGAGATCATGGACATGTCAAAACATTGTATAACTCAGTTATTAGGAGAAATAAGTTATAAAAAGATATGTGCATTTAAAATTGACCTAGATGCGAGTACTATAATAATAACTATTTCAAAAAGTATCTTTAAATCAAACTAACCGATTTTTTATTCCAATTCTCCATAAACGTTGAAATAGTGAAGATAAAGATAACATCGATAAAGTAATTGAAGAACGTGACCAGCTTTGGATATTGATATAAAAATTAATGGAATATCAAAGATAATGCTCGCAATAACATATCAAAACTCGCTAATAAACAATATATGGGGGTTTTCGATCCTTTCGCAACCCATTAAGTAATATTCGCAATCAATTTAGTAATATTCGCAATCAATTTAGTAATAATCGCAATCAATTTAAAAATAAATGTTTTCTAGATTTTTTGTTTAAATGAATAAATTTAAGTCAGCATAATAATTACACTGTAGTGAGGCTTCTCGTTAAAAAACAACTTATATTTAATAATAATAATAATACAAATATCAACAGATGTAAAAATATAAAATGCATTATATAATCGTTGAATTAAAAATTTTTAATTCATTTAAACCAAAAATAATTTTAAAAAATCCACTTCATTTAAACAAAAAAAAATTTGAACCCCCGGGTTGACTGCATTTAAACAAAAAATTTATTTTTAAATTGATTGCGAAATGTACTAAATTGGTTGTGAATGTTAATTAAAGGATCGAAAAACCCTATATAAGGATTATTTATTTAATTATCATATATGTTGTTTATTATTGTGTATCTATCTACTATCGCTGGAATTTTTATTTTGTTATTTCGTTCATTTTCATATCTACATTAGAGTTTTGGTTATTCAACACGATTTGGAATTAAAATCTATGAAATAACATGAAATTTCGAATAACAAAAACCTTCAAAATAATTTTTCCCTTATTTCTTCTTTTTGGTTGCCGTATTCTCAATATTCTAAAATCTACAATGTATTTCATTGCATTTTCTAAAATTTGACAACCGCAAGTATTTTATTTTTTCTTGCTTTACTAGTTACATTTTCAATTATATTATTATTCATCTACTAAATTGCACCATCATCATTTGTTATTTGCTATGGCTGAATAGCCAGAGCCATGCTTTGCTACCATGATAAGAGTAGTAGAAACCAACACCAAATTGATCTATCATTGAAACATTAACTCCAGCTTGCAGTGCTTCCATAAATACCTTAGTTACTGATCTTGCAATCAAATTGGCCTTTATCATCCCAATTCCAGTGTCAATAATTGTTAGAGTTCCAGCATCTTTATCTAGGATAATTTTTATCATTAACTCCTTTGTATTGACGAGCACTGATAAACTTCTGTATCTAATCTTGTCTAGTTCATCGCTAGAATTTGAAATTAATTCACATAAAATATTTCTTTATTGGAATAGAAAGTTTCGATAATAAGATTTACGCTTGAAAAGCAAATGTCTCAGTGTCATTCATTGTTTCCAATAAATTATCACAATAATATTCAAAACGATCGACCAATAGGATTTATTTTCAAAAATTCAAAACCCAAAAATAAACTTCCAAGAATATTAAAAATTCCAACACAAATCGATTTTGATTGATCCGAGAAAACAATGACAATTACGATAAAAATATTCCAAAACTAATTAAAATTCAATCAAGTCCAAAATTGCATAAAATACGATGTGCACACAGACGGAAGGATAATTCCAAAAGCTTTCACAACAAAATAATGACGTGAAACATTAATTTTTAAGCAGGCCAAAACACCATTTTTTTTTCTAACAATTCCAATAAAACATCACTTTCCAATCATATTTTCTTTGAGTTCTTCATAGTCATATTCAATTATAATGTCTCGGTTTATTTGAAAAAGTAAATGCTGGTATTGGAATTTCTCATTAATAGAAATTTATTTTGAAATTTATTATTCAACATCATTTATTTCCCAATCATGTTGAATAACCGGGGGATTCTACTGTAGATATAAAAATGAATGAAATATCAAAAGAAAATGTTTTTATATTACTGCTAGCATTTTCTATTGTTATTTCGTTCTTTTTGATATCGGTATATAACCTTTTGGCTGTTGGGCATAATTGTAGAGAATTCTCTGAAAGTTGTCAAATCTCCAACAAAAAGTAATTTTCTCTTTATGGAAGTATTTTTTCTGAGATAGATAATACAATTCTATATCTCAAAATATAATTCTATATTCAACTAACTCGTAAATCAAATTTTATGGATGTATTGAAAATATGCCCATTAATAATTGTCGAACCAATATATGGCTCTACCCATATACGGAACCGTAAAATTATGTAATTTAATTAAATGTACTTCAAAAAGACTTCGACATGAATTCACAAACACGAAGAAGAAAGATCGAAGATTTTTATGAAGAAAGAACATGGATTATAGTTGAAGGAGTTGGATCTGATAACTTTAAAATTGAAAAAGTGGTAGTCAATCAATTAAAAAGACTGTTTGTAAAAACAGACTTAAAAAAATAAAACTTTGAATTGAATTCTTTTAATTCAGTAAAAATTGTTTTAAAAACTTATAATTTCTAATTTACTCTGTTATGTATTTTATTTTATTTAAGATTTGATTAAATCACATAATTTTGCGGTTCCGTATATGGGTTCGACAATAATTATCAAATATTTTAATCTATTCATTACATATAATGCTAAATTAATGCAAATCTATTTACACTAATAATATCTTTAAACCTTTTGACTTGTGATATATCTCAAAACATCCTATTTCACATAAAACGGGCTTTTCTAAACTCTGACCACAGTGGAACGTAGTTTACTTTCTTTTACAATCGCAATTCTACCTTGTTATGCATTGTTAGGGTAAAATATCGCAAACCGCAAGTTAGTTGATGCCTTTTGTCCTGATGTTGCTTGTGGAAATGGCGCCTAGGAAGATGGATGAACCAAATTTAGTACTACGCATTCATAGACCATTGTTTTTATAAATCCACTTATAACTAGTTCCCTGAATCTTCTCTGTGCTAATTTTTGGTCTTTTTTCTATAAATTCTAACTTATCGAGCCATTTATGAGACAAATTCGATAACAAATACGCCATAATATTTACGAACATTTAATTGTTCTCCTATTAAAAGGGTTCGTAGCGTTGTGTATATTATAACTTTGGAGAGGTATAGAGGAATTAAGTGAAGTGATCGAATTATTTTTAAAGTCGTGGGATTATCTATCATATTGTCAAATAAATCTAATATGTTAAATCAACCTTTTAGCTGTTGTGTGCCATGCTATACTGCCAATTAATTCAAGGTGCCATCTTATTTTTTTTACAAATAAGTAATGGTATATGTCTGTCACAAATAATAATACAGTTCTTTATGAAATTAATTTGATCGCAAAATTATCTTTTTAATATATTTAATTGAAAAACAAACAACATAAAATTTACCTTCCCGTTGAAAGCCTCACAGTAACATATGTGTAATCTACAGCTTTTTAACGCCACGTGTCAACACAAGAGAGGCTTGTGATATTATTTGACGTTATATGGAAAATTGGTGTTTAAAAAAGCAAAAAAATGCCACTTCAATACCAATACAAATATATATTTTTATCTAATAATATTATAGAATATATGTAAAATCGTTTAGCAGTATTAGAGTTAATATTACCCAGACCACTTTATAGTGGTGTATAGAGTGCCATTGAAAACCACACAGTGTGCCAAATCTGGCATGCATGTCATATGTTGCCGACCCCTGTGTTTTTTTTACACTTACTTTTCTATAATGCTTGTTTAATGATACACTGATTTCGTAATTGGCTTCATATTTGGCAAATAGGATATTGGCATCAAATATATTGATTATCTAATTTCCACAAAAGAATTTGTCAAAGCAGCAGAATTGTGCCAATCAATAAACGATGATAAAGAGTCTTGGGAAAGAATTGTCTTGAAATTTTTGGAAAACAACCAAATTGAGGTTATAATATAATTTTAATTGAAATCGGATGTTACCTTACGATTGATTATTGGCAGGTGTTATTGCCGGTTGTTCCCATTGACGGAAACATAGCACTAAGCACTGAGACATATTTGAAAGTCTTGGAGTATCAGTTTATCCATAATATATCATCATTTCTCAATTTATTGAAAACTTGGCCTCCCAAATTATACAATACCAGCGGCGTTATTAATTTTGTTCTCAAGAGTCGAGAAACTGCTCTATTATCCATTAAATGCAATGGTATTATTTATTGGAAAATAAACAAAGCACACTCTGTAACACAATTTCAGATAGATCAGCAATTAAAAAGAACGGCAAAGAATACCTTATTCTACAATGTCTTGGTATTCTCTATGAACACAATCAAGAGTATGAAAAGTCTCTCGAATGCTATTTTCGCATGAAAGACGAAGATCACGTGTATAAATTGATGACTAAACGGAAAATGTTCGATTATATCAAAGAGAAACTACTGTTTCTATTTAGGTATAATAAAGATAAAACTCTAACTATGCTTATGGAGAATATGAATGACATTCCGGTATATATTTCTGTCGATATTATGTTGCTAATCTGAATGTTGTTTGTCCAGCCAGAAAATATTGTGAAGATTCTCTCACCTACACCAATATGGCTCTTTCATGTAATTTTATTTTCATTGAATATTGATTATCAATTTTATTATTTTATCAATACAATCTTTTATTCTTTTCACCATTTATCTATTTTCTTCCAATAATTCTTTTTCATTTATTTCTAATTTGTTTCTTTTATTAGATATTGATTTGTTTACACCTTTATTGTTTTAACATCTTTCTTTTCATTTCCTGACTTATTATTATTATTCTCTATTAACCATTTTATGTTCAATATCGGTTATTAACCAATTAAGTATTTTCTGTAATTGCTAACTTTGAATGCGGAAATTTAGTATTTCGATTTTCTTAATACGATGCTAGCGTTTTGTATTACTCTAAAAAAATTTCACTAAAGCAATTAATCAATATTTTTTGATTAATGATCTTTCTACCAATCAAATTACAGTATCAGGAAAAATAAAATTAATTGCAATAATATACTTCATTTAAATAAAAATGTATTTTCAAGGAAGTCCTGGGAGTTCTGGCTTTAAAATGACCAATCATATTAGCTTGATATTTGAAGTTTTTGGAGCTTCTATGGACTTATGAAACTGCAATCTCAATTCACATAAAACTAGGGATATTTAATTTAAGGCTGGGCTTGATATTTTGATCCTACTTTTATTAAAATGTTAAATAAATAACAAAATATTGATTTGTAAACTGAAAAGAAATGAAGCTTAAGAAAATCAAGTAATTGTTAGTTTTGATTATACATTATTTCACTGATTTAACTCGATCAGATCAATCTATCTCAATAAAATGCAATTAAGATCATAAACAGTAAATATTTGATTCTCATTCATGCACCTTTGATATTTGTATGTCTGGTTAAAGTTTTAAAATCTTCGCATTGACATTAAAAATTTACGGAATTAATTTATCACTTTATTTAAACAAAATATTGAATTAAATTTAAACAAAAACATGAAGATATGGTTATGTCCTTTGGAAATATGATATCCAGTTCGATTTACAATCGATATTTCTATCATACATATTGAGAATGTTAAATATATAACAAAATATTGATTTATGGTCTGAAAAGAAATGAAGATTAAGAAAATCAAGTAATTTTTAGTTCTGATTATGCTCTATTTCACTGAAAACTCGATCAGATCAATCTATCTCAATAAAAATGCAATTAAGATCATAAATAATAGATGTGTGTGTAATAAACAATAGTGGATTTATCGATTGTCATTCATGCACTATTGATTTCGAATACCTAGTTAAATATTTAAAATCTTATTATTATTTTTAGATCTTTCTTATTTTTGGTACTATTTAAACACCAAAATTAAACTGTTTTCTATATATAGTAATTATTATATTACAAATAACTATTTTTACTAATTATTATTTATAAATAACTATTTTTGTATTTCTAATTTATTTACAAATAGCATCAGAGGACGCACCAAGCAAACCCAGGCGTAACCCTAACATATATATACAAAATTTTGTAACTATTTACCATTTCATATAAAAAAATATCAAAATTAACTTTAATAAAAAGCGGAAATGTCGTTTTTTGGACTCACAGCGAAAAAGAGAATTCCTGTTGTGCTATACATTTACCTAAAAGTTTAGTCAATTCTGGGGTTTAAGCTGATTTTAAATATATGATTTTCTGGTGAATAAATTGGTAACTCAACTTCTTCCTTGGTGAATTTTATGGAGTTTGATTTGAAACCATACAATTTTGCAATTTCACTGCTTCGCCTTTTATTAACATTGATTTTATTCCGATAATAATAGCAGATTTAACAGTTTCATCGAAGTCTTCTTTGATAATATGGCTCCCATTAGTTTCATTTTTGTAACATAATCAAATTGCGATTTATCATTACAAGGAATATTATCGAGACATATTACATAACCTTTTAATGGCATATTAGGAGTTAATTCATTCCAAAATCCAAGAAGATTATTGTTTATATAGTATAATAGAAACTCCCAAGTTATAACTGTAAAGCGAGAGATTATAAGTTTCATTGATGCATCATCTTCTGAAGTATACTTTTCGATGCAGAGAAGTGGACGTTCATAATTGCAAGCCTGTGGTGCATGTTTACGATTTTCTACTGCAACGATAGCTCTAGCAGTTAATTGTAATATTTCATCCAATTTTGAATTATGGTTCCCTGCTTTATTTTCATCGAAGACATATTGATCCACTTGGAAACTCTTATTGTTGGCACCAATGTAAACACCAGCTTTAATCATCATTAGTCCATCATTTTCATTAAAAGACCTCATCATTCTAAAAACCATTTAAATTCCAATAACAGAAAGTTCCCAAATTAATTCTATATTTTGTTGGGGTTGTAGGTGAATTTGAATAGGATCTATTGTCAATCTGACTCCAAGCGTACTTTTAAACAACAGTAATGAACTCCAAATGATATAAACTTTATTGATTAATACACTTTATCTCCACTTTAAAATGACACACAGAATTATCTATTACAATCACGACTTGGTGCTTATTACGACCCTTATTACGGGAAGAATAGCACTTTTCGGATCAATTGGATTTCACAATCACTTAACTACTGTTACGGGTTTCTGAGATCGGTAACTTTGATTTAGTTGCTTTGCTTTGACTTCGCTTAATTTCTGTTTCAAATTTCTCTTTAATACCTTTCGTCAATAATTTTCTTCTTTTAATTCTTAGTCCAATTTTTCTCTAATCTCCTTTCAATTCTTAGTCCAATTTTTCTCTCTAATCTCTTTTTGTCTCTTTGATTCCAGCTGCGCTTCCCTTTTTATACTCAGTCACCCAATAATACTAACTGATGTCAAATAGAATTTCCAATATCTTTTACCGCTAATTGCATTTGGGCCTCTATAATCACTGACAGCTGTCTAGATAAATAATTTTTAGAGATGCCCTTTCCCGGATTCCCAAACAACATTCCTTCCCTTATCTTGAAAGGGCTTTCGAAATAACGTGCAAATTTTGATTTTGATTTTGTTTTCATAAATTTGCACTCGTTAATTATAAATGACCTTTTATTCAATTGTCTATTTTTATTGATTTTCTTTTATTCCCTTCTCGTTATTCGACATTTCTTTTTCATTCTCTTTTTTATTAAGCTCCAGAACCACATCTTAATCACTTATCATTGCTTACCCCAATCATTTTACATGTTTATTAATTATTTTACTCTATTATTTAGGTATCCTCAACAAATCACTAAATTTACAGAGCAAGACTTAAACAACAATTATAAGTCTTTTTTAATGAATAATTTTTTTTTCGAGTTTTTATAATTCTAACGTTTTTTAATTTAATTTTTTCTCTTTCATTTTCTTTTATTTTTAATTATTGTTGTTACTTGGAGAAAAGACTCAAATTTTTTAATCCATTCTCCAAGTTACTAACTACATGGGTGCTAAGGGAACAAACTGACCAAATTCTCAACTGCTCATTAAAAGTGGGTAATTAAATAACAAACTAAATATTTAAAATGACATTCTACAAACTTAACCAAATTGATTGGCTAGATTTTCTCTATCGATCATAAATATATAATTTTTGATTAAATACTTTTTTGTCTTAATAAATAGAATTCATTATTTTTTTCTTCACTACATTCATCAGATGAAACAGATTTGTTATAATGATTACATTGAAGCAATATAATTTGGAGTAATTGACAATTTTTGATATAATTGAATGATGAATAAAAATTAATAACTTAATGAAATGTCTTTGTTTGATGATGTAATAAATGGATCTCACTGCAAGATAAAGTTGTACCATCAGGTGATTCTTTCAAATTCGCTAAATCATACATTCCAATTACCTATACATCTTATCTGGGTGGCAAATAAAATACATTATTCAAGAATTGTACAATCACTGGATTCTGGCATATAGCTTGTTGAGAAAAATTATCATTTATTATAATTTTCCCAACTAGTTCTAAGTAGTCGCTTTTTGTTAGCAGAACCAAGTATTTGTACAATTCTTGGATAGTATATTTTATTTGCCATAAACTGGATATGTAGTTTATCTACCTATTAAGGTGTCAGGGCAAAATTACACATTGACAATATTACATTAGAAAAAATTACATATGGACAAATTTACAGAGACAAAATTACACAGATGTATCAAAAGTAGAATTGATTTAAGATGCGAGATATAACTCAGATAAAGCTGTAGATAATATGAGACAAAGAAAGGCGCTCGTGTTTTTGAGGTAAAAGAGGAGGTATTAGTACGTAAAGAACCGCATAACGGGCACAAGGGTTCTTTTATATGGTATGAAGTACGAAGGCCCATATAAAATCGTCAAGTTTTTATCTCCGTATCGAGTTGAACTTCATTCCAGAAATGGAACGAATGAAAGAAGAATCGAGTGACTGAATAAGCGAATAAAATTTTAAGAAGCTGAGATTTAAGATATTTAAATTATCTTGTGTTTAAATAATTTTTATGAAATTGAAATAAATCTTATGATGGAAATTAAGCCAATTAAAAATGAGTTAGATGTAACTATTTCATTATTATTTCCGTAGATCGAATTTGACCAAGATTTTATAGAAAACGGATGAGGAGATTAGTATTATTACTAGCTGTGTAACCCGTCAATAATGATGGTCTTTCTCCATCTGAAGTTTAGATTTACATTAATTAGTTATTTTTATTTTCTAGCGGTCTAAAAATCCAAACACATTTTTTTCTTTAAAGTTGCTTTTATTTATTTTACAAAAACTCTGTCTAGAATATAAATTAATTATTATTATTGCTAATGGAAATTATCAGTAGATCATTAATTTATATAATTTTCGTTGTAATGAGCGTTACATTTATTTACACGGTAATTTATTTGACGAATTCATTTATATTTATTTATTTCTCTGTCACCACAATACAATACAAATAACAAACCAGTGATTATTATCATAAAATCTCAAAACAAATAAACATTGTCACAATTAAAATAGATATCAAATATTTACAAATCAATGATAAATGTTTTATCGATTACTGCGAGTTGATATTATTTTCAATAATTGATCAAATTTCAATTTCTTTCTAAATATAAATTCAACGCTAAATGTATTTTCTTATTTTTTTAACAGTTCTTAATTTTTTTTTGGCTATTTTTAATCTATTTTTTAAATTATAATCTTTAATAAATCTGAATTTTCTAATAATCCTATATTTTCCAGTATTTACATAATTTATTCTCTTATAATATGTTGGCTTCTGAACCGTATCACATGCAAATGGTTAATTTGTATGCAGAATTCAAATCAGATGGCTTGGTATCTTTTCTTAAAAGTAGTGACAAGTATGATCTCAATGCAGCGTTGGAATTATGTAATAAAAAAGGATTTCATAGAGGAGTCATTTATTTACTAGGTAAATTATAATATTTTTGCTGATTTTCTCTCAATATTAATACTCGTAGTCACATTCTTTTAACCTAATAAGTACTAATTTTTTCCCAAAATTTATATACGTTTCCTTGTATTTTAATATAAAATGATTTAAATATCTTTAACTATAATTTAAATAAATAACAATGTAAGCCAATAAGCCAGTGTCCAGATCATTCCTAAACAAAATTTAACAAGTCTTTCGTTTTCTGATTCTTCTCTGACATTAAAATAAAATTTGTTATTACTAAAATCTGAATAAATCCAAATAAAATATGTATTTATATTGATCTGACATTTTAAAATATTTTAAAATTCAATTTGTCAATATTAAAATCTGAATATATAAAAACTTTCAAATTTTTTTGCTAAATTTTGGATTTTTGACATTTTTTCTGACAAATAAAGAAAAGATAAATCAGAGAATTAGTAGAAAGCGAAAGACTTGTTGATTTTATTTTGGAGTGATCAGCACTTAGGTTATGTCAAAATATTTCATATATTATTGTATGAAATGTTGCGGAAATTGGCTTACATAGTTATTTATTTAAATTATATATTTTTTAATGAATCCACTAACGACAAAAACATTTTTATGCATATCTTAACTATATTTAATAATAAAAATTTGTTTGAAAAAATGATAACAATTTTATAAAAATAATTTATATAATTTAAAATGTTTTTATTTGAAAGATTTTATTACAATTTGATTGCGATTATTATTAGTTAATTTGGTTGGAATATTTCTTATTTTCATTTAGTTATTGTTAATGTGATTTTAAGCCTAAAACAAAACTGATCGAAAACGGTCGAAAAATATAGCACAATATTCCTCAATATAGTTAGTTGGCTCTTTTTGCCATATTTATTAAATAACTCGCCAGTTCTATTCGAGATGTAATAATGTATTTATAAACCTTCAAACTTCTCATCTGAAAAATCTCTAAATTTCGCAATTTCATAATTTAAATCATACGAACAACACTTTTCTCTCATCCCTTTCAGCACTTAAATACCGAAACTCTTCATGATCACTATATTAATAGAAATCTGGTTTTTCAACATATTCTCAATACATTCCATTCCGTATTGATTCACTCCATGAATTTTCAATACACTTGCACACTTCTACGTTTTTGGTTTCCTAATTTGGTATATTCATGCTTTCCTTTGATCATCCATTTTTCCAAGCAATTTATACCTATCTGATTTAAATGATCTATTAATAGTTAGATCTGTAGTACCGATACAAAATACAAATGTTCCTTCATAATGGAATAATCCCTCAACCCCACTTCAGTTCCAAAGTAAATGTTGGGAGGCTGTTTTCATGAGAATATCAATGAAAAAACCTATTTAGATTTGTTAAAACTTTGCTTCATACAACCATTTGGTTACAGAACGATTTGAAAAATAACTTTAAGCTCCGACTCATTTTGAGTGTCATCTGTCATGTCATCGCCCCACTTTTTTCTATAAGGACAAATAAGACAAAAGTATGGTCAAGGAATCAAAGAATCTTGGGCGGTGTAAATATCACCAGAAATGTATGTGTGTTAAAATGTAATTTAATTTATCAATTAAAAATTATTAATATTTTTAACTTAATAAATAACAAATTAATTAAAGATTGTGTATATATATGTTTTTGTTTGATGCTATTTATTGAATTCCTTATTTATACATTAAGTCATTGAAAGGTTTTACTTGGAAATTTTCGTATGAATAATATTGGAGAATATTATTCTTTTTGAATTAGTAAAATTCGATTTGAATTTGTTTTTATCTATGGACAGAATAAATGCTTAAAGGAATGTAGTTAATAGTGTGAAAAGTTGTGAATCCTTTCAATCATCGATTACATATGTGCATTTATGTGCCTGTTTTACTCACTAACAACACTATGATCTACATTTCTAGGAATTCAGGGTTTTACTAAAATTGAAAATAAAACTTGCATATTTCACTGTGTCTTGAATTTTCATGATAATTTCAGAAACAAATGAAAAGATCTTTTCTCATGTAGGCCTCCAAGATATATATATACCCCATTCTTCCCATTTCTTTTTCATTTTAACTTTAAAAATTGAATTTATCAACACACCAAGCGGCTTAAAATAAGCGGTGGTTTAAAGAGAAGTTAAGACTAGTTCGAAATTGTTTTTCCTAAGCAATACCAAAACATCGGCATCTTTACAAGATCCATAGTTATCAGAGATCTGCACGGGCCAGTAAAACTTTTACCTGACCCGAACCCGGACTCTTCATTATACATTATAGTCCAAGCCTGACCTGACCCGAAAAAAGAAATTCAAGCTAAAAAATTGTAAATATCCTAAAGAAAACACAATTATGATTTTTATGTTAATACTTCATACATTTATGTATCTTTATTTTTCAAATTTACGTAGGTTTTTAGTTTTTGTTGCTATTTAAAAATAATATAGTATCGACGCTTTCTGGTTTTAAATGTGTACGGTGTTCTTGCAATACTTTTCTAGCTACGCTAAAGTTTCTTTAGGAATTAACACCGTTAGCCGGAATACATAAACGTGCATAGAGACTTTCGCTAAATATTTTTATTTCCCTTCTTGTTCTTGCCACCAATTCAATATATTGCAATGGCGATTAGTAAAATAATATAACTCAATCATAAAAAGACCGTATTAGACAAAACCATATTTATCAAAAATTTAGTACAAATTTTCAAGTCTATGGTATTGAAATGCCGACATTTTGGCTTATTAAAATTATATTTATCTAAGCCAGGAAATTCTATTCACGTAAATTTTATTTTAATTCATTCATCATTAGGGCAAATAAAATTATAATAAAAATTCATAAAGAAAAAAATCTTGATTAATTTTTAAAATTAAGCCCGACCCCTACCCAAACTTGAATGAAATAACAAAATATCGCCCCAGCCCGAGGTCCTAGTCTAAGCTCGTGCAGGTCTCTGATAGTTATACATAAGCGGCATTGACCTCTTATGATTATTAAAGTTTTGAGCATCTTTTAAATACGTATTTATCCATGTCTTCATAATATATTTATCCATAATGTTCGATTTTGTTTTAAAAACCTCTGTAACATTGAAAAATCGATTAAAAAAGTTGAATACAAAATCCATAAAAACTTTTCAATGAAAACCTGTAAATTGACATTTTGTTGAGAAATATTAAATTATAAACTGCACCCTGTATATTGTATAGAATTACGGAAATAGCAATTTATAATTGATCCCAGTGATTTTTCAAGGTTTTCAACACTTAAATTTTGTTTATTGACGCAGAAAAGTGTACCATAGTGAGTTTGGAAAACAATTTTATATTACTACGTATTTTCCAAGTTTAATTCAGAAAATATCAATTTTAATTCAGAAAACACCAATTGTAATGGTGCTAGGACAAAATGGCATGGACAAAATGGCATGGACAAAATGTCATGGACAAAATGTCATGGACAAAATGTCATGGGGACAAAATATAAGATGTTTGGGTATTTACTTGTCGTTGATCAGTTGGGAACAAGTACCAAAACACTGTACTGTGTAGCATACGGTGCCATTTCAGCATAACGAGCCGTTTGCTCATCTTAAACTCATTGAATATTAATTTCCTTTCGTATTGAAATATAAGAATCCTTAAAGCCTTTTCAACTGAGCTAAAACTTAAATAAAATAAAGCATTCTTCGGTGAAATAATCAAGGGCACCTAACCATTGAAAACAGTATTAATGAAACCAATATTCGCTCTTCTTCACTATCTCCGCCTACTTTCATCTGCGCTCATGATTTCGTGTAATTTTAATTGCCTTACTTGTCGCAGCACGTCAGTGTTATGTGCCAAAACATGTTTGGTTTCGGTCCGTTGAGTGCATGTTGGCCTCAAATTAAAAACACAGCTATGTAAATTAAAATTAACTTTGCCAGATTATTATTAATAACTTAAGTCCCAGCGCTATAACTGTAGCATGAGCTGGATTTCCAATTTTTAGTTTGTTTTATGAATATCGTTAGACTATATATAAAAATTTCCAGAAATTCAAATTTAAAATATTATATGAAAAAAATAGAAATAACTTATAATTCATATTAGTTGGAAATATAATTTTATTTTACAATTTATTGCGTTTACTGTAGACTATTATAGCTACTTAGTATTTACAAATAAATTTTGAAAAGTTACCACAATGCTAGAATTCGTTACATCACAGAAAGGAAATCGTAAGCTTATCGTTCAAGGTTACTTGTTTACGAAACATTCGGAGAACAGTGACGGAAAAAGCCATTGGCGCTGTGAAAAAAGAACGTGCACAGCGCGAGTGCACACAAAAGATGATGAAATTGTTCATGAAGTTGCAACTCAATCACACGGTAACGCATGGTCAAGTAGAGGTCGAAAAAGCACGAGCCGGCTTGAAAAGAAGAGGTGAAACTACTGACGAAACAACACGATCAATTGTTCAGAATGAATTGATGAATGTTCCAGTTTCAGCAGCTCATCTACTTCCAAAACGAACAACATTGGCACGAGACCTACGACGTCATCGTCAGAAGGTGGGACCAAACGATCAAGATGACATCATGAAATATTCTTTGACGCAGAGTAACAGACCTTTCATCCGTATTAGGAGAGACGACATGATCATCTTTGCAGCTCAGGATGATTTAGAATTCCTTTCCAGGTGTGAGCACTGGTTTGCAGATGGAACATTTCGAGTGAGTCCAAATGGATATGACCAACTATACACGATTCATGGCTTCATTAATGGCGAAGTTTTCCCGGTAGTATATGCACTACTATCTTCAAGAACAGAAGAAGCATATAAACATCTGCTCCAGGAAATTCTGATATTGAAAGCAGGTCTGAATCCAGCTTCAATTATGGTTGATTTCGAACTAGCAGCAATTAGAGCATTCCAGAGCACCTTCCCGACAGCAACAATTACTGGATGCATGTTTCACTTCGGCCAATGTGTTTGGAGGAAATTGCAAGCGGAAGGATTCTCAGAACGTTACAGAAATGAACCAGATTTCGCGCTTCTCGTCAAACGCCTACTTGCCTTAGCATTCGTCCCACCGCAGGATGTTATTGATTTGTTTGAACATTTAATCGAAGATCCAGTTTATCGTGACATCGAGGTTATCTGTGATTACATGGAAGATAATTTCATTGGTAGATTAAGAAGGCGAAGAAGAGGACCACCAAGATTCTCAATTCAACTTTGGAGTCAATTTTCTAGAGTAATCGACAACAATTCTTGTCGGTTTTGCTCATCCGACCACAACCAAACTTGCACGCAAACTACAACAAGAACAACACAGCAATCAACTTATTCGTCGTAAATTGGAACTGGGAACAACGGCTGGGAAGAAAAAGAAAACATACATCCGCGTCAACGAGGTGTTGCACACTATGGTGACCGACTACAACAACCGAGATTCAATCACATATTTAGGAGACATTGCACGTGTTTTAAATATTAATGTTGTTTAACTCCTAATTGTTTAATTTTAATTGCTAAAAGACTCGATTATTTATTTTAGATGCGTTTTTAAAATAACCTAATAATGTTAATAATACTGTGCTTTTCATTAACTGAATATCTCAGACTATATAGGCTAAATATTATTACAATAATAAATTACATTAGGACTTAATTTTAATAAATATATTATTTCATTTCTTCATTTGTTGTTCCATCTTATATTTTTTCCCCTACCATTTTGTCCGCATGACATTTTATTCTCTGACATTTTGTCCGGCCACCATTGTAATTCAGATTAGTCAATTTTAATTCAGAAATTGTAAATTAAAATTTCAGCTGTATATAGCGTGCGGCTATATAAATCGGATTTATATTAAATCCACTGAATATTTTATTAAACATACTTACACATGTATAACATGATTTTATTATTCATGTGTTACTATGTTATACATGTGTAAGTATATTTAACCCTATAACGTCTAAATTGAAAATTTTCAACCTCACAGCCTATCAAAACATGTTGTAGCTCAGGAATGTTGCTACTATAGTGTGTGGCTAGTGGTATGCATTTAAACAAATAAAGTGTGAGGATATTGTCAACATCGTCGCCGACTCTAAAAACTTTATATTTTCGGTACTAGATATGTTTTAATGAAACGTTACAAAAACTTCGAGCTCGACGTTATAGGTTTTATAAAATATACAGTGGATTTGTGTAGTCGCGCGCTATATACAGCTGAGATTTTAATTGATACTTTCTGAAATAAAATCGATACTTTCTGAAATAAAATCGATACTTTCTGAAATAAAATTGATACTTTCTTGAATTAAACTTGGCAAAGTTGTAGAACATGTGGCATGTTTTCAATTTCGCTACACTGCTACTTGATGCTCAAAATCAATAATTTTAATTTATTTTATTATACTATTATCACACCGTTTGTAGGCCGAGTTGGTAAATCAAAAGAAGCACTTGAAAGAATTATGTCTCAAGAGAACAGTGTTTATGAAGCTATTGATTATTGTCAAGAAAATGCTGACGAGGATTTATGGAAACATTTACTGTCTCGTTCCAAAGAGAAACCGGAATATATCAAAGCTATCCTAGAAAATTCCGGGATGGATATAGACGTGAAATCATTCATAAAAACAATTCTTGCGGGGTCTGAAATACCGAAGTTAAAAGATTCCCTGGTGATCTTGTTTATAAACAATGAGAAAAGAGACAATCTAATAAATGCTCATCAAACAGGAAAATGGAATGACATTTTTAAAATGATCAACAACAGATATAAATGCGCTACAACGCCAATTATTTGTACTTTGACCGACAGCAACCAATGCATAATATGCTCCAAGTTACTCTTTAACTATACGAATGAGTTCACTTCATTTCCATGTTCGCATTTTTTCCATAAATGTTGCATGAAGGAATCCGAAAGGCCATTAATAATCTGTCCTGTATGCAATGATTCTAAATGATTTTAGCACCGGGAAGTTACGAAATTTTTATAATTTATTTATTTTATATTATATTGATTGTGTTGATAATTTGAATTGTAGAAATGCTCATTTATCAATTTTATTACCTCTTGTCACAAAATGTTAGACCTCTTCAAATATGACGTCACAAATCTTTGGTCACCCTCCTAAAAAGCCGTATTTCATATTTGAAAATGAACAAGTTTCAAATCATTTTATTGACATTTTAGTATGTATTTAATGTAATGCCGCACTAATATCGTATGAGAAAACATGTATTGAAAAGGAAACCCTGGAAAGCTGAAATTAGTATAAAATTATGTTTAAAAAATACAAAATTTAAGATGTGGTGTCACAGTTATTAAACACCATACTCCATCTCGTCACACATCGTCCTGTTGAGGTCTCAACTTTCACTGGTATATAGATAAAAACAAAGTCTTTATATATAAAAATTTATTGAATAACAATTAAAAAATTACCAAGATAAGTTTTACAAATTGTCTTCCAAATCAATTTCACAATCTTTAACTTTTAAATTCTTTCTACGATGTGTGTTGTGTTGGTGTTCTAGTGTATATCAGTGCGTGCTATGTATGCGTGCAAAAAGATATGTAAAACGTTTTTGTCTGTTTAGTTTTAAACCTAGTAAGGATTTACCTTGCAAGATCGTAGAATCTAAATTATTTTTTGGGCGCTTTCAGCTAAATTTTCGTTCCTATTTATTCTAAAATTTTCTTATTTAAAAAAATAATTTTTATTTAATTTTCAATTGTCTTAAAATAATCATTTAAATAAGTCAATATCATTTAATAGAACCCGATGTTCGAGGAAATTTGGATGCCGAACAGTGTCAATGATCAGTCACATAATCAGAAAAATTTGTGACAAAAAGATAGTTGTCGGACTAATGGTGAAAAAGTTGTTAGTTGTAGCCCATCTACCGGCACAGAGATTATTAGGTATCCGATATCTGGCATCGATAATAATTTTAGAAGATCGACGGGTACCTAAGACGCAAGGATATTATCACTTGCCTTTTCTTTCCAAATATTATCTAAAAAGGCTCCGTAGAGCCGGCAGGACTAAGTAGTAGACAATGAGGTCCGAACTATCAGAGAAATATATTTGAGCATTCAAAATGAATGGCTTGATCACGTATCAATTCTGCAAAACACCCATTCCGAGAACGACCAGCGAGTCGTCGTAAAACGGAAACTACTCATGTTACCTACAGAGGCAAAAATCCAAAAAGAAGACGAACTGTACCCACCTACGTATGTTACAATCTGTGATGTAGACGAAGTCATGGAGATACCATCAAAGATTGACCTACAAAAACCTCTAACAGTTCAAGTAACACAGAGCGCTGACAATCAGCCAGAAAGAAAAATTCCACAAAATACAAATGCTCCTATCGGCATGAAAAGGTCATGAGACCATCAACAAGTAACCCAATACATCTCGAAAAAACCACAAGTATGCAGCATGCCACAGTTCTTTCGACGGATCAAGAAGCGAAGCCAGTAAGTGGTATAATGAAAAGTGTGGTAAAAAGGTTGTTCAAGAAAAAAGAACCGACCAAACAAAACCAATCCAAGGAGAAAAAAATCCACAACCAATTGGGGCAACACCCAAAAAGATATTTAGTGAACCAGACGATGACATAGAGGAAGTCTCATATATACCCCCAAACAAAGATTTGCAAAAGCAATTAAAAGTAAAGACGGAGCCTGAAGTGGCCAAAAAGTTGAGGATAAATAGAGAAAATTTAATCCTAAAGCCAATTTCGGTAGACACAGATGAATAATGATCTAATGTGGTACCGAAGGCCCAACGGCCACTGGCGTCCGAGAGTTACTCATTATGATGGGAAAGAAATTACTCGCATGCAGTAAGTTCAAGCCCTAAATATCAAGAAATAGATGTGGATCGGATCCCATACTTGGTATCAACAGTCATCCTAGTAAGCTCCTTAGACAAGGAGGCGCTAGCCCTTTCATATGAACCGGAGACAATGTCGAAGAGACTTGCAAAATCTTTACGTGACCATAAAGCGCGTAACAGATACAATTCAACTGATCCTCACTTATATCGTGTGCCTGAAGAAGCCGAAGACATCTAAGAAGATTCAACAAATTGCCAGGAAGATCCGAGAGTAAAAAGAGACATTTATATTTGTGATTTTGACGTATTTGATTCTTATCGATGTTGATTGACATTGTATTGATTCTTAGTGATGTTATTGGTTATTATTATTTTTGTAAGTATATTGTAAAACAAATGCCTCGTAGTAGAAATAAATATTTTTTTTCATGGACGAAAATCTTTTAGGGGATAAGATTTGTCAAGGATAGGCTCTTAGCCTTAAAATCATTGTCAGATTGATGTCACTAAACGGTGACGTAGAAAATAATCCTATGACGTTTTAGTGACGTCACAGGAAAAATTACTATACACAAATTATAGTAATTTAATATGTAAATACGTCATCAAGATATTACTAAATTTGGATTCTTGATTACGTAAATTTAAATATAGTAATTTTATTAATATTAGCTTTTAATATTAATCATAAACTTTTAATATAAGTAGGGTAACATTTTAGGTTTATGGGCCGATCCGTAAACAATCTAAACGAGGACAAAATTAATTTACAACGTTGAAAATTTGACACTTAAGAAGATTGATTTATTTGAAGAAGAATTTGTAATTTAAGAAAATTGGTTTATTTGAAGAAGAATATATTTGAAACCCACACAGCAGAAAATCTTAAACTCCTTAAAAATTTGAAGATTAATTATTTTTCAATACAAATCGTGGCAAAGTGAAGTACTGCGACAGCTGGAGTTTTAATTGAAGATTGGGGAATATATATATATATATATATATATATATATACATAGAAATTTCAGTCGGAAGGGCAAAAGAGAAGAGAAAAGAAAAGATTTTCCAGGTAGGAAAGTTATGACCAAATTGTTCCGCAATCGGTCTTCAATATTGAATATCTCAAAGAAATGTTTGATTTATATGATAACGTTTTGGATAACTTGGCCTAATTCATATAATATTAGTTACTTTACAAATAACGTGGATTCCATTTTGGAGTTACAAGAAGTTTTTATAACGACAATTTTTAAGTTGGTTCGATTAGAAACTCGTCACGAGTAAGGAAATGTGTTCTAATGAGTGGTTGTCAGTTAAAAGTGATCCATTTTGCCATTACTGTTAATACCCTGACGCACAATTGGGCCTAAGAGCTAACCAAAAAAGTTTCTTGCTTGTTTATCATTTAGATCCCTTCTTTTTTTTATGTCTAGTTTGGAAAAGAAAAATCTATATTACAATTTAACATAACCAACTGTGTACAGGAGGTATATTGATATATTTTTTTGTTTTTGATAGTCGTGAACATGCAAAGCCTCTCTTGGATTTAAGACTAGTTTACATACGAATAATAAATTTTCGTGTAAAGAGGAAGAAATACCGTCGATTGCTTTTTTCGATTTGGTTATTCAAACCCTATCAGACAGAAATATACATAAAAACGACTGCTGCTGTTCTGTTTAATACTCCTAACTTTTCTGAATTTAAATACAAACGAAATATGGTGAGAGGATTAGTGTTTCTTGAATGGTTTTTATATTCCACGCTTGTCAACTCATCAAAGAGCGTGGATACTTTGTTAGCATTGCTACTTAAACTTGGATATTCTAAATTTTTTCTTGAGTGAATGGCAAAAGAAATTGAATAAATTCGTGTTAAATTTTCATGATTTTTGTACTGTTTTGTCTGAAGATAATATTCTAATTGATTTGGAAATTAGTAATTTTTCAAGTTTGGATGGTGAACAAATTCGATATAATCATACAGAATTGAATTATAAGTCAGTAATGCCTATTTCCAAGTGGTTCGGTGAAATTAAGCATAAGATCCAGTTTAGGATTGTTTTAATGTCTAGCAAAGTTAGTGTTGGGCCAAGACACGATTTTGTTTAAATGAATCGGTAACACGCACGCAAATACAACATGCAGATTTAAAATCAGACCCATAAAACATCAACTAACCATGCTAAAATTTGAGAGAAAACACAATTAAATATAAAATCAAGAAACAAAAGTAAATTAAAATAATAACAAAGTGCAACAAAATTCGCACGAAATAAACATAGAAATAACATGAGAACACGAAAATTTGACCGAAATTTGACAATTTATCAAAAAAAGCGAAAGTCCATGAAAATGGAACTAAAATTAAATAATTTGAATTGGAAACAATTCAATTAAAAAATAAAAAATAAAATTACCAAACTAAATTACGAAAATAATAAAATGTAAGATTAGAATATACTAGAAAATCACAAGGTCAAATTTTGTTTTACTACATCAAATTTAACACGCAAAGTTAGGGTCGTACAATAGGTATATATACCGATTCATTTTCACATAATTTAAGCAGTTTTTTTTGCAAACTTGAATCAGCTTTAAAACTCTAATTAGTTCTTGGTAACTCAGTCCTAATCAGTGAAACTTTCAATGTGAGTGGAGGAATGTTCGGAACTTTCTCCACGTCGCGCCTAGACAACCTCATGTGAGCTCTGTCTGGGCGTCGGCGTGGGGAAAGATTTGTATGAGTTTCAAATGTTATATGATCCATCGATGTATTATATGAAAATATTACAGAATAAACTTTTAAATAAACTCTTGTCAAAATTTTTCCGGCCCACAGCCGACACATCACTACAAGTTATTAAACTTTACATACCCCAACCTAATCGTGTAAGTGCGGTGTAAGTCCGCCAATGATTCGTGCCCGTGAAGGCTACGGCGTGAGAACGCAGTAGCTGAAACGTAAATTAATTATTCCGTATAGGGGAAATGGATTGAAGGGGGAATAGTCTTTTGATTATTTCGTCATCACTCAATTCCTCTAAATTCGACCTAAATTCATATTGACACAACGCCTTAAAATCAAAACACTGAGTAGTCCAGTGGGCACTCATAAATTTGTAATGTAAACATAATTCGCCTAGGAGCAATTAAAGGGAAGGGACGGGGAATTTAATGACAAACAAGGCGTTCTATGCCTTCTAAATTATCAAAAATTTACTACGTTCTCTGAATTATCAAAATTTACTATGCCTTCTAAATTATCAAAATTTACTATGCCTTCTAAATTATCCAAAATTTGCTATGCCTTCTAATTCATCAAAAATTTTCTTTGCCTTCTAACTTAATTTATTGTGTACGTATTATCCATAACCCCAAACTAGCATGACCTCTAAATTGTTATAACTTCTAAATTAAAAATTATTACGATTTCCCAAATTTTTCCAAGCGCCCATCTACTAGACACAGAGATATAAAATATTAGGGGGAAACCTAACGGAAACCCAGATCTCCACGCCCGTATAAGTTCCCCAGAAAACAACTTGATTTCATAAAACATTTAAATTATGCGAATTTAATATAAATATTAAAGATATTATGACCTTTGATCAACCCGTTTAGTACGATAAAAATTGAACTATACACTACGAACGAAAGCACAAGAAAGAAATGAATCGAATATAAAGAATTTTAATCAGTTCGACCTACAAAATCACAGCGCATAATGCCCACCGTTTAGTACTACCCTAAAGAAGAGTTCATGTTTTTAGTAATCCCAATTTGCAAATAATTAAATGGACCACAGAACCCGATATTCAGATTCCCGTGTAAAATTAAAAAGTTTTTCTACCCAAACAGTGGTGCACAGAACAAGATGAAGGAACGAACTGACATCCGAAATCGTGCTACTTCATCTCGAATACTAAAAAGACATTCAAATATAAATACTTTAGCTAGACCTGAAGCATATTGAAGAATTGAACCAGCATTAGGAGGGTCGTGTCAGATGATATAGGATACTGAAGTACGGATGCATAAGTATCGATTTAAATCACGAATGCATAAAATATAAAGAAAAACTCCTGTCCATAGACCGATAAATAAATAAATAACAATAAAAGACAAAAAATGACGAACCCCGAAGGCAATGTTGACCAAGATTAGACGGAACTCATATATTATCAAATACAAATTATGCTCTCCCATGTGTTCTAGTGAATTACAAATAATCTTCAACTAAATTTGAATAGCAACTCCAAACCAGATAGCGTAGATTGTGAACCAGCTAGGGATTTTCTCATATAGCCTATGATTCAATTCCAGTGTAACCCGTTCGTGAGGAGAAGACGGAGATTCCAGCTCTCACAGATTTTCAGTATCTGCGCCAACGACTAAATTAAAAATAAGTTAAATGATTTGTATAATCCTTTAACACTAGAAATACCATAATTGTTATAATCCAATTTTCTAACTATCGAAAATGTTGTTTATTATAATGTAGAATCGAAGTAATCTTTAAAGTTACCTGCTCAATCGTTACGGCGATAACAATTTCGCAATTCAACAATTTTTAGTTTTTAATTTCATGGCGTTTAAAACAGTAGTAGTTGATGATTGAACGGGATATGATTTTAAAGATTCATTTAAACAGGGATTATGATCTTATGTATATGATAAAAAATTTTATGGTAATTTTCTTAATCAAACAGGCACAAATTGTGAATTCTAATTATCCATTTACACTATAAAGATATTACGAGATTATGCAAGCTGTTTAGCGTTAAAAAATTACTGTCAATACTTTACTCATATTTTACTTTTAATGTATTTGAAATTTAAAGTAATAATTTGCTTATGTCACGCTAATTTATAATCATCATGATTTCATAGGCATTTTACAATTATTTATCTTAATATTAAAGCTTTAGTCGTCTTACCATTTAGAGTTCCTAGGGTGCCGTATATGTATAAAATTCAGGTATAGTAAATTAAAGTTAATTTTTCGAGATAATAGGAATAAATATTTAGTAAATGCTAAAAGCGAAACGTGAAGTTCCATTACAAGTTTACTTGTTCTTATTTATTGATATCGAGTAGAAATGTTGACATCTTATTACTAGACATTTGTCGGTCAATATAACAAAAATAAATGTAATTCAGAAAATATGGTTTTGTCACACACAGGTGAGTCTGAGGGTATTCTACATTAAAAGATCATAGAATAAATTTTGTTTTAATATATAATAATGCTGTTAATGAAGAATCGGTGAGTAGTATGTTCACTAATAAATCTCCAACTCCAATTGGTTTGTATTCTGGACTCATCCATTTTCATGTAACGGGTGTAATGCTACATACATTGGAGAGACTGTTAGTAGTCTCTGCATTCGAGTTCTTGAACATTGTCGACTGAATAGATTGACTCGCATTAGTTATCATTTTAGGAAATGTACAAGTAAGAAAATAAGCATTTCTGATTTCAAGATAATTGCGGAAAATATGAGGAAGTATTGGGAACGAGTTACTTGAGAGGTGTTGTTGATCAGATCTTTAAATCTTATTATTATTGACCAGATCTTTGAATCTTATTATTAAAGTGTATAACATTAAAATTTTATATCAGTACAATAATAACAAACTGATGAAAATATTTTACTAGTTTTGGATTGATAAATTTGAGAGTAACAGTAACGTTTAACTTTTAATTATAAGCAAATATAGTGAATAACAACGTTAAATAAACAAAACATGTTTAATGATATTTTCTAATATATGAATACTATTGGGCTATAATCCATTATTTAAACAAAAAATTAAATTAATTAGAAATATTTTAAAATGACTGCTGAAAACCATACACATGCACCCTCAAGCAAATATTTTAAATAAAAATATACATTAATTAAACCAATTAAAAATATAACAAAATTAATTAAAACAAATATTAATAAAATTTACAAAAAGCCTACAACTACAGACTGATACATAAAACCTCCAAAACCTTGCAAAATAATTTTTAGAAAATACCTAGGCGAAACATAATCCAAAACATAAAATATCAAAAGGCAAAAAAGAAAATGGCCGAGAAAAACAATAAAAATAATAAAATGAATTAAAACTCCCGAAAAAAGTTTAAAATTGGTCGCATCCAAGCTTGAAAATACTATATATATATACAGCGGTCACTTTTATAATTCTTACTTTATTATTACAATTCTCGTAAATAATGTTGTACTTGTATTTTAATATTGTTGGGCTCAGAGCCACAATTTAAACAAAAGATAAAAATTAAAATTAAAGACAGAGAGTAGAGGTAATGGAACGAATCACTGTAAATAAACATGCACCACAAGAAGAGACTAAAAATAAAATAAAACATATTAATTAAAACAAATTAAAGATACAACAAAAATTAAATAAAACAAATAATTAATAAAAATCATTAAAAAGCATACAGATTCAAAAAGAAACATACGAAAAATAAAATAAAACAAATAAAAAAGGGCTAAAAATAATATTACAAGAAAATAGTAATAAAAGTAAAATCCAAACATAAAATAAATTGTATATCAAAAAATAAAGAAAAATATACAAAAAATAATAAAAATAATTTTAAAGTAATTAAATAATTAAAAAGCCCGAAAAATCGCGAAAAATCGCCTATTGGTCGCACACACGCATGAAAATAGTATAAATACAGTGATGAATTTCATTATTTTTAATCTTATGCTTTTAACCAAACTATTGATTTCTGCCATCGAATCATAAATTTGAACGTAAGGAATTTATTTTGTTATTTTATGAATTTTTTTCTATTACTATGTTAATGTAAATTTTCTCTTAATTAAACTTTACTATGTGTAATGCTTCGTTTCATTATTTTAATAATATATGTATATATTTATTGTCCGAACCCCTTAAACTCATTTATATCTCCAGTATTGTAATAGACGGTTCATGGGACAGATCTCGTGCCGGCTAGTGGGCGAAAACCCTTAGTTGAGCTCGTGGGTCATGCCTCGTGAACCCCTCGGCAGTCCGCAGTCGGGTTTGGCAATATGCACAGGACCGCTACGCAGGGCGCCGTTGTATACCCGAGGCGGCTGCTGAAAAGTGGCCGGAGCGAGTCGAATTAAAATCAAGGGAAGAGCGACAATTCAACTCGAGGCAGATTAGGAATGATCACAGGTTGATCAACGGAATTTTTTATTTTTCGGACTAATCAATAAATAGAAAACGGGTAGAAGGGATAGGCTTTAGACGACGACAGTAAATTGATAAAAATTTTCATTAAAACTAGAATTAATATAGAAAAAAAAGAAAACGGAATTCTCATAATTTATTTAAACGAATCAGCATAGCAAAACGAATAAAAATAAATGTAAAACCTTCTCACCCATTAGTAGAATGTTCTGCAGCATGGGAGTGCAGCAACAAAAATTCCGAGTTAGTCTGACATTTCCAAAGAGAGGAAAAATTCCACAACTCCATTTCGACCTAGAATGTTCTAGTAAGGCCACATTTTCTCTTTTCCGCATATCTAACTATCGTAGAAGAATTGATCGGTATTGAGAGAAACTGTAGACAGCACGGGTTAGAGATTATCCATAATGTTCACTAACGGCAATTATTTAAGAAGCTACACATAGATCCAGGTAGCCAGGGAGCGAGCATAACGATCTTCTAATAAAATGCCTATAAGGAAAAATTCCGGTCGATTAATCGATCCAATAACCGAAAATTCCATGGACGCCGCAGTCGACTGAGCAGCATAATGTAAGAATTATATACAAATCAATAATTTCATACCAGCTCACGCGTGAAGTTGTTAACAAACAAATTCCGACACACCGCTGGTAGCACCGGTACGAGACAAAAATCGATAACTCTAATTATATGCTTAATAGCGTCATAAAACTCTGTAATTTGCAATAACAAAACCCGTACGGAATTTCTTGAACCTCCCCTACATCAGAATTTACCCGTAAGTACATTTAGTTTATTGCAAAATTATTAATTAAAATATTTACCATATAATGTTTTTAATAATTAATTTTTCTTTTGTCAAGTAATTAAAGTTTAGAGTTTTTAATCGGGTTATTGAAATTCTTAGGATTCTTAGAGTCCGTTAAGCTCAATTTTAAACGTAAATTTAATAATGTAGGTATGGATTTCAGCCGGTTGAATTGGTTCTTAATTAATCTTATAAATCCGATTAATATAGAGCACTAAAAATGAAGGATGCCACTTTAATTTTAATTAATTTTATAACTTCCATTAATACGGAAACCCCTTAGCGCTGTTATTGCTTAATTAGGTCTAAATTATATCTAGAAAGGACGTTAATTGTACAAATAGTATTGAAATGAAGGTAGTGATGGACAATGATTCCTACTAGTAAATATCGTTCCGACAAACTTAATAAGATCAACACTCAGAATGACCATTTCGTTTAATGACTAATTAATAGAATTTAGTTAACATTAATATTTTGTCTATTATTTAATAAATTTCGTTTAATATTATTACGGGTAATCTATGTTTAGTAAAATTTTCTTTAATACTAATAGTCAGTTTAGCATTTGCTGAATTTTCCTTAGTATTACCATTTTTTATAGCCACCAATTAATGAATTTCGTTCAATAACTGTATTGTCATTTAACGTCTAATAACGGGAGTAAAGTTCATTGGGGAATAAAAACGTAGTAATATTAGGGGGGGGGCGCATGTCAAATATAGTTGCCAAGGCGGGAAGATAATTAAAGTAAAAGTCAACCCACTAAATGAACGTTCAAACCCCCTCCTCGAACCACTCCATCTATTTACCCCACCTCTCAGTAACCTCCGTTTTTAATTTTCTTTTCCTTCTCTCCTTTAGAATGAACAACAACAGCAATTCAGGGTTAAACAACCTGCCAAGGATTCCCCGACTTCCCCCATCCATAGTGGCCGTTAGGCACCAATACGAAGATCTAAAACAGAAACACAATGAGCTCCGTGTTAAATACGAGCGGGTGAAAGGCACCTGGGCCCCGCCAGAAACTGTAAGAGAGCTGAAAAAGAAAATCTTTAGGCTCACTCAGGCTCGCGACGAGTTAGTTGCTGAATCGCTCAGCCAACGGCTACTAATCCGGGAGCAGTCAACCGCACTCCGTCGAGCCTTCACGGACGTAGAGCTTCGAACTCACGTCCCTGGGAGTATTCGGGCCAGCCAGCTAAATATCATTCCGGCCCATCATCTCCCTATTGCCAACATTCCTCCAACTCCGCCAGTTCTCACCCCTCCGCCAGCGGAAGTCGTGGTAAATTCGGTTGTAAATACTGCTCATCGTCGACCAAATCGAAACCGGCGACGCCGTGATCGACGCCGCCGGGAAGAGGAGCTCATCCGAGAAGCGGAGCCCACCGAAGTCTCATGTCGGATCGATGACTTACCGCCCCCTTATCAGGAATTCGAGATTCCGGGGCTCGATCCAATCATCTGTTATGCTCCCCACATTATCTTCGCATCTTCTCCCCGATCCATCCACATAAATCTAGTGGGTGAGGATTCCGAGCCACCCCGGGTCGTACAAGCTCTCGATCGGCTGGGGCTAGACACTGACGATATCGTCATCCTCACGGGCGAAGTGACTAATGGTGTCTCCCAACGTGAAATCGCCGGACCCTCCACTCGTAGTGAGAGCAACCACCAGGTGAATCCCCCGCCAAAAAGAAGATTTCTACCCACTGACATCGACGCCGAAGAGGATTGAAATGAAAAGCGGATTTTATTCGTCCCGTTTGGAAATGCTCGTATAGACGGCTTATATTTTTCTTTTTGTTGTAAAATGTGATATCAATGTACACTTCTGCCAATATAACTTATTTATAATATTCGTGTTGTTTTGTTTTTCTTTTCTACCGAAACTAAATAAATTAATTCCATTTTATGAGGGGTGAGGTATAGATAACAATGGGTGTCGTGAAAGGTTTGCAAACAGATGTTGGGCATAATCACTCTCCACGATTTTCTCAACGTAGTCAGGGCAAAAAGTAGTGATTAGAAATGGGTTAAGAGATAGAAGCGTAAGTCCTTCCAGCGGCAGCAAATGATCCGGGTAGACGAAGGTCCTTCGAGGAGTAGTGTTAGTAATAACGCTCACCTGCTCGAATGGCATTCGGCTATTGCGTACAGTACCAACATGATTGCGGTCAGGGTACGCAATGATTATTAAAATCATGCGACGTATCATGTGAATATCCCTAATAGTTAAAAGCGAAGGCCATATCAGTGAAATGAGTAACACCGTAATCCAAAAACTCCTATACGTCCAACAATTTCTATTTTATGTTGTTATTAAAGTTTTAATTCTATCATGGATGGCCGCGACAGGTCCTCCTAAATTCAATTACATATATTATTTGTCATTAAATACTTTGTGAAGATGGTTAGCCAATACTCAATTCCTACAGTTAATCTTGGGGATGTCGTACTATTTTATATTTATCATAAAGTTCATCTTTAAATAATAAATTATTTAAATTAATCACTAGCTAGAGACCTTCCATATATTAAATACGCACTGATCCTGTGCATAGCTATTTATGAAATGTCAGAATTTCAAAGTTACAGAATGTGCATAAGTTATGAACGTACGCATTCTGTTATGATCCCGCTTCCCATATGTGAATTCACCAGAATCAAATCTAATGAGCATAGGCCTTATCTAAGGCATCTGTACACAATTTTGTTTTTTATTTTTCCGACTTCTCCAGTGCTTTAATCGTTATCTTGGCCAAGCTGTCGAGATAAAGCAATTCTATGTTGTTTGCTTTCTTTGTATTTCTAGATCATAGGTTCCATAATGGCAGTATTTAAATAAAATATAACAGTTCTTTGGTTAGAGTTACTGCCAGCATAGTACACTAAATTTTTGCATGCATTTTTCCTAAAACACCTTTCAAATTTTAGAAATACATAAATTAACATTAAAAAGAATTTGCAAAATCTTCAATATCCTAAAAATACATTTTATTTTATCGTTTTCCAACTAGGCATTCTTTTACCAAAATGGTTTCAAAAAATTATATTTCATCAAAATTAATAATTAACATAAATTTAATGTTATCAAATAAGTCAAAATGATTTCCAATCAGATTCGTAAAATTTAAAATACTTGTACAATTTTTTAACGTAATAAGTTAATCTGATTTCAAAAACAAGAACACATAATATTGAATTCATGTAAAATAAACGTTGCAATTAACTCAAAATGTCACATTTAAAATAATAAAGATCCAACTCTGTCTCTTGGAATCAACCTTAATTCACTTCCATATTTCAGAAAAACCTCACCTAAATACTGTTAACTTTAATAAAATAAAAAGTTAATCTACCAGCCGTTTGTTGAGGATTTAGGCCTATTCCATCATTGGTAATAATAGCGCTTGTAGCAGGTGGGACTTTGAACTAATGTTAATTAATTAACAAGCTATAATAAAAATAATCATACTTCTTCAGCAACATATTTTAATACTGCCGTAAACGGTGCTTGTTCTGGAACTTTGAGCCTATTAATTTCAGAATAATAAGTAAAAAATAAGTCTTACACTTTAAATGGCAAATTTGGATCAGATGTTAAAGTTATTTTAAAAGATACTTTAGACCTAAGATGATATTATTGTTAAACAAAACTTAAAAAATATTCTAACATAATGAAAAATGTTGATTACGCCGTAAACGTCAAATATTTTTAAAGCAATATTAAAACAATAACAAATCATGAAATCTTTATTATGTTTTTCAAATTAAAAATTTATTTCTATTATACTAATTACACTTTTTAATAAAAATATCGTAATTTCATTAAAATCTTGGTATTTTGTTTTTTAAATAAATACATAAATCATCACAATTATAGTTTAAATAACCTACGAATTGTCAACTAGTTGCACATGTATTTCCGGAAATCTAAAAAGTCTTTACGTGAAATATGTGCATTTATCAGCCAAAAACTAAAATCAAATAAATATTTCATCTGATATCTGTATAATTTGACTATTTATAAACCATTTATAAACTAAAAATTACAATTAAGAAATGGTGGGTTTCTGGGTTTTGATATTTTGAAACAATATGGTTGTTACCCAGACAACCCCATACAAATATTCTTTCGCTTACCACTCGGCACCCGTTGCTAAGCAACGTTGGAACTGTGTTCGAGTGGGTAGATCGTCCGCAAAAAGTGAGCGTTATTGCTAATGCTATAATTGACCGGACGATCTCTGGGTTCAACGAGCTGTCAATAGAAGACCTGTGCTCGCTTTTGATTCTTAGGTCCCATTATTCCCCTATCTCTTTCAAATGTTAACTTATACTCTCATATCATCTATCTTTGTGTCCATTCGCTTGGTCCTTCTTATTATTGCCCATGTTGATGATTTTTTTATGGTCTGTAAACCCTTGGTTATGTTAAGTAAACACAGTACATCTCTTACCCATACCCCTATTATAACTACAATGTTCCCTATTATCATTACTAGCATCATCATTGTTGCTATTATATGTATTACCTTTATTAATTGTTACTACTATTACCTTTATTATTATTTTTATTACTATAACTGCCATTATATTTATTGTTATTACCACTATGATTATTACTACTATTATTATTATCATAATTATTATCATCATTACTACTAATACCATGATTATTATTATTATTACCATTATTATTATTATTATTATTATTATTATTATTATTATTATTATTATTCTCATTATTATTCTCATTATTATTATCATTATTATTATTATTATTATTATTATTATTATTATTATTATTATTATTATTATTATTGTTATTATTATTATAATTACCGTTACCCTTATCATTATCGTTATTATTATTAAGATTTTGTAGGGATCCGTCCTTATTCTTCAGCGTTAAAATTTTTTATTGGTATACAACATCAGCCGTAATCCATCTGTATTTTTCGGTTTTTGATAAAGTATTTTTGTTAATTCGAAAATTTGAGCAGCGTTCCGCCCTTATTTTACACGTTCCATTTTTACGTTACTATTTTTGTTAAGTATTTGAATTAATTCGGAAAATCTGAGCAGCGTCCCGCCCATATTTTCCGCCTCAACTCAAATTAATTTATTTAATTCTTATTTAAAAACATTATTTTTCATGATTTTGGTCGTTCGGATTAATCTTTTTCCGATGGCTATTCATTTTAACTGTTGCAACGATTTCGCAATTTTCCCCGCTACCCATTCCCTCTTTTTGTCCTTAAGATCTATGTATGTTCATATTATATTTAATGAGTGCCCACTGGACTACTCGGTGTTAGATATTTTGAGCCGATTGTTATAAAAAATTTATGTCAATTTTACAGGAAACGGATGGTGAAGGAGTAGCCAAGCGACTTCTCATTTACCCTCCAATTTCCCCTATGTACGGATAATATTGACGTTTCGGCTCCTGCGTTCCGAACGCCGGGGCCTTCACGGGCACGATCTATTGGCGATTTTACACGCACTTACACAGTTCGATAGTGTGTTTTATTTTTCTATCTTGCGTTATGTTTTGGCTGTGGGCCACCAAAAATAAAATAATAGAAAAATAAATTACCAAATGAATTAGGCAAAAATCTCGACGCATAAACTGTATATTTAGCATTCATATGAACAAATTTTAAATCGGGCATCGATGTACATAAACCAAAATAACATAACTGTAGATTAATAACCTGAAAATATTGCTACAAAACATAACTGTAGATTAATAACCTGAAAATATTGCTACAAAACATAACTGTAGATTAATAACCTGAAAATCTTGCTACAAAACATAACTGTAGATTAATAACCTGAAAATATTGCTACAAAACATAACTGTAGATTAATAACCTGAAAATATTGATAACTGTAGATTAATGATCTGAAAATATCTGAAAATAAATCACACAACAAAGTAAGATTTTTAAAAAATGTGCATCTTAAATTTGGTTGAAATTAATACTACAAAGTAGTAGTTGAAAATTTGGGAAAAATCATCAGTATTTATACCTATAATTTGGCCTTAACCTTGCGTGTTAGTTTTATTGCGATTAAACAAAATTCGACTTTGAAATTATTTGTGTTATCTAAATTAAATTTTTATTTATTTCTTAATTTAAATTGGTAATTTATTTTTAACATTTTTAAATAAATTTATTCAGCTAAAAATATTTTATTTTTATTCATTTAATTCATTAATTTTTACTTTTATATAAATGGTCATTTTACGGTCGAATTTTCTTGTTATTATGTTATTTTTTATGTAAATTTCGTGCGGTTCTTGATGCATTTTGTATTTATTTTATTTTACTTTTATGTTTTTGATTTTATATTTATTTATATTCTCTCAGATTTTAAAGTGTTTAGTTGGTGTTGTATATTGTATTTTAAGTTATCTTGGTGCTGGGTTTTCGTGCTGTATTACTGATGCATTTAAACAATTCTCAAGGCTATTTGTGTGCTGGCCCAATAGAAACATAATTTTTTTAATTATTCAAAGTAATGTTGGGCCAGAACACAAACGGCCTTGTAAATGTTTAAATGAATCGGTAACACACATGCAAATATAACATGCAGATTTAAATTTAAACCTATTAAAACACCAATTAACCCTATCAAAATGCGAGGAAGAACACAATTAAATATGAAATTATAAACACAAAAATAAATTAAAATAATAACAAAGTGCAACAAGATCCGCACGAAATAAATATAAACATAACAGGAAAACCCAACGATTTTGACCGAAATTTGACAATTTATTAAAAAATGCGAAATTTCATGAAAATGAAATAAAAATCAAATAATTTGAAGTAGAAATAATTCAATTAAAAATCTAAAGAAAAACTGTCAAATAAAATTTCAAAATAATAAAATTAAAAGATTAGAATACACCAAAAAATTCCAAGGTAAAATTTTGTTTTACTAAATCAAAAAGAACACGCAACGTTAGGGTCGTACAATAGGTATATATACCGATTCATTTTCACATAAATTTTAATCGTTTTACTCGTAAAACAGTTTTTCAAAACTTGAACGTTATTTTGAACCTTTTTTAAAAATCACAATGTAAGTGAGTTTTTTATTTGGAACCCTCTCCACGTCGCATCCTCGCAACCTCAATTGAGCTCTGCTTGGGTGTCGGCGTGGGGTGGGCGATATATTTTATGATTTATGTTGAATGTATCGGGTATATTATATTTTCTTTTAATAAAATATTTAAATAACAAAAATTTAGTTTTTATATTGTCGAAATTTTTCCGGCCCACAGCCGAAAACACACTACAAGTCATTAAAATCCGACATACAATTCGTAATCGTGTAAGTGCGTGGAATATCGCCAATGATTCGTGCCCCTGAAGGCCCCGGCGTGCGGAACGCAGGAGCTGGAACGTCAATATCATTCTGTATAGGGGAAGAGGGGGAAAAGGAAATAGTCTTTTGGCTGTTTCCTCGTCTCCCAATTTCCATAAACTCAACCTAAACTATATTCACATACTGCTCAAAATCTTCACACGAGTAGTCCAGTGGGCACTCATTAACTATAATATGAACACAATGCACCTAAGGTCAATTCAAGGGAAGGTAACGGGGAAATAAAGAATTAAAATCGTTGTTATGAGCTTAAAATATGTATTGTAATAAAGATTTAAATAACATATAGGTTTGAAGTTAAAGATACCGTTTTACATCAAATCCAATAAGCAATTGTTATATACCCTTACAGTTATAAACTTCTGAAATCCTGGTAAGAATCAATAAGATGGTTGAGTAATACGTAAAATCATATAGCGGCTATAAACATCTAATATCACGTTGATAAGTAAAGTAGATTCCCTGAGAAAAAATGAATTAATATCATTAACAAAGAAGCCCAACGTCGCGCTGAGAGTCGATAAAATACCGCGAAAAGTAAAGTAATGCAGTGAATATACCGCTTAATACTATGATAAGAATCAATAGCGTTGCCCCAGTAAACGTAAATTTATGCGAATACTCTAAATATCCGATGCCACTTGTGAATTGGTAAAAATTTACTTGAAAGGAGAGATAAAATTGTACAGATACTATAATATGATGGGCTGAAGGTGGTAAACCCACCACTTAAATCAAATACGGTAATTATTACAACTTCAAAGATAAAATTTTAGGAAGAAAAAGTAAGGGGAAATTAAGTTCTAAAGACTCTCAATGATTGTGTCACGAAAAAACCGTATCAAAATAATATAGTTTAAATTCAAAAAAACTATTCATGAGGAGAATTGACTGACGTAAATACGACAGCTTCACCAAATGCTATAAAATATACAAAAATTTTTGAAATTTTAATGAATAAATTTGGTGAACTAAACTACCCAAGCGACTTAGGTATTTATTCCATTACCATCTTTAAAAATCGTTTTAAATAAACATTAAGATCGAAAAATTTTTACTACGACAAATAAAACTCCATTTATTCATGACGGACACGAAAATATTCCAATAGTGAATTTAAAAATTTAATCGAATAAGATAGAATAAATTTCCAAATGAACAATTCCATCGAGGATAAATCTTGTTTCGAATAGGCCCGGAGAATAGGGCTAAAAAGAGCATGAGCCGGATCCCGCTGCGATCTCCATAAGTTTTCCTAGTATTATTTGCCATCTACGTAAAATAAAGTAAGAGTTAAATAAAATAATGACGACATTAAACTCACGGTTTTGGCAATCCAAAATGACTATCGCTGTAGCGTCGCATTAAAAATGGTGAGCCTCGGTAGCAAGCGACGATTTTATTTGAATCTGGATCAATTATCGATGACCAGACGAGAAATCGGCGTGCCGGAATGTCCTGGATAGATGAGTGAGTGCACGAGAGTAGTTAACATTTTTCTCGCCGTCTAGACACCCTAGCGAATGAGGTCTGCATGCACAAGCACACCACGACAGCGGCATGCATTCCTGCCTAGCCAATATATGGATATGACTAAATCGAAATAGTCAGTTCAGCAAATTTTCTTACAATGCAACGCCAGTCAAATCAATTAGATAGGAGCGCCTCAATCCGATCCACAACCGGAATTACCTCGCTGGACTTCAGCGTAGATGTCCCAAGTAAATTAATTCTTCATTTTTAATTTCTTTAAATATATAAACAACCTTACCTAACAGCGATTTCCGCGGAATCCTATCGAAATATGCAATTTGGCCTTAGGAGATTTTTGTTTCAATAAAGTTTTCACCGAATCTTTTATTCGTTTCATGGCAGAGAATAGGTCATAATCGATGTTTCACCCCGCCAGATTTCATTCAGTTGTATTTTATAGCGTATGTTGGATTTACAGTCATTTGTTTTGTTTGGTCCGCCATTTTTTTCGGTCATTTTTTTAATGCATTATTTTAAACATTCTTTGAATAAGTGGGTTTTATGAAAATATTAATTAAAATAAATTCATTATTTATTGATAAATGATAAGAGAATTATTTAAAAGGTTATTTATGATTATGTCCATCAAGAAGAACAACCGCTCATTTAGACAGCGTGAGAAGAATTTTCGTTTTCTTTTATAATCAAATTCCGCTACTCCAAGTGTCATGCCCGAATTTTGATGGTATTTTATGGGGGGATAGGACGAACTCTGTTAGTTAATCAACATCGTTTTATTTTTTTTTGTCGAGTCAAACCCGTAATTTAGCAGCAATATTAAGTGGGATAAATTTTAATTCAGGTTTTATTTATAAATTAATTAATTTTGAGCACGTCTTATAAATTAAATATATTTTAATTGTCATTAAGAATCAGACAGAATATATACATTATAATAATACATTTATTACAATTTTCGAATTTTGCTTTAATAAATTTATTAAATTGATATGAGATTTTTCGTTAAAGTGAATTAAAGGTAGTAGAATAGAATATGGCGGTATCCGATAATTTATAATGACAAGTCACAAGTTTCCTGTAATAGTACATATTTGACAAGTGGGGTTATATTTTTCATGTCAATTATAAACTATTTCGTAATCTTGTTATTTTAATACAGAATCAATTAATTAGTAGGATACGACTAGATTTTTGTTGAGGGTGGACGATCGCCGAAAAATATTATATGAGACCAAATTAAGGGGGATAAACGATTTCTTCACGGCATGACAGTTCGGGTAGTCCTGGGACTCAAAGCAGGGGAACTAAATGATCGGTTCGGCACTCCTGACGACCCCACTACACAGATCGTTGAAGGAATTTTTCGGAATAACTACACGAAACCCACAAAACTCCTAATGACGTGCACCTGAATAACTATTAAACAGCCCAACCGTGAACAATTTTGTTTTTTGAAAAAATTTGATTGGATTTTTCATTCAGTGGAATCAAGAGCCATTATCCGGGTTCCCGCACAAGCCGCTGATCGATGGCGACAGGCCATGTGGGATGCGGGCTTTACCGTATCCCAGCCGAGAAAATCCCGATCAAACACCTCAAGTCAAACCAAAAAGGTTGAGCTACCGTTCGTAGCGATAAAACGAGAATCGGGCCAAAACCCGGCTCAGGAAATTCGCGAACAGGCCAGGTTCCTCCTCTCTCGGCTCGAGGAACACCAACGCCAGATCGATCTGCAGGTAGCCAGAGCCAGGCTATATCTCGCCAATATAGAAGAGGACATCGCTGCCGGCAGAATTGCGGATACCGACGACTACACACCGCCGCACAGCCCCACTTTCAGCGATGTTGGGGAACAGATGAAAGTTAGTGTCGTCGTTCCTCCGATGCCCCGTTCCAGCCGCACCCGAAACACAAAACGACCAGTCTTCGTGTATCATGAGCGCTCTTACGCTCAGCCGGTCCCTGACGAATGTGTTGATGGGCGTCACCAAAACCCTCAAGTCCGTTAATGACTCGAATATCGATTCAAATTTACGATAACATTAGTGAAATTAAATTTAGATTTAAATAAATGATTAGTTGCTTTCCCAATTTTTTTTATTGGTTCAATCATATTAATATTTGTATGATCAATTAAATAACTTAAGATTTGTGGACCAAAGTTAATTTCATTGTTTACAGAGATGGAATCACTAAAAATTCTACAGCAGGAATTGGAGCATGAGCGAAAAATAAACAAAAACCTCTACAAGCAAATCATCCAGTTGTAAAAGGAAATCCAGCAAACAAAAGCCCCATGGATAGAACCACAGAAAGCAAAGTCGCTTTATCAAAGGCTCACAGCAGCACAAAAGGGCTGGACGGAAGAGAGGCAATTAAATCAAAGCCTGAGGACCCAGATAAAGGGGCTAGAGGTCGCACTGTCAGCCTGCCAAGAAGGAGCGGCAGTGACATATCCCCTCGTTTTTGCTCCTGCTTAACTGGCCTACCGAGAGACAATAACAGGTCCAAAGACTACACCGAAGGCTAGCGGTTATCGACCCGGACGTAAAGAGCGGGCTAAACGCCGAGCCGCTCGAATATTAAACAGCACGTAATTGACGTATCGAAATGTGTTGTTTCTTTTATAAAAATATATTTGTTGTTATTTAAATGTTATTTAAAGCATTTGATAAGTGTTAAATCGTAGAAAGTAGTGCGAGGACATTGCAAGGTGTGAATAAGAAGTTTACACGAGAATTATGGATACGAATGATGAAATTAACGGTATAAGGGGACCTAAAAATCAAAAGCGAGCACAGGTCTTCTATCGACAGCTCGTTGAACCCAGAGATCGTTCGGTCAATTACAGCATTAGTAATAGCGCTCACTTTTTGCGGACGATCTACCCACCCGAACACAGTTCCAACGTTGCCTAGCAACGGGTGCCGAGTGGCAAGCAAAAGAATATTTATATGGGGTTGTCTGGGTAACCACAACATTATTTAAACATCAACACCCAGAAACCCACCAGTAATGTAAATGATAACAACACAAATATGACAAAACTTTTCTGATTTCACTTTAATTAGTTAAACTTATTTTCTTTTCGTTCTATTTTGAGAATGTTTTCATATTTTATTATTGCTGGGCACCTGATGGGTAAAAGATATAAGATTTTCGCGGTCACTTTCAAGTGATTTCTACCAGATGCGCGCACAAGAAATATAACCATTGAATGCCCGTCAAAATGACGTTGGAAATGTATCCCAATGGGCGGTTTCTAGTAAAAGGTGAGCCATACTACCATGACTGCTAAAACCCTAGAAAACCTATGGGTTCAAGAGCTACCATAGAAGGTGTTCACGCTCATTTTAGTTATGAGTCCTGTCTGTCACTGATTTAATTGAAATAATATCGATCCTTTGATCACTTTATTTTGTTTTAAAGATGCCATTTAGTAATTTCAGGAGTAGATCGGTCGAGTAACATATGTATGGGGTCCCAATAATAGGTTTTTAATCAAATATATGATTGAAATTTGGAAATTCGGGTTCCTTCTCCTGAAAATCCCAGATTTCAACTTAAACAAAAACTATCCTTTTAAACAAGAAATTCCGTTCTATTTTTAGAACGAGATTTCTTGTTTAACACCCTGACTCTGGGAGAACAAAAATTAATCGGTTATCTTATCGATCGGGATTTCTTTGGATTTCCAATTTACTAATTATTTTCCATTCTTTGTGGAATTTTTATCTAAAGTTCATATAGATTTTACCCAAATTCGATGGAATTTAATGTAATCAAAAAGAAGAATGCCTTTCCAGCATCCAGTTATCATTCGCTAGGGTAAGTCGTATTTACTACTCCTCTTCTATTTTTTCTTTATGTTTATTATACTTTTAAAAATTACTATTTTGTTTAGTAATCATTTATTTATTATAAGAAATCACCCAAACTGAAATTCAATTTTTTTTGCCGTAACCAGTCATGATTCCTCCTAAATTTTTTTTTCCATCAATAAGTTCTTACAAGTGTGTTTAGTTATTATTATTTATGATATATAAAAGTTCTAAAACAATATCTCGGATGAATATATTATAAGTACAGCAACAATAAAATTCGCTATAGCGTTTTTTATTTTTATAATCTTTGTAGAATATTAATCATATTCACAGTCTTGGATTTGGGAATATCTGGAGTCCAGGATCATAGGATGAGTGAGGTTTTTTGGATTTTTGATCAGCAGATAGGAAAAAAAATGATTAAGTAAATAGTTATAATAAATTATTGAAACTAAAAAAAATTATAACTAATAATAATAATAATAAATTTTTGATCGATAATTTGCACGACAGGTGACCAACGCCATTTTCCCTAACCAGTTAATTCTTTATTAGGTCTTCATATTTTTACTGTGGGATTTGTTCGGATAACAGTATTGCGAGGCGATAACCATTCCATCTAAATCTAGGGAGGCTGAGTTCAAAAAATTTTTTAAAAAAAATAAAAAATTTTTTCTTTTATTCCACTCACATTTTCTATCGCATTAAAATTATATGACCAAAAAGGGTTTTTTCTTTCTATTTAATATAATGATATGTAAAAATAAAAATGAGAGAACCTGATTACTCGTTTAATTAGTCATTTTATGATGATTGTTTCTGAATATCGTGATTCTAGCATTTGACTTTTCTTTTTGAATAATAAATTGATCTACTTTCTTCCTTTTCGTTCATTAACTTTATTTTGGTTCGATATTATAGCTTCCTAAATTGTCTTTAGTTAAATTGTCTTCATTCAATTCTTTTCTTCATTTAATATTTTCATTTCTTCTGGCTGTCTCTAGTTCGTATATTTTTCTTTCGTTTTTATATTATATTTAAGCCTTCCTCATGATCCTTCGCTCTCTACAGAGGGTCTAACGTTGAGGTCCTTGGAGAGGAGATCTGACCTGGCAAACTACCATTCACTACGGGTACCCCAACACCGAAGTACTAGTTTTTAACTAGTTTGTGAAGATTAATTTTGCTCACTTGTTTGCATGTGATTGTAGGATAATAATAGTCAATAAAATAAATAATAATGGTGGATAAAATAACTTTCCGATTTGCATCATTTGGATTCTTTAAAATGTTTTTAGATAAATGGTAATTTTTGGAATTAATGATAATGGTTAAGCCTAATAATAATAATATTAAATGCAATAAATGATCATTATTAATATTTCATTAGTACTTTTCTCGAGTGATGGAAAATATTGGTCACGAGGCATCTCGTATAAGTCGACACGAAGAAATATCATTCTATTTCGTTTTTCATTAATATTGGTTTATTGTTAAATAAATTGATGAAAATTCAAAAATTCAAAATAAATCAAATCATATTATTAGAACAAAAAGAATATTTCAATAAATTTTTAGACCTAAATACTATAGGTGATAACCTATAAAAATTCAATATGATAGTACCTATCCTATATTTTTTATAAACATAAAATAATGATAAAATAATAATAGTATGAAAATTAAAAACAAACTTTTCCTTACTTCGGAATGAAAGATTTTTATAAACATTTCTTGAAAAATGGAATTTGCATACATTAAATTGTGTAGATCTGGCATCGACTTATATAGGGGGTTTTACACGAATGTTTTTTGATGCGATAAAACAAAACGCCTACATGTTTTTACCATATTTCATCACTTTTCCCTAGTTGTCAAATTTTCATGATTCTTTTTTGTTAAAGTTTCTAATTACATTTTAAGCTTAATTCTCATATTTATTTTCTAGAATATAAGCATTTTCTATGAATTTGGAGCCAATTTGATGTAACAGGTTAATTTTACTAAAATTTAATGTTTTTTGATTCTTTTTAAATGTTTTTATTTATTTTTTATATATTTTTTGTATTTTCTACTCTTTTTTTCTACTTTTTGTATTATTTAATGCTAAGTAGGCTATTTTTGATGTATTTTTCATCCATTTTCATTTTGCGCGCCCTGATTTTATCGGATGTCGTGCCAGATAAACAACAATTCAAAAGTATTTGTTTTTGCCCAACATTATCATTCATGGCTTACAGTGCCAGCGTTTCAGCACCT
This sequence comes from Schmidtea mediterranea, assembly GCA_022537955.1. Taxonomy (NCBI): domain Eukaryota; kingdom Metazoa; phylum Platyhelminthes; order Tricladida; family Dugesiidae; genus Schmidtea; species Schmidtea mediterranea. The sequence goes on from CM039680.1 coordinate 231,578,948, forward strand.
AACGATTGCTTCCAGTGCAAGCCATCTACTATATCCGCGCAACTAACCATTCAAACTTTATATTTATATTTTAATTTTCTTTCCAAATGATTTTTAATAACATTCAAAACATTACTGTTCCAAATCCCTTGGATAAATATTTGTATATTCCCGAGGTTCACTTAAATTATAAAACTATACGATCATGTAATCTTCATCAATCTTAAATTGCTTCTCATCAATAAGTTGCATTTATTTATTATTATCGACATAATTCTTAATTTGTAGTTACAATTATTTAGTTGGATTTCCATATTACCAGTGCTTCTATCTTTGACATTAATTTCATGGATTTGAATGCCTGGTATGATGGCGTTTTAACGTTGGAGAAAATGAATGAAGTTTAGGCTAGGTATTTATTTGTATTTCAGCTTTTATAGGTGGACATGTGTCAGTTCAGAATACCTAGTTGGCTATTCTTCTATTTGTAACGACTGCGTTTAGTTTCATCAGGTTTTGGTTAATAATTATTGGTCATATTTGAGAGCTAGTCGAGATAATAATCTTTACTTAGAGAGGACGGAAAGCTTATTGAGGCATTCGTTTTGAACAAATATTACAAGACAGGGCCGAGTAAGTCAATGTGGAACATCAATGGTAAACCTCAAGCCAATCCAATCCAATCATCAATCCAATATGGACTCTATCTTATCCCACTGTGTAACAACAACTACCTATCGTCGCCTTATTCTCTATAAATTATTCAAATTATTTAACGGTGTAATAGTTATGTTTAATGTTGATTTTTACTTTTATTCAATTATGTACATTCTGATTATTTTATAATAATGATAATGGTATAAATATTGATTTAATTTATGTATAATAATATATTTTTATTTTATTCTTGTATTCTTTTACAAATAAATATATTAAACAAGAGAAAATATATAATATGATAACTAAAATCTTATTAAAATTTTATTCACAATGACATTAGAAAAATAAATATCTTAGAAGGTTTAATTAAAATTTTTAATTTCAAAAAATTATATCTTAATAAACAGGTTTTAAGGAAAAAATAATTTAATATATTTTAATATCGTGTAGTACCAAAAAAATTAATTAACACACAATAATATAGTAAAATAAATTAATATATAATAATAAAGGAAAATAAATTAAAATAAATTAATTAGATTTTAAACAGAAAAAAGAAGAATAAACCCCCTTTTCATATTTTAGTTTCTTCTCCTACAAATCTTCCTACAAAAGAAGTAATCTTTTAAAGTAAATCTTAAAAAGGTTTAAAATATTAGTAACTGATACAAACGTTACACACGATTTTTGTAAGGATAATATAGCGCGTACTCAAGGGTGGGCTGGAGCTGGCTAAGTACAACTCGGCTAGCCGATTGGTAAATTACCTCTTAAATCAAAAAATAAGTCATTTTAATAGTATGTTTATGCAAAATATGCACACACTCGCAAACATATCATGTGCGTACGTATGTTAAATTAGAAATTTATCCGTTTTTTGTGCAATAAATGTTTTGTTTAGTTATTTTAAGCAATAAATGTTTTGTTTTGTTATATATATTATATATTTTAAACTGTACAAAAATAAATGAAGACAATGTACTCATTTGCCATTGTTTCTTCTTCAAAATAATATCGAGCCGTTTTTTCAAAGTTTGGCAGCCCATCCCTGCACGTACTACATACACACTAATATTAACATAACACGCATCGTTTGCGTAATAAATTTATTCGAAAGAAAACTAATTTTTATTGTTACTTGGTAAACTTTTGTTAAATATTTATAAACAGAAGACTTTGCTCTTACTTATGTAGAACCACAAGTGAATTTTAGGTCATCAATTAAATTAGAGACCTCAACAAGTTAAGCATGATTGAAAATTGGAGTTTTAAGTGACATTTCGTCAGTGAATTGAAAATGTTTCTAGAAAGATTGTATTCTACTGGTTCTAGTTATGGACAATTTCAGAATCTGGTGATACGGGAATTAGATCTTAAGATAAGCTCAATCGAATTACAGAAGAATTATTTTCTCGACTTTATCTTTTGGACAACTGTATGGGGTACGCTACTACGATACTTTCCTACAACGATCAAAAATTGGGTCTCATAGTTTGATGTCCTTTTAAGAATGTAATTCATTTTGTTAATTTGAATGTGATGAGATTAGCTGAGTTTCTGAAAAGTTTTTAATGCAAAATTGAGTTTAGATTAACAAGTAGAGAGTCATTCATAAAAAACAGTACACAAGATTCTCAGAATCAACTAAATACTTGCTGATAATTAAAGTTGGCTGCCGATAGCTTGAAGGACTAAAGTTGATTTACCTCAGCAATGTAACACTCTGGAATAACTAGTTTAAAATGGTAGCAGTTAAAATTCTGTCAAACCGCTTAAGTATTTATAGCTAACTTCTGTGTGTGAGGCTGTTGCTGTACACCAAGCGAAGTTCAGATAAATTCCGCTATGATGCAAGTTGAAACATAAATTAACTCATTGGAATTTATTTTTTGTGAAAAATCAATGGATTTCAGCCATTTCTGAAATGGATGCAAAGTAAGTTATTTTTTAAAATTTAAAGCTTAAAGTTATAAAGTTTGAATTATGATTTTACAAGGAAATTAAATCATTATTCAAACTTATAAGTATAACTTTTGATATACAAGCTTATGTATATTATTACTAATAATGATTATAAATATTCATGAAATGATTTATTTTATGATAACTTATTTTTCGGAAATTATTCAAAAAAAGTGAGTTAAATTACTTTTTGAAGTTATAAAAATTATTAATTGCATTAAATAATTATATTTTTTATACATCATTTAAAAAAAATCTTCGAATATGTACACAAAATAATTGGGTTTATGATTATTTTTTAAAACATTAATAAAATTTACAATTTATGCTTTTTTCGGATTTCAGGTTTTGTTTTTTTTTCGACAGAAATGTCTGAAAAATTAAATTAATTTTAGTTTTATTGGTAAATCTTATGAAGATACATCCTCATTTACACGAAATTTCCTAGCAAAAACCTCAAAATTTAAATTAAAAATTTTTTCCGCCATTTTTCTTTCTAAAAATCTATCAAAAATGTCTATAAATTAATTTATTATAGGGATTTTTCAACTTCTTATGGCTACATGTTAAAAGGTTTACATGCATGTTTTATTATAGGTTGTGTTAATGTGCATTATTTTATTTCTGTCACTTTTTGATTTTCTATAGTGTAGGGTCTGTCTCAGTGACTATTTTACAAGCAACCTCCAGGTGAGTTGGTGTGTTTATATGCTATAAATTTATTGATTTTCTTTATATATTATAGGTGATTTGTCTCAACGTGGCTTGGTGTATTAGACCGACATTTTAAAGTAAATTTTTAATTTATTGATACAATGATTTATACTCATAAATATTTCATATTTATTCATTTTGTTTTTTCGCTTCGACACAGTTTGGAAATTATGTACTTAAATGCTGCGCCAAATGGATTGAAATCAGTAAAACAAAAAATTTATTCAACTGCTGGATCTATTACACTCGTTTCAGTTCATTAAAAACTTCTATAATAGAAGTTTTAATGAACATCCAACTACAGTTATGATTAAGTTTATGAATTAGCCATTTTTAAAATGGCTGACATGTAAATTTTTTAATAAAGTATATTTTAAGGCTTGGATTGTGATCTCGTATATTTATGAGATCATTATTCAAGCTTTTAAATAATACTTTTCATCAACGTGTACTTTAAATTTACTTTTATTAATTTTCTTTAGGTTTTTTTTAGGAATTTATGCCTATTTATGTAATTTAGTGGAATTATTTTCGAATAAATTTAAGTCGGATTAATTGAAAACTAAAATTTATTATTAAAAAGATTCTATATTCAAATAAATTATTTCTCTGTTCGATGGAAATTTGTTTTGGCTGCCATCTTTTTTACCTTTTAACAAATTCAAACTTTTGATGTTCATTGATTTTATAACTATTGATTTTATAATGCTTTGTTATAATACGTTAATTTCCCAAATTTATAAAAATTTTCCCTAATTTCAATGATATTCCCTTATTTCAATGGATTTGGAATTTTTATACTTCTATAAAAACTTTTATTTTTAAACTTAAGTTATCGGAAAACTTATGTTTTGCGTTTTTTAAATCCTCATTTGAAGGTTCTAATTCCACTGCTCCTGGTAAATTGCAAATGAGGTAAAAAACGAATTTATTTTAAGTACAAGGTAAATGTTACATTGTTATTTCTTCATCTCCTCAAAAACCTAGAGTTTCGATGGATATTTTTGAAATATATGAAATGTTTTAAAAATATTAAATTGATTGAATTTCATGAAAAATCTTACGAAATTATTTCATAATTTTCTCTACAACTCAAAGTAGAGTTATTGGTATTTTTTCAAAACTTTTCCGCTTTAATTTAAAACAAATCTGTCTAAAAAGTTATTAAAAATAGTAATATATGGAGTTTTTATTGATTTGAACATTTTGAAAACTTGCGTTTACTATGTATTATGTTTTTATGTTAAAAAAATTTTCTTCAAATTTCTTCCTTCCTATAATATAAGTTTTTATTCAGTTGAACAAGTTACATGCAGACACGGGTAAGTATGTATGTCCCTATATTATAACATTATTGATTGTTTCATTTTGTAATAGGAGTTTTTAATGATCTGAAACGGGCGTAAGAGCTTGCTTAGATCGGTTGGTCACATTCTCATCGTGAATGCCACATTTCATATGTTGATGTCTCAATATCGCTAATCGAGATCCCAACGTGAACTGGTATTAATATTAATATTCGATAAGCAAGAAGACTAATTTGATATTATAAATTTTATTAAATCAAAAATGATCAATTTACAATATTAGTATTTCAAAATTTTTGTTTATATCAAAAAACACAATTTACAATTCGAATAATCGGTGCGTGCAATTTATGTTGTGTTATATGTTGTATATGCGTGTTTTATAATTTGTGCAAAAAAATTATGTTGAGCTCTGCTCCTGTTTAATTTCTTCCTGAGATTACCTCCAGAAGAATAGGTTAGTTCGCTAAATTTTGGGCGATTTTTACGTCAGTATATATACTAAAAATTAATTAATTTTATTTTTTTGTCACGCACTAGATATATTAAATCATTATGCTTTCACACAATAAAAGTTTAATTATAAAATTCATTTATAAAGTTTTGCTTTTAATTTCCTGTTGAAATAATATTCATTATAATCGAAATAATAATAATAATTCTAGCAATAATAATAATGATCTTAATGATGATTTTACCCTTATATTTAATATTTGTAGAAATTTTATAAAAATATATTCTACCACATAACAGAAAAATAAACAACAGAATAGTACATAAATAATAAATCACACATATAAAAAAATATTGTTTATACACAGATAATGTTCGAATAAGTTACACAATTGGATGTTGTCTATCACAAGAATTTGGTTTTGGATTTGGTTTGGAATTTGATTGTTGGCTTTTTGGGATTATTTTTCCACATGAATGTTGACGCGATATTTACTAGGCCCTGTTCTATAGTATTTTGAGAGTACGAATGTATCCAATGGTCGTCCTTCGTCATCTAACACATACATTGATATGAACACAATTAGTCTCACGATCTCTGAAAATTGCACATTTTACCAGTTTTACAACAATCTGTCAGTACTTATTTAAAATTTGAGTCTCTCAAATTGTTAATTTTATTCATTTTCAAACGAATCACATTTACAGTAATACAAGTCGTACAGTTGGTCATTACTAATTCATCTTCATACGACTTCTTCAATCTTCAGATTGTTAACGGTTTCGTACCATTTTTTAACATCTTTTGTTAAATCGTGAAGTTCTTCAACGCCGATCTCTCGTATTTAACAAATAATACATCGGATCTACTGTGAAGCCTGCAGATTTCAGCTACCTTACTCACGGAAATTTCCTTTTGGCATTTATTTTCGTTTTGGAATTTATCGTTAATCGATAAAAAATCTCCATAATCAACTCTGAGATTTCCTCGATTTTAAATTTCTTTTCAATTCATCCCCAAATTACTTGTAATATTAATCGAAATAGATTAATAATATTTTTAATTACTTTTATTGTACCCTTTTCGGGCAATATATGGTATTTCAATACTTTTATTTTGATACTGACTATTTCATGGATAAAATTTGGATTTCATATTAACTCAACTAATAATTCACATTTAACATTTGTTGGGGTATTACGGAAAAGCACAGTAAAATCAACAAAACACCAAAATGATAAAAGTGCAATATTAATTAAAAAATTTATAAAAATTCGAAAGTAGTATTGATTTGGGGAAATTGGTATGGTTGAACGCCAAATTGAGAGACAAGTCCAGAAATAATAATAAAAATTTAGTGAGGGGTCCCTAGAAAATAATATAAGACAAAAAAGAAATTAATTAAAAAAATTAATTACTAATGGGAAGCCCGAGGCAATGGAAAATCCGAGAGATGAGGAAAACCCGAGAGATGAGGAAAACCCGGAGTGTAGACGGAATAATATAACAGGGTAAATTGGCCTAAACAATATTAAATGGGCGCCACTGATCTATGGAGAGGTAATTATTTCGTAATTTGTAATTTAGTAATGGAGCAAACGTTGTTGACAAATGTCGGTTAAAGTGGTCTGTGTAAAGTAATTATTGCTAATAATTTAATAATGTACCAAATGTTGTTGACAATCGTCTGAAAACTGTCTGAGCAGGAGGATAAAAGGAAAAGGGAAAAACACGAAAGGGTAAGGCGATCGCCGTAAACGAGTAGTGTAACTATGTCAGTAGAGGAATCTAAACCCAATTAAAGTCAAAGTTATCTATCAGAAAGGGTGGTTCTCGATTGGATAATCTACCCTAAGATAATCAAAGTCATACGGTGGTTAAAAGGTGCAAATAAATGGTGAAATTGTGCTTACAAAACGTTGAAATAAATCGGATTGAGTTGTAACTGTGATAAAGTGCAAATAAAATTATTCTGTGTTGGGTTTGCTTATTTGATTCGAAAAGGACATGAGGAGTCAGAGGGAACCGACTTTCAATAATAATAACCCAACACATTTTATTGATTAAGCACATTAAAAAATGCGTATTAATAACATTTATTTATAAAAGTGTTATTGCTATTACAAATCAAGCTATAATTTAACCAATTAGATAAAGATAAACATAAAACTTGTTTTAATTAGATCTAACTATTTTAAATATCTTAATCTAATATATTATTTAAGTATGTTTTATCGCTTTTTGTTTGTTAAATTCAAATATGTTTTAAGTATTTTTATTTTTTTACTTAGCAATTTTACTCTCTCAAGCTTTTTAGCCCCATAAAAAATGTGCGAGCAGAAAAAATCATTAAAAAAAATTATTTGGGTCAAAAAACTATAGAAGAATGAGAAGGCAAAATTTCGACGATAAAGAAAAAAAAACCTTTTTTAAGACCATATTATGTATCATATTTGAAGTATAGTTTTATAAAGATAGAAAATTCTCATCCACCCATCTATCTTTGTATTATTTGCGGTGATAGACTTTCTAATAATGCAATGAAACTTTCCAAAATGATTCGTCATTTGAGTACCAAGCACCCTGGTTTAAAAGACAAATCAATAATTTTTTTTGTCAGAGAATAAAACAAGAACAAGGAAGACAAAAGAAATATTTTCATTCCATTATTTCAGTAAATGAAAATGCATTAAAGGCATCATTTTTGGTAGCTAATTGAATTGCATAGTCTAGAAAGCCATTTAATATCTGAGAAGAATTGATCCTGCCTTGCACCAGAGACATTTGCCGCGAACTTTTTGGAGAAGCATTAACTAACAAGATTTCAAATATACCACTGTCAGCTAGCACTCATTGAAAAAATTTCTAATTGCATTGAGGAACAATTGTTGGAAAGAATCAACAATTCACCGTGGTATGCACTTCAGGTTTATGAATCTACATATGTCGAAAACAAAGCATTGTTGCTTGTTTATGTCAGATATTTTTATCTAGATGACTTTCATGAAGATTTTTTGTTTGTGTTATCTTTACCAACTAACACATCCGGTGAACAAATCTTTAAATCGATGAATGATTATATATAAAGACGTCTTAGATAGATTTTTTGTGTTGGTGTATGCACATATGGATCTGGTGCGATGACCGGACGACTGCCTGGTTTAACTGTAAAAATAAAGGCTATGGCACCCAAAAGTAAATTAACTTTCACAGCAAAATGTTAGCAAGTCGAAAGATTTCTCCCGATCTTAACAGTGAAGTCGTTAATTACATCAAAACTAATTCCCTTAACTCGCGTTTATTTCAGCAACTTTGTGAGGATATGGACGCGGACCACAAATGTTTGTTTTCCCATGCAGATATAAGATGGTTGTTCAGAGGAAAGTCCCTAAAAAGAGTCTTTGAATTGCAAAAAACCCCCACACTTGCGGAAAATTTTAGTGATAAAATATGATGACGTTTTAGACATGTTCACAATTCCATCAGAATTTACAACTTTATCAGAACTGGTAATAAATGGATACATAACCAATTTCTATAAAAACCCGTTGAATACAAAATATCTATACTCGAAGAAGAAAAAGTTATTGGAGATCGTAAATGACGGCAATTTTTGTCATTTGAGAAATAAAAGGTTCAAATTAAGTTTGTCAGAAAAAACAATGTCAAAAATAATCTTAGTGGTCCGGTCCGTAGTCGAAAAAAGATTTGGATCACTGCTCTAGAGAATGGAATCGAACCACCAGGATATTTTAATTAAAAGTTTTGTATCAAAACATAAAATTCGCGAAAAAATATTTATTCATTTGTGCCATAATTCCTTCTACGCATAAAAGAAATGAAAATGACTCTGATTGGTCCACCAATAGTAGCTTTTAATTGAATATAATTATTTTATTTTACAATTTTAGAAAGATAATTAAAATATTTATCAAAGAATATTATTCAAATAAGATATGTCAACAAAAAATAAAGTATATCCTACTGAAACCAATGACGAATTTGAAACTAGAATCCTTTCACCTAATTCAATGATAATGCAAGTGTTTGACAGCAGCTCAACCGTTAAAAATGAAGAGAAAGAAGAACAAATTAAAAAGAATAGTCACTCAAATCGACAGTTAGAAAAGATACTGAAATCAGTAGAAAAGTGGGACCTCAAAGAATTTCTATCAATTTATGAATTTGAAAATTTGTCCCCGGACAGTCTCTTCGATTACAAATTAGAGGAAACGGTAAATCTTTATTGAAATATCTTCAAATATTAATACTACTTTCATTCGTAAGTTGAAGGTGTCTTCGAATTTCTTAAGCTACCTTGATAATTGCAACTTGCTTCACTATGCCGCTTTGTATAGAGCAACTAGAATAGTCAGGGTACTTTTAAGTTCACAGTTTAACTACCCAGTTGATTCAATGACCAAGGTAAGCTATATTTTCTTGATTTATGCTTTTATTTAAAGGTAATTTATTTTCGTTTGTGTTGTTTTAAAATAATTTTATTGCGGAAAATCTTAACTACTTGACTAATTATATTAAATCTGTAATGGTCACCCTTCTGTTTATTTTTAAAATTTCTGCAGCTCTTTCTGCAAAAAAGGTTTCTAATAAAATGTCCTAAAGAATTAAGAATAGGACAATTGTTTCTCAATGGTTATGTTTTGAAATTAAAATTTTGACAATCGCAAACACTTTATTTAATGTCTTTAAGGGTTTCACCATTAATTCTGCATTCATCAGAATGGAAGGATGTACTCTCAAATAGCATCATTACTTCACTGCAATAATAATTAAAGTAATCGTTAATGAATAAGTAAGAATTTCAACATAAATACAAACAACATGCAACAATAATTTAAAACATCTCACATGTTATATAGTTCAGGCTTGTCAAACTCCGCCCATGCCTAAACTTGTGAAGAGCCACACAAAAAGTTGCTAAGTTATTAAAACGAAAGATAATATTGTCTTTAATAAGTTAAAAGAATGTAAGTTCTATCAATAAACAACAAAACTAGGTACTACACTGTTTTTGTGGGTTTGAAACGTCTGTTTTATAGTACATAATAAGCACTACATGCGATTCGACTTTCCTGATATCTGACAACGTTTTGCCGTAACTAATTCCTCAATATTAGGTTTGAGATGATATAATTTTCATAAGAGCAAACAAATGTTCATCACTTAATCATGAGAAGTTTGGATTTTTAGTTGTCTTCATAAAGGAAAACCATTGCTCACTCAGATATGTATTTCCAAACATACATAATATCCTAGATACTATCTAATAAATAGAAATTGTGGAAATAATTGTAGAACTGTGGTGCACCGACTTAGTTGCATTTGTTTTTCTAAACATAATCCGATTAGAGCTTAATCAACTGCATATTCAGAGACTCAGGTGCGAGCTCCACATTGTATATGAATGGCGTTTTGAATATTTTAAATATCTTCAAAGTCGTTCTTTAACAACTCAAGCTGCTAAACAAGGTTCTAAGACACTAACCCCCTGGACCTATACCCCCGGACAATAACCTCCCGTCAAAATCCCCTAGACATAAACACCCTATATAAATTATCCCTTCGTGAATATAACCCCCGTAACAATTAACTCCTGTTACGTAATTATGAAGTTGTTAGTATTTTTAATAAAAGGTAATAGTTTAGGTAATTTTTTCGGTAATATTAGGATATTTTATAAAATTATATTACAAATATAAAATTAATTATTCTTTCTTTCTTTCTTTCATAAATGTATTTGTTTTATGGATATTTTATAATATTTATAATTATAAATGTATTAGTTTTATAGATATTATATAATTTTTATTTTATAAAGCTTCTGTTTTTTGTTGAGTAAAATAAATTAGTACGCGACGAGGCTTATTTAGACGGGGAGTAATTTATACAGGCGGTTTATGCCCAAGGGGATTTTGACTTGGGGAATATGTCCTGATACAAGGGGTTTATGTCCTAATACTGCTAAACATACCGTAAAAAATGTAATTTATTGTTTCTACTTTTGAGTTCTTGGCATGTTGGAAAAAGATGCAAGATTTTTTGTTTTTCAGTTGGTTGATCCAAAGCTATAGTTTTACTTAGCATTATCATGCAGGACAGTAACAACTTGATATCTACCTTGTAGTTTGAAGTTCAAGAGTTTGAAGTGCATGTCATATCTACTGAAAAAGCTAGATCTTGTTTCCAATAGACTTTATTAATATCACTCATATCTTAACCTTTCATATCTAAGAACGCAATTGTTATGTTGTTGATGTAATTTAAATAACGGTGTATTAATGTATGGATGTGAATGTACAATAATAAAAATAGTACAGTCCAAAAGTGTCACTGGTAAAAACTGTCTCGGGACAGTTTTGGTGAATGTAATGTTGTAAATGAGAAGTAATAGGATATTAAAATTTTGCAATAGAATAAAAAATATTATAATAATTTTTAGCAGAATAATTTTATTTAGTTCAAAAAGGATAAAATAGATAACCGTTTATTTATAGTCCGTACTAATTTTGATTGAAATTTAATTTGTAATTTGATCTGTATTTTTCTTTGATTCTTTTACAAATTTTTAATCGCTCTCTATTCTGAAATTCCAGTGTTCAAAAATATTCCTTAAATTCCGTGTTTTATTATTATTTTTTAATTTTAATCAATTTTTATCTTCGAATTTTATTTCCCCCATAGTAACTTGTTTAGATACTTATTATGTGAAAGTGATTAATAAATAAATTATTATAAATACCAAAACATGTAAATAAGAATACAGGTCACAAAGACAGTTGGGGAAATGAAACACATAAAGTAAAAAATGTAGTGCATAGCAGCAATTATTTCATCACTCAAAGGATAAATCTTTTAAGTACCTTTATGGCAGGACAGCCAGCTCACTTCGGTATAGTAAGGAAATGTTTTAAATTCACTTCTTTTAATAGTGATGAAAACTACCGGTTGTTCAATCAAAGAGCACGAAGAAAGTTCACATCTTTGGCAATCAACTTAAAAACACGTTCAAGTTCTTTAGCTTTACACTCGGTTCTTTTTGTCATTTTGAGGTTTCCATTCGGCCTTATACTTGAATTTTTTTAAGATATATAAATTATGAATTAATAATAAATTAATAAATTTCTCGAGTTTTGTTCACGTTTAACCTTGCCAGAGAAAGTTGCAGCTACTAATGGCTCTTCATTAGAACTGAAAAACCATTGTACATTTCACTAAGACGAATAAGCTGAGTTAATCACAACTAGGCTGTACATCAACTCCAGAGGTGCACAGTCATAATGTATCTGCCGCAATCACGCGTTTATTTGAGTGACTGGTTACTATTTCAGTAGATACTATTAGTCAGATTTGAATTGACAACGCAGTCGATGATGTACTGAAAGTTTGGAACTTTAAACAATTTAAAAAATTTTATAATAAAATCACTATTCAATAGAACAAAATTATTTACAATAAAATTTGTATTATTTCTGTTATGAGAAAAAAGTGCTGCCAAAATCTAAAAAGACGATTTTACAGATTCCCAAACAATAAAACACTGGGGAACACTATTCTCATTACTTTATAGTTCGATGTCATATTTTGACTACATAACATTTCCTTACAAAAACAGGAAGGAATAACGCCACTTCACATTTCTGCAGCCGTGGGAGATTTCTATACTGTCCGAGAACTTCTAACGCATGGAGCAAATAAGAATTTGTTGGATCAAGTAGTTTTAATTTCATTTAAAAATATATTAATTTTTTATAATTTGAAACCTATCCCATGTCACCAGTCCAGAGATTTTCACAACCATTTCTACACACCTTGGCTCCTACCATTTCTAATGCAACACAACAACTTGATCTAAGTAATCTTTTATTTGTAAAGACAACAAATCTCAGTTGGCATTTTTCGCAAGTCATACTTTGTGAATCTGAGGTTTGTGTGAATTGGTTTTCTGTTTCTTAGCATAAATCTTTTGAGAAAAAAGTAGCAAATTGACTATATAATATATTCACGTACAAATCAGACTTCGATTAGTTCATTTATTTATTTAAGAAGTGTGGCTTATATAAATGAGTGAAAGTAATTCAGATTATATCTATTTCACCGAATTTCGTAATATATAATTATACATATTACTGAGTCCTTTCTCAGGCCCGCAGCCAGGATTTACTGTACGACTGGACTGATTTTATATGCTTACCGCAGTTAATACTACTCACTAAGCATACGCCGTACTTCTAGATCGTTTAGAAATAATATCTTTCACAATTTCTTCACGACTAATTTCTGAATCAAAAATAATTCCCAAAAGATTTCGTATCCTGATTTCAAATGTAGCAAATCCTTCGTCTCCTTTTTGATTAATTTCGGCCAATTCCACAATGTTATTGGTAATTGATTTCTTTATTGTAGAAGTATCTTAAAACCATGGTTTCGCTTGTTCCTTTGCAACTGCTTCTGTTTTGAAATCATGAAATAAAACTCCAGCTTCATCAGACAGTAACAAATTGAAAACACAAATGCTGTACAAATTGTTCATCCGGATCCAATCTTCGATGTCTTTAATCCATTTTGATGTTCTTCAATACTTCGTCCATCATATTTTCGGATATTGAAATTGAATAAATCCTGCGCTTTTTCCGGTAGTGCTTCAACTATTAATTTCTTTTCTTGCTGCCTTGTAACGTCATTAATGTTTATAGCATAGTCGCCAGTTGTAAGTTTAATATCTTCCATTTTAAAATTCATAATTCCCAATAATCATTTATTATTAAAACAAAATAAATTAATATCGTAACTATTATCTTCTTTTAAGTATAAGAATGTAAGTTCCACTGGGAATTACATTCTTTTATTATGCCAAATCTTTCCATTTCATTGTTCTGTTCATCAATTTTTCCTATCAAATGAGTGGGCTGTCGCCTAGGGTTAATAGGTTTACCTGAAGTCAAAATTTCATGGGTTAACAAAGTTGTTTTTCCTACGTCCCATTTATGCAATCATATTTATCCAACAATTTTTTAATATTATTATCTTTCAGTTGATCATTTTTATTTTCATCTACACTTTTTACTACCCCAATATCTGTCAATTTATTTATTTCACTTTTATTATTACTAGTAGTGCTTCTAATTTTTAACATAATATTAAATGTTTTCAAAAAATCTATTCCTCTAATAACTTTAGGAGATATCTCTTTAGTTACAATAAATTTTCCTCAATTCGGTCAAATGCTTCATTGACACGTTTAACAAGTCCAATACCTTTTAATAAGTCAATTTTCTTTGCTAGATGCATTGCATTTACTGGTTGAAGAATATTGAGAATTACCGCAAGTTGGGATGAATTTGACTTTACATCTTGCCATTGTAATTACATTGGCACTGAGACGTGCTACATTTTCTACATAATTCGAGCAATTCAAGAATATTTGAGTTGGATGCTGGTTTTTACAGTTGCGAGAAGCCAAATATATCGCATGCTATGTAAAAGCTCAATTTTTCACCAATGATAGGCCTCCTTGTAAAATTATGAAACATCAGTTTTTCTGTTGACTTATTCATATTCTTTGTTATATGAATGAAACGCTTTGTGTTGATCGCCTAAAATAATATTGGTTTAGTATAGACATTATAAAGAATATAGAGAGACATATAATACAAGTCATTGGATGATTGGGCCAATAAGTTTCAACATAATCATAGAAAGTGAACGTGCACAGAGAGAGTGAGGTGTGTTGAATCACATGTAAGTAAAAGATCTCTCTAAGGCAGGTTTGTTCGACGTTTCTGTTTGAGACAGGAATGAAGGAGGGATTCACTAGTAGCGAAAATAGTGCGTTTGGGTTGATGTTGACTTCATTATAAGTAGGTTGCTGTTATTACTACAATCGCAGCAAAGTGTTAGAGAAAGGTAGAAGGCTATGGAGGGGGGTGAATTGCGTGCAAATGACATATTCAAATATGTTAACACATAGAATGCCACAGGTCATTCTACTATACCGTTTCACACGAAAAATAACATAATCTGAAAGGTCAGAAGTTTAACATTAATTAAACAAACTTTCTCTTTTTTTCGATATTTAATTTATTCCCTTTCTAAAACAAGATCAAATAAACATTTTCGGTTTTGCTTTGATTAAGTGCTTTACAAGTAAATTAAAACTTTGTGTTGCCTAGAATTAATATTTGATTTTTTGTCATAATGAATGCAAGAAGCCATGATTATTACTACGGATTAATATTTTATTACAAAAAAGGTACACAGTCACATATCAAATTGATGTTACATCTTAAATGTGAAAACAGCCTTTTTTGAAAATCTAATTCGTTATAGAAAGGAAGAATAGCTTTACATTATGCAGTATGTTCCAATGTCGAGACTTGCATCATCCTCACAAGTGATGGGAATTATGATCTACAACTTCAAGATGAGGTTAGTCTTTGTTTTAAGTAAATTTTCTAAACCAAAAATTCTCATTAACAGAATGAAAAGTCACCACTGCAATACGGTAAAATGGAAGACAAGCCATTTATTGCCAAGTATTTAGAAACATTAGATAAAAAGGTAATATTTTTATATTGAAGAGAAAAGGTTTGATCACGTAAATGTAGAAACTAAACCTATGGATACCTCAGAATATTTGCCAGTTTGAATGTTATTCCATCATTCCAAGGTAATAATGTTTTAACCACGGATTCTGATATTCTTAATATCTTTTTCAAAGTTCTGCCTATTAAAAAGGTATAAAAATATTTGACAAATTTTATCAATTTGGAAAAATAATTAAAAATTAATTGTCGAGAAAGTTTTTATATATCACCTTAGTTTTCTGGTAAATAATAAACTGGATATTTTAGGGGGCAGGTAAGGAAGAGTCACGGGAAAGCATGAAACAATTTTAACTATTTAATTGCAAGTAAAAGAAGCTTGAATTTTATCCAAATTCGCTTGATTTCTAATCAGAAATTCAAAGTTTTTAACAGTTATTTTCCTTCTTCTGTCGCCTTTTTTTGTCTATGATAACAAATTGTTTTTTAATTAATCATTGAGAACAAGATTTGATGCAACGTGTTTAATTTCATCTTTGAATCTTTCATTTCCAATATTTTCTCCATCTGGTCTGGCAGGATTTTCATTTAATAATCGGTCAAATCTCTTCCAGTCAAAATTGCATGAGGCAGCGCATAACTTGTTGAACTCCCAGACATATAGAAATCGATAATTGCAGCAATAAATTTAAATTGAACAAAGATATCTTTATGCAGTTTCATTGACATCATTAATAAATCAATTACTCGAGTTAAACCATTTAACGTTTCCAATAAATTGTGAGGCAGTCAGAGTAGAGTTTATTCAAAATCAAATCCTAAAGATATATATTTGAGTTCATTCAAAATGTCATGAAAAAATGAAAAAACCCAAAATGTATTTATCGAAATTCAAATAGATAATAATTCCAAAATATCATATGTGAGAAGTTAAAATTAAAATATTTAATTAAAATTATTTCATGATTAAATTTTGTAAAATTGAAAGTTTAATTATTTAAAATATATTAGAATTAAAATGATTTAAAATTAAAATGTATATTTTAATTTTTGAAATAAAATAAATTTTAATAAAATTGCCATTCAAGAATGAATATGGAATGTGGATGGTTTGTTGATATATGGTAGAAATTAAAATTTATAAAAAGAAAATGTCCCAAGAATATTTGTTCATATAAGCAGATTTAATGAAGTATAATTTTGGATTTATTTAGTCTTAGTAACTTATTTGATGACAGAAGAATTGAATGTCATACATAATAAAAACTAATAAATTTAAACAACTTGAAAATAGTAAAAAAAAAATTACATATAATTCCATAATAATTAATCGAACAATCAATCTTCAAATATTACAAATATAATCCAAAATCATAAAGCGCACACAAATCCAATAAAACCTATCACGAACACAGGCGCGACAAAATTCACAATCCAACACAATGGGTCCACCATGAAATTCCACAAGAAAATAAAATATCTGCCAGCTCTTAGACTTTAAATCAGAGGTGGTCAACCCAAATGGACTTTTGGACCACTTTGGAAATGCATCATAACTCCGCAGGCTACATTTAAAATTATATATTCACATGTTAGATTTAGATACACGATAGACATTGAAATATGAGTTATTATTATTGCGTTTACTATTATTCCTACATGTAAACATAGATAATATGGTCAAGGAGGGCTGCGATCTTCAGCAATATGTGAAATGGTATAATGATCTGGTTGTTTCCAGTTTCCAAGATCCATAGCTTGTTAATATTGATGATTATTGACATGAAGTTTATCTGAAATGTAGGTAACAAGATTAAAATACTGAAAAATATGAGAAATTAACCCGATACATGGAATAAAGAACTATTACAACCATTAGCTAATCTAATTAAAATACAAATAGCATGGATAACAAAATGTATATGTATTTCAAAAATAATTATAAAACAATGTTTTAATTTTTTTATGGCATTATAACATTAATCAATGAACAATTCATTCTTTATTAAAATTTTCAAATAATATTAAAACAACTTATTATTATTTAATAAATACTTTCAAAGGTTTATTTTCCAAATGCCAACGAAATCTATACAGTGGACCTGTTCAACCAACATATTATGTCCAGTTACATCTAAAATGTGGACCCACAATATTTTGTAGTCGTTTGATACCAAATAATTTATAATCAGTGTTATCCAAATTAATATTCAATTAGCTTTAATTTAATTATTCCTGCCGTTTCTAATATCAAAGAAATAGAATAAGGTTTGTTGGGATTATGTAAGGTGACCAAATTTTTTAAAATCCGAAAATAGTATAAATAATGGTCAAATGCTGGTTATTTACCCTTCACAAAATATTTAAAAGAAATTATTATATTGATGAAAAAATTACTTTGCTGCAAGAGCTTATTTTATTATTTACTTAACTGATATTATTGAAACAGTAATTTAAAAACAGTTAAAATCTAATTTAGAAAGGAAAGCCTTATTCAGTGCGAATGTGGGCAAAATGTTGCCGATCATCATTCAGTTTTCGAAAAATATGATTTCGTTGACACGGAAAATGTTGAAAAACCCACAAATTTCTTTGGCGAAATTGAGTTTTCCGGTCTTTACAAAAGCAAACCAGTAAGATAAACATATCATTTTAATAATTTATTATTTTTTAATTATAAAAATATTTTAAAAGAAATTGCAGAAAAAAAATAATCAAATTAATGATTTTGATAAATGACTTTAATGCTAACTTTCAAATAAATTTGACTCTCATTTTTACACATCTAGCTATATAATAAATAAAAAATAAAATTATATAAATTAATGATCTACTGATAACTGCTAGTAGCAAGTAGAAATAATAATAAGTAAAATCTAAATGCATAGATAAATAAAAATATATTTATAGAAAAAAATGTGTTTTGATTTTTTGACCGCAAGAAAATAAAAATAACTAATTAATGTAAATCTAAAATTTAAACAGAAAAAGTCCATCATTTGTGAAGGGTTACAGCTAGTTACAAATATTAAAACAAAAATCACACTAAATATTTAATGTACTAAAAGTGTCATAATACATTAATTTACAAAATAAAATAATCATTATATTATTTGTTAAAATTGTTCAATTGTTTCACTGAAATAAAAACGGAATAATGTACCGAAACTTTAAATTACCTTGCGAACACCAATTCAAATTATAAATAAATAATTAAATAAATTTGGCAACGATTTAATTAAACGATAACGCCAATAAAAAACCTTTCGTACGATATATTTCGATAGCACAGCTATCATCTTCAGGTACTCAAAACCAACTAAAAATATTATGAATTAACATTTAATTTAAACAAATTATTTTTTATTAATTTAATTTTTTAATAAATAAATATTTTTAAAAATATATTTTAAATTAATTTTAAATTTTAAATTTTTTACTTATATTCTAATTTTTAAGGGTTATTAATGTGCACATTAATGTGCAGAGTGCTGTGACTACGAATTTTTTGAATGTTTTTAAATAGTTTACGTATGTTAAATCATGTTTGTTTTTTTAATATTATTAAAATAATTGAAAATTTTAAATTACATTAATTTTTAAAAATAAGAATATAAGTAGAAATTTTAAATTTAAAATTAATTTAAAATATATTTTTAAAAATATTTATTTATTAAAAAATTAAATTAATAAAAAATAATTTGTTTAAATTAAATGTTAATTCATAATATTTTTAGTTGGTTTTGAGTACCTGAAGATGATAGCTGTGCTATCGAAATATATCGTACGAAAGGTTTTTTATTGGCGTTATCGTTTAATTCAAATTATATTCGATAATTTGAAGATCTAATAATATTGAGTAAATATTAAAAGTCATCTTTCTTTCCGGTTGAGGTTATGTTAATAAATGCAAAATAAAATTTAAATGTAAAATTCAATTGCAAAATGGATTAAATGTCCAAAAATTCATGTTATTCGAGACTGAATATTGTCAAGGTCCAAATTATTGAGGTCTAGTGGCAAATTACATTTGTTGACAATGCAGCGACTTCATCACCAAACTTCCTAGGCAATCAACACATCAAATAACACATCACATCTCTTATTTCTGACGTAGAATAAAACCGAA
Organism: Schmidtea mediterranea; assembly: GCA_022537955.1. NCBI lineage: Eukaryota > Metazoa > Platyhelminthes > Tricladida > Dugesiidae > Schmidtea > Schmidtea mediterranea. The sequence continues at coordinate 231,598,715 of CM039680.1, forward strand.
ACTTATGCATCAAGGGAAATTTAAGTGTACCTGTAAGGACATTACATAATACCTAAATAATAATTTAATGATTAGTTATAAATACATAACATAAGCATAATGAATTACTTTATTTATTATAAATTTCAGATATTATGAATCTATGCATAAAAATAGTAATACATCTATTTATTTATTTAAATAACTCTGCAATTAAACCAAAACGATACTTATCGGAATTTCCTCTTTAATTTCAAGATAATACCTACTTCGTATAAAATACGCCTGTCTTCCATAGTTTCAATGATTCATATTTTATTGGAAGTAGATATTATACAATAATTTTTAACTAAATTTTTCAAGCAGTCCTACATATTTGATGATTTTCACTGTATGCGACAGTTGATGCTGACATACGTTCGAAAAAATTCATAATGGATTTTTGAAAAAGTAAAAATGAAATTGTTTTGTCCGATTCTTAGTATTTTTATTATAGAACTTTTGTGCACCGTGCTTGTGTTTATAAATTTATCTTTGGGTTTGAAACATATACACATACATTTGTTACACCAAATACAATGAGATAAATTTTTTATAATACAAGTTGATATAAAAATTAACTTACTGAATTTTGCTTTTAGTAAAAGATCAAGTGGATTTCAGCCATTTATGAAATGGCTGCTAAGTAAGTGATTTTTTAAAGTTATTTTTAAGACTAGAATTATGATTTCATAAGGAAATGAGATAATTAATCAAGCTCTTAAATATGAGTTTTGTTCCACAATTTTTTTTATAAATATTATTAATATTGAAATAACTTTTTCTAGTTTTCACCTCTGATTACTTTTTATTTTCCAATGGCATAAAGAATTATTTATTGTTTGACTATAAATCAGATGTTTTATTAATATTCACAACTTTTCAACACAGGCTTTTTCAAGTGACTATTATTAATATTTATTAATATCCACTAAATTATTTATTTTATTATGACTTAATTTTCGGAATTAATTCAAAATAAAGTGAGGTAATTTTTTTAAAGTATAAAATAACAAATTCGACAGAAATGTCTAAAATATCCAAGAATTAAATAATAAAATAAGTCCTTGCCTCAAAATTTTTATTAAATTGATGTAAAATTTTTCGATTATCAAATAATGCTTTTTAATTTCAATTTTTCAATCAGCTTTTTAACTGCTTGAAAAATCATGAATGTCATTGGGTCCAGTTCCACCAAATAACATGACCCAAATACAAATTATTTAACAAAGAAAATCTGTAGAAGATTTTGACATAGCTTAGTAGTGGGATACCGGCCCTCTAGCTCAGAGGCCATCTAGCTCACATACCCCCCACCCCCCGGCAAATTTTTTTTCTAAGTTTAAAAGTACAAATTTTTTAGAACAAAGACAATGACTCATTCAAGGTCATTGAAACAAAGACCATGACTCATTCAAGGTCATTGGATGACTCATCATATTTTCAAGGTCATTTAAACAAAGACCATGACTCATTCAAGGTCATTGGTGGCTAATTAAAAATTTCAAGGTCATTGAAACAAAGGTCATGACTCATTCAAGGTCATTGGATGACTCATCGCATTTTCAAGGTCATTCAAAAGTAGGTCAAGGTCATTGAAAAGTAGGTCAAGGTCATTGGATGAGTCATCAAAATTTTCCAAGGTCATTCAAAATTTCTTAAGGTCATATTATTTTTAAACATCTTTAAATTTTAACTTACTACTTATAAAAATAAGTAGTATATATTTTGTAAATTTATTTTATTATTATTATTACTATAATTAATATTTTTATTATTATTATTAATATTATTATTATTATTATTTTTATTATTATTGTCAAGGTTATTGGATGACTCATCATAATTTTTCAAGGTCATTGAAAAGTAGGTCAAGATGAATCCCTATTTAAATATAATTAACCGACAAAATCTACTCAATTGTTAAAAAGTTTTAATTGAATATAATAGTAATTCATCCACTCTTAAAGTACAATTCATTTTCAGTGAATATTTTCATCGTTTAAGTATATTTGTTGATCAGTGAATAATTCAGACTCCGTTTAAAGTATTTCCCAATATTTAATTGATATTTCATCTCATCATTGAGAAATTTACCGTTTAATTTATTATAAGCAATTCTCGATTCACTGAATATTTGTTAGCTTCAATTCATATTTTCTCACTTTAATGATTGCTTTCCTCTTTAATGAATATTTTCTCTCTTCAATTAATGTTTTCCTTATTCAATGAATGTTTTTTCCTCTTCAACGAATATTTTTCTCTTCAATGAATATTTTCCTCTTCGATGTATATTTTCTCCATTCAAAGTATATTACCTTTGTAAGTGTTTAATATAGCAATTGATATTTCATCTATTTAGTAGATATCTTTAACTATCCCACTTTTTTCAGTAATTTCACCGATTTTAGTCACTTAATGTACTCTCTCACCAATATTACTTCTTCACTGAAAATTTGTATTCGACAAAAATAAAATAATTTTAGGCCATGTAAATCAATTAGAGCTTTTAGGGAAATTTTATGATAATTTAAGTGATATCTAGTTTTACGATGTATTTATTTTAGTAAATTTTAATCATCTTTGTGAATTTATGGTTTTCTTTTGAATTTTAATGGATTTAGGGTTTGATTATGTTTTAAATGAAATTATTGAAGAAATTAGGGTAAATCTATAATTTTAGACACTTAATTTCTTGAAAATTTATTAGATTTGACTTGATTTTAGGATTATTTTAAATAAAAGTTAAATTTAGGATCAAAATGTTTATGAAATATCTATTTAAGATAATTATTTAAGAATTAGAATCAAATTTGACTGTTAGATTTAATGATATTTTAATTATAATTTTATGTTCTATTTAAATAGTTGATTAAATCAGTTAATTTTTAAAAATATTTTAGTGAAACCTACGATTTTAACTAATTTTACAGTGTAAAAAAAAGGAGATCAATAATTACTTTCATTTTCAATTTTATTGATTTCATGGATATCAATCACAAAAGTAGTATAATTTAGAGATTTTTAAGACAATGCTCAGTGTGGTTATCAGTATACTTATGAAAATCATTGATATATCTCTATGGGTTGACTGGTAATTTTTATTGAATTTATACTTGATTTACTGAATAATTTTAATTATTTGAGCAACATGATATATATTTTACAATAATTTAATTTATGTGGGAAACATAGACTTTATTCGATTTTAGTCATTTTTGATGAATTTTTTATTTGATAAAATTTTTTGCCAGAATCAAATTGTGGTGATTTTCAACGGGAAATGTTGGGTATCGATAACAATTTTGTAATACTAAAGAAAATTTATTTTTATTGGTAAAATTCAGATTTTTATGATAATTTTAAGTGGGAATTTGATTGGTTCTTTAAGGATCTTATTCGGTTAAATATAGATTTCTAAAGAAATTTTACCTTGTACGTTTTTTACAAAAAATATGTATATTATTGGTGTAGTGAGGAAAATTGTCATTTCAAGGGAAATTATTGATTAAGAGGAAATTTTATGATATTTTAAGGAAATAATCGATTAAGAACAAGTTTGTTGCCATTTTTAAGGGTATTGAGTTGGTTGAATATCTGTGTTCAAAGGGTAAATATTTTCTAAATGGAGAATATAGAGGAGGAATTTATAATATTTTTAGGGGGGATTTATTCAAATAGATATTAATATGTGTGTAAATCTTTTGAGAGAGTGGGAATATTGTCATTTAAAGAGAAATGATTAGTTAAGAAGAAAATTTATGATCTTTTAAAGGGGAAAGGATTGGTCACGAGATGAATTCTATTTTAAGGGGATTTCAAGAAATTTATTCGGTTGAATATCGATATAAGTCGGTGATTTTTTATGAAAATAATGAATATAGCTTGGATTAATGTCATTTAAAGAGAATTGATTGGTTGAGAGTAAATTTTATTTTATTTTAGTGAGAAACAATTGGCTAAGAACAAAATTTATAATCTTTTAAGGGGAAATAATCGATTAAGAACAGATTTGTTGATATTTTTAAGGTACTGAGTCGGTTAAATATCGTTATTTAAAGGGTGATTTCTATAAAAAATAATGAATATAGTTGGTAGGGTAAGAGTAAGTGTTATTTGATGGGAAATGATTGGTCTAGAGTGGAATTTAATTTAGTGAGAAATAGTCAATTAACAAGTTTGTTGTCATTTTTAAGGGGGTTGGGTTGGTTAAATATTGTTATTTAAAGGGTAAATATTATCTAAATTGGTATTTTTATGATTTTTTTATGAAAAATATTGAATATGGCTGGAAATATTGTTATTTGATGGAAAATGATTGGTCAAGAGAGTAATTTATAATATTTCTAAAGAAATTTACTGGAATGAATATTGGTATTCAAAAGGTAAATATTATCTACTTGATAGGCTTTTATAAAAATTATGAATATAGTTGGTATAATGGAGTGAAAAATGACATTTGAAGAGGAATGATTGGTTGAGAGTCGAATTTATAGTATTTTTTTTAAAGGGGATTGAGTTGGTTGAATTTATAAAATACTTAGGAAAATTGTTACTTTTTTCATTGATTTAAGGTTAATCAGAATATATCGATAAGATTTCAGTTCTAAGAAATTGATTGATTCATGTAACTATTTGTATACAAGTATTTATTTTATTATTATTATATTTGTAATTAAATTAAAAACTAAAATTGACTAGTATTTAAAAGTATTTGGTTACCTAATATTTATGTTTTTATTGACAATTTTCTGAATAATTTAAATATTTACGATTATTTCCAGGAATGAAGAGAAATTGTACGATTAAAAACTATGAGCTGTTGATAAAATACATTAATTTTCATTCAACAAGTACCTAGAACAATTACCTAACAATCTTAAAATTTTAAAAAATCTAACAAATTTTTTCAATTATTTTACAACTTAGTTAATTTAATTAACTGATAAGTACTAGTTTCTTTACGATTTGCTACTGTGTTGAAACTTTTTTTTTTAAATTCTTATTCAAAGTACTAACAAATTTTATTAAAGATCTATCAAGACTTGTCAAAAATTATAAAACTTTGGTAATTTTAATAAGTATTACTAAATAACTACTATTTTCTTAACAATTTGCTGAAGGTCTTATTTTAAAATTTCTTCAAAGTAATAACATTATTTACAAATTAATCAGTTTTATCTCAAATTTCACAACTTTCTCACAACTTTAATCAAATTCTAATCCCATGATAATCATAAATTACGTGTATTTTCTTAAAAATTGTCCATAGTTTTTCGTATATCGGTAAAACAAACACACATATTTCAATCAAAAAAAACACGTGTGTATCATAAATTATATACATTTTCTTAACAATCTCAAACTTTACATAAATATTGAACTATTTTTATTATTTAACACATACACATTATTAGCCATAAAATAAATATTTCATAAATTGTTGAAAAATAACACATATTTTCATTAAAGTTTTTCCATAAACACTGTAACATATCAATGGTTTAACACACACATTTGAGCCATAATTAGTTTTGATATTTTTTTGCACATATTTTCTTAAAAATATAGAATTTTTCTTTAACTTTTTACAAACATTTACAATTGTTCTATCCCTGTATACTATGAACCACAATTGAACAAACTTTTTCTATTCAATATTAATTTTATATACTTTGTTGAAAATTTATATAAAATAATAATGAAAATAATAATAATAAAAACTTGTAATATTAATAATAATAATAAAAATAACAATAATAATAATAATAATAATAATAATAATAATAAAATTAAAATTAAAAAACATTAAAACACTACTTATAAGATAATAATAATAATAATAATAATAATAGAATAAAAATTAAAGAACATTAAAACACTACTTATAAAAAATAAGTAGTATATTAAAATTAAAAATGTTTAAAAATACTATGACATTGACCTACTTTTAAATGACCTTGAAATAATATTATGACTCATCCAATAACCTTGAAAATAATAATAATAAATATTAAAACATTACTTATAAAAATAAGTAGTAAATTTATATTTAAAAATGACTAAAAATATTATGACTTTGAGAAAATTATAATAATAATAAAATTAAAAAACATTAAAACATTACTTATAAAAATAAGTAGTAAATTTATATAAAAATGTTTAAAAATACTATGACCTTGAGAATTTTTGAGTGAGCTTGAAAAAATATGATGAGTCATCCAATGACCTTGACCTACTTTTGAATGACCTTGACCTACTTTTCAATGACCTTGAAAAATTATGATGAGTCATCCAATAACCTTGACAATAATAATAAAAATAATAATAATAATAATAATAATATTAATAATAATAATAAAAAAAATATTAATAATAATAATAATAATAATAAAATAATTTTACAACATATATACTACTTATAAAAATAAGTAGTAAATTAAAATTTAAAAATGTTTAAAAATAATATGACCTTGAGAAATTTTGAATGACCTTGACCTACTTTTGAATGACCTTGAAAAATAATGATGAGTCATCCAATAACCTTGACAATAATAATAAAAATAATAATAATAATAATAAAAATAATAATATTAATAATAATATTAATAATAATAATAAAAATATTAATAATAATAATAATAAAATAAATTTACAAAATATATACTACTTATTTTTATAAGTAGTAAATTAAAATTTTAAAATGTTTAAAAATAATATGACCTTGAGAAATTTTGAATGACCTTGATCTACTTTTGAATGACCTTGTTCTACTTTTGAATGACCTTGAAAAATTATGATGAGTCATCCAATAACCTTGACAATAATAATAAAAATAATAATAATAATAATAATATTATTAATAATAATATTAATAATAATAATAAAAATATTAATTATAATAATAATAATAATAAAATATTTTTACAAAATATATACTACTTATAAAAATAAGTAGTAAATTAAAATTTAAAAATGTTTAAAATAATATGACCTTGAGAAATTTTGAATGATCTTGACCTACTTTTGAATGACCTTGACCTACTTTTGAATGACCTTGAAAAATTATGATGAGAAATCCAATAACCTTGACAATAATAATAAAAATAATAATAATAATAATATTAATAATAATAATAAAAAAAAATATTAATAATAATAATAATAATAAAATAAATTTTAAAAATATATACTACTTATTTTTATAAGTAGTAAATTAAAATTTAAAAATGTTTAAAAATAATATAACCTTAAGAAATTTTGAATGACCTTGAAAAATTTTGATGACTCATCCAATGACCTTGATCTATTTTTAAATGACCATGACCTACTTTTGAATGACCTTGACCTACTTTTGAATGACCTTGAAAAATTCGATGAGTCATCCAATGACCTTGAATGAGTCATGACCTTTGTTTCAATGACCTTGAAAATATGGTGAGTCATCCAACGACCTTGAATGAGTCATAGTATTTGTTTAAATGACCATTAAAATTTTTGATGAGTCATCCAATGACCTTGAATGAGTCATGTTCTTTGTTTAAATGACCTCGAGAAATTTTTGATGAGTCATGGTCTTTGTTTCAATGACCTTGAATGAGTCATTGTCTTTGTTCTAGAAAATTTGTACTTTTAAACTTAGAAAAAAAATTTGCCGGGGGTGGGGGGGTATGTGAGCTAGATGGCCTCTGAGCTAGAGGGCCGGTATCCCACTACTTAGCTTTGCATGTAAAATCCTGTTTCAAGAAAAATGTCATTTTCTCTTCAGCTGGAACAAGTAACACATATTTTTTATGTAAAAAACTTGTTAAAGTAGTTTTCAATAAAAATTGGAAAATGATGGCCATGTTGAACTATGGATTACTGTGGAAAACTCAAGTTTACAATTTTAGAAAAAGGGTCTTATTACATTGAAATATATAAAATATTATTTTATCTTTTATTAATGGAATGGGGATTATTTTTATTGTTTATCTATTTCCATATTATATATACTATTTTAATGATTAAAACAATAGCTATTTGTTTGCAAACCATTAACTGTATATGGACATTGTTTATATGGATAACAAACGGAAATAAATAAGGCAGACAGTCGCATAATAAATTTTATCATTATACAAACTAATTTTTATTTCAAAATTTACATGAAAAATAGTTTTAAATTTCCATAGTACAATATGAAAATAATAATATTATCTTTATTTCTTGTTATATTATTTCTATAAGGTAAAAATCTACATCTTTCTAAGGTTTTCTGTAATACGTAGAAAAAAACAAAAAAAAATTTAATTCATATAGTAAAATAAAGATTCAATTTTACTTTATTTAAACCAATTTTTTACTATTGATATGAAACAAACAATTTAAGGAAATCACGTATTACATTGAATTATGTCTATATGAACAAATTTCAAGAAATCCAGAAAGTATATATTTACTAAATTCATGTGCCTGACAAACTTCTTGTATTTTACTGGACAAGGAGCATTATCAGCCACCATGACAGTAGGTCCATCATCTCTAATCATTATTTGAGCGAAGACAGGTCATCGTTAAGCTTTAGTACTTTCTGCCTTGAAAAAAGGCTTTTTTATCTACCATATTAAATATAAAAAATGTATATTTAGGACTTACTGCACGAACATTAGGACCTTTTAAATATGCTATTTTAGGGCCGTACTTCTTATCTTCATTGATGTAGCACTTAAAAAATGAAAATAGGCATATTATTGAGCTGAAATTTCAAAATAAAAACTTTATTAAATTTCAAATGTTATTATTCAAAAATAATAGCATTGTAAAATCTCTAATTATTCGTATGGGGAATTATATATTTTTTTGACAAAAATATAAGTGGGGAATAATTTGAGATTTTTTCAAAAAATGAATTAGTCAACAATTTTTGTCAATAAAATTGATTTATTTTATCGAAAAAGCTGAGATGTAAAATGAATTTAAAACTTTATTGATGGTTTGTTTTAAAACTGAATATATCATTTATATATAGTATATGTAATATTTTGCATTTAACCAATCTGGAGTCTGATATAGGTTGTATGATACAACTTGTATCGGTAACTATTGGTTATCATTAAGAATTTATTGATCTATTATCATATTACAAAAATTACAAAAATTCATTAATTTTAAATTGATTTAAGATTTTATTTAACGTAAATGTATGTATTTTAGTATGTTCGAATGTCAATAAATACTAAATTTGAAACAACCGCCTCTCTTTTGATTGACCAGTGGAAAATTACAAAGCCTAGCCTGATAATAAGTATATATGGGAGTGATTTTGAAGGTCATGCAATTAAGGATATTTTGAAAAAAGGAATTCTGAAATCTGCTGGCAATAGAGGTATTCTACGGCATAACACAATAGGAAAATAATAATATTATGCAGAAACATTTGTGTGGATAATTACTGACGGAATATTTACAAATTTAATTGAAGTAATAGGGAAAGCGATCCGTGATTTTACTGATGCATACGGCGAAAATCAGATGTATGGTTTTGCGATTACCCCATGGAGTATCCACAATGAAACGGAATATCTTTGTTCGAAAGATTATCAAGTTCTCTAATTATAAGGTATTTGAAAGGACATTTATTCTAAAATAGGGAACCCATCCAGCTGAATATAATAAAATCAGTTCAAAAGATACAAAAAGTCAAAAGTTTGACCAGAATCATTCTCATTACATCTTTGTCGATATTCCAAGAACCGAAGATACTATGAAGTCTTTCATAGACTACAGACTGACATTCGAAAATCAAGTATCAAAATTGAATGAGTTTTTAGCTAATACTAAAATGAATTTCGGTAATTCAATGTTTTTATAAACACATTTTAATATTTTTTGAATGTTAGAAAAAGTTCCTCTTTGCGGAATTTTAGTCAGTGGAAATAGAGATGATTTGAAACTGCTGCACGGATCACTTGTAAAAAACGGGAAACCAACAGTAATAATCAAGGTAATTATTTTGTCTTTATTTTATTTTCACGTTAAATATTTTACACAAAATTCTTATTGAAAAAATTATAATTTATTATCAGTAATATCATATATTCTTTTTCTTCACCTCTAATCTGTTTTCATATTTACTACTTTAAATTATTTTCATTTTATTTTCAATAATTTTTGATAAACAAAAACTTTCTGTCTTGGCTTTTCCGGACGAAATAATGCTTGAAAAATGCAATGCTTAAAATTTACATTAAGTAGCAAATATTGATATATAGTCGAAAGCAAAATGAATATAAATGAAATCTTAAATTATAGAAATGTGTTTAAATTTGACAAGAATGCTAGAATATATCAAACGCACTAAAGATGTTGAGAATGTCTAAAATATTAAAATAGAAATAATTATTAAATAAATTAAAATACATATAAAAAATTAAATGATCATGAAATATTGTTTTTGATTATCGTGAATAATGATAAAAACGAAAATAATTAATTATTTAATTTGAAATTATAAAATAATAATTTAGTATTAAATATGACTAATAAGTAGGGAGAGTAAAATATGCAACTAAAATATGCATTTATATGCATTTAAAAATTAAATAAAAACAACTAAAAAAGAAAACAAAATAGAGAGGATGAAACAAAAACGAGTATAATACACTTTGTTTTGTTATTTTATACAACTCTTAAAAATGTAAATATTATTTACTTATTTTTTGACAGAAAAATTACATAAAATTAAGTTATAAAATCATTTATAAATTATGAATAGAATGCAATCCTCACTTGACTCTCAATAATATAGAGTTGATAACAAAATTTATCATCTTATGTTTACATACGCACAATTCACTAGTAGTTTGTTCGAAAATTAGTCAAAAAACAAAAAAAAGTTTAATTTTATAAAATTGAAAGGAAGTTTCAAGATAAAGATTCGTCTATTTTCTTGCCTTAAATCCAAACTTTGCAAACTTATTTGATGTCCAGTGCATCAGGATAAGTGTATAACAACTTTACACTGTTTTTACACTTACATGGGACTAAGAGAAATCTAAGCGCCTCCCGCATAGTACTAATGAGAGCCATTAACTCGAAACTAGTATACTATTGGGAAATGTACTGGATATCACTTAATGTATAGTATAAAATTAAGTATTAATAAAAACATTTTATTTATTTAAATGAACTAGCCAAAGAAATTTCATATTCTCTAAAGTTAGATTTAAACACTTTCACCTCAAAAAATTCTTATACATAGAAAATGATCTTTCAACATCACAAGAAGTTACAGGTGCATATTTAAGAGAAACAATTTCCACTGTGAACTAATCTATCACCGTTACCTTCTAAAATATATGAAAGTCTTACTAACTTTGCTAAATTTTCATTCTTTGCCAAACAACGCTTACAATTTTCATTAATTTTAACTCCTTTTTCATTTGTGACTTATTCTAATCTCGAAGATATATTCTCAAATATACCTAAGACCTCGGTTATTTTCAAGTTTGTACCTTCTAGTTTCTCTATGATCTTTGGTATAAAACCATAGTCTGCGACAGCAAAAGCAATATCGTTTCGTATACCTTGTTGGTTTATTATATCTTTACTTATGCGAATTGATGCTGCATCATCTTTATCAAGTACTTCAATCACATTTTTAAAACATTCATAGTGATTTGCATAATATGAAACAGCTTCAATCCAGGTTCCAAAACGAGTTGTCATAGGCTTCAGTGGCATGAGAACTTCTGGATAAATCTGTTTGAACGTTTCATTGCGATCAAGAGACTTTGGGAAATAATGAACAGATCTCTTCACAAACTCGATGAAGCAAATGAGCCAAACAAGTCAAAAATGGAATGTTTGGATATAAAATATTTAGTCCATTAATAGCTTTTATTCATGTATGGAGCTGCATCAGCAACCATCAACAACACATCATTTCTATTAATTACACTCGGTATCAATATACTCATACTTTCCTCAACAAATTGTGCGATTGTGGAAATATTTGTCTTAGATAACATACCCGTATTTATCACAAATGAATCGCATTACCTTGGATCGTCAGATAAAATACCTATAATAAAATTGGCAATAAATCTACCACATGTATCTGTGCTCTCATCAACAGACAACCATAATTTCTTTCCGCTTATTTTGATTTTCATTGTATTCATCTTTTCTTCATAAACCTTCGTTACGTGCGTCTCCCTCAAAGAAGATGCACTGGGTATATTTTTATTTGTATATTTTCTCAAAAAACCTTTAAAAGCTGGAATTTTTATTTTTTCTATTGGTATGTCTAAATCAAGTAGTGATTTTCCCAAATCTATTATAAATTCTAAAATCGACTCCCTAGGTACATAATCAGGATCTTCAAATTCATCATTTGAAACTTCATTCTCTTCTTCGGGGAAATCGCGTAATTTCAGTTGATGTTCTAAACAATTTATATGCTGCACTACCTGACTGGGCCTGTTTGATGTTATATTTCTGTCCCATACCTTTACATATTAATAAGTCAATACCTCTCTTGAAATATCTTTTTATTGTTAATGTGATTTCTAGCCTGAAGAAGACTGATGATCGATCGAAATATGCAGTGAAATGTTATATAAAATATATAGTTTGCGTTTTTCAATTATTAAAACAATTTGCAAATTAATAAAATATTATATTTGTTTAAAGCAATTAAGATTGGATTATAACAAATTAATTTCTGTTAATGTGAAAGTTTTTATAATTAAAAATGAAAGTTTGTCGAAAAATAAGTATTAATGGTTTGTAAAAAGTATTTGGGCAGAAAATTTAACAAATTATCCAAAGAATATTGAATCGAATAAGTCGTTTTAAGCCAAAACTTAGCATTTTTATATTTCAAGGTCAATGAAAATTGAATTTTTTATTTCATTTATTACCAAAAAATGTTTGCATCAAACATTAAATTTTGGTTGCAAGTTGAAAGACGAGTCGAACCCTGATCCACAATTAGCATGACATCATACTACTTACCAAATCAAAGAGTAAGGAAAAGTAACTAATTATTGTTAAAAATTTGACTCAAAATAATGTAATCACAAAATTAATTTTAAGATTTCATTAATTTATATATATATATATATATATATATATATATATATATATATATATATGTCACCCCGACAAAAAAAGCGCACTAATTTGCAGACAAAAGAACGCCGACATAAAATCGCAAACAAGAAAATTAAATCAGATCAGAAGGCATCGTTTGATGTTAACTTTTTATTTTTTCTTTAAAAACTAATTGTTCAGTTTTTTTAATTGACTGCGCTCTTTTGTCTTCGCTCTTTTGGCGGGTCTCCTATATATATATATATATATATATATATATATAGAGCAATCTTTATCCGTATACAGCACCGTACTGTAACTTTAGGGGCACTATGCAGAAAACTAAACAACGAGATTTTTAGGTGTATTTTTAAAAATATCGTTTTTAAAATCAATTTTGAATTTTCATCTTTGTTTTTTTTCATTCAATTCGTGGTATTCTTTTGCTATTGGAAAAAGGTTTCGTAGTGGCTTTATTCGATTGCCCTTGTTGAACATGAGATAGTACGGCGTAGTCCATATGTAACTTAACTTTTTGAGAAAAATAATAATTATTAAAAATTGTTTTAAACTTTCAATGGATTATTAACAATTATTTGTGTAATTTAATTTTAGGGGTCTGGAGGTCTTGCAAATATAATCGGGGAATTAGTATATGAGATGAAAGAGAAGAATCGCAAAAAGAAATCTTTTGAAGAAATAATGCAAAAAGAATATTTAAAAATGATAATGACAGAAATTTGGGAAATTTCAGATGAATACGAAGAGGAAGTCATTATGATTCAAGAAATAATCGAAAATCGGCATTTAATTGAGATATATTCAGTCGAGGAAAATAATCCCAATGAATTAGATAAAAATATTTTATCCTCCCTATTGAGCCAAGGTAAATACTTTACCGCATAATAAAATAAATCCTTCGAATATAAAATGTTAAATTTATAGATTTGGTAATAAATAAAGCCCATTTGAAAAGAAATAGAAAACAGAAAATTCGCACAAAACCCACCTATGAATAAAGTAAATGTTTGAGAAAATAGACAAAGACACATCTTTTATAAAAAGAAAAATCAGCATTGGAAACTAAGGCAAGAAGTTCTTGCAACCCTCTGATAAACTAAGACTAATGTCCGAAAGAACACACACACACACACATATATATATATATGTTGGGCCAGAACGTAAACGGCCTTGGAAAATGTTTAAATGGATCAGAAACACACACGCAAAAATAACACGCAATTTAAATAAACCCACTGAAACATCAATTAAACCATATAAAAATCTGAGAAATAAAAGAATTAAATATAAATTAACAAACATAAAAATAAATTAAAATATTAACAAAATGCACCAAGATCCGCACGATACCTACACAAATACAACAAGAAAACACAACAAATTCGACGAAATTGAAAAAATCAATTAAAGTTCATTAAAGTAAAAGTTAAATTGAAAAATTGGGATTGATAATAATTCAATAAAAATTCTAAATAAAAAATTATAAAAATAAATCAAAAAATAATAAAAATAAATAATAGAATTTGCTAGAAAATAACAAGGTCGAATTTTGTTTTACTACATCAAATTTCACACACCAAAAAATTAGGTATATATACTGATCCATTTTCACATTAAAGTTAACCATTTTTGAAAACTGAACCGTATTTCGAAACTAACCATTTTGACTAGTCCTTAAAAATCTTAAACTATTTTCGAGACTATTTTTGAAAGCGTTTAGTTTTATTCAGAAGTTATTTTCAACACATTTAGGTGAGAAATATTTATGGTGGAACCCTCTTTCCACGTCGCGTTCTCTGCATCTCTATAGAGCTCTGCTCGGACGTCGGCGTGGGGAGAGAGGTATTTTGGTTTTATTATATGATACATGAATTTATGCTATTTTATGGATTGGAATGGTAACCTGTTATTTTTGTTTTATAATTAATAAATATTATTTACATAAATTATTTTATATATTTGTTTTTATAAAGTAAAATGTCGAAATTTTTCCGGCCCACAGCCAACACATAACGCAAGATAGTAAAATATACATAGTACAGATGCATGTAAGTGCGTGGAAGATCGCCAATGATATGCACCCGTGAAGACTCAGCGTGCGCAACGCAGCGGTCGTAACGTCAATATTTACCCTTATAGCTGAAGCGAGAAATAAGGAAGAAGTCTCTGGCTGCTTCCTCGTTTCTCAATTCTGTAAAATCGACCTAAAATTTTTTACATACGGCTTAAAATCATCACACCGAGTAGTCCAGTGGGCACTCAGTAAATATAATATAAACACAAATTGCGCTTAAGGTCTATTAAAGGGAAAGGGTACGGGAATAAAATAAATTGAATCGTTGATATAACTAACTAAAATCGATAATGTGTAATAACTAATCATTGGTATACTAAATTAGCTGTAAAAATTATTCAATAAATAATTCATTAACTCAATTGGATTAAATCGTTGATTAATAATTAAAGACAAATAACTTCTGGATTAAGCTGAATTTGTTCCATTTTGAGTAAAGTTAAAGGGACTTCGCGAAAACATACATACTTTACGGATAAATAAATTTAAAACGATTAAGGTTAAAGTAGTTATAGATTAAAAAATAAAATTTTCATATATTAGTTTATTGGTTAAATAGTTCCTTGATTAATAAAATATCTTAATTGAACTAAAAGTCGATGCCAATCAACCAAGTCATTCAGTGATAAAAATTAAACGATTCGAATAAAAGTAAATTAGTTCCCTTAGTAAAGATCAAATAAACCTTGAACAAGAATAAAGTAGAACTAGATTCATGAAGTTACTAGTATGATGTCAATGTTAAAATAATTTCATAGAGTAAAGATGGAATAAATTAGTGGAAATAATGATGTCAACATTAAAGCAATTTCATGGAATTAAAATAAAGGTTGAATAAATTAGTTGAGGCAATGATGTTAGTATTAAAGTAGTTTCACGGAATCGTAATAAAGGTTGAATAAATTAGTTGAAGCAATGAGGCTAATATAGTTTTATAGAGTTGAAGTAACGGTCGAATAAATTAGTTGAAATAAAGATATGCGAAAACCGAGTAATGAAACCGAACTAAGTTATTACAACCGTCCCTAAACCCAAACTGAAATGATATGGTGATAAGGTTTTCTAAAAATGAAACCAGTTCAGAGACGAAAAACAAAATATATGAATTATTGTTTAAATTAAATTAATAGCATTATAAAATCAATGTTTTGAAAAATGAAAAAACTTTTATTTTAATAATATGCAAATTGTTAACTCACAGGAAAATGTCGAATACATAAAAATCCATCGAGTAAAAATATTGCCCTAGCATAAAGTTCATCCACTTGCGGATCTCAAACGTAATATACCGTTTTCCTTAAAAAATGGCGATAAGATGTTCAAATTAAATTACGTAATAACTTACCCGAATAAGTTTTCGATGAATTCGCCAATCGATAATCCTAAAATGAAATGTTATAAATCACCGGATGTAACTACATAATCTCACTTCCTTTCAACCCGTCAAGCCGCGATATCCGCCGGAAATTACGTGCGAACGCCAAATACACGTCGATACTTCCGCGATGCGACATCCGTCATCGCCCTAAACGATCACCAAATTATAGAATGGTTCAATGAAATTAACTTCAACATTAAATTTAAAGAATTGATAAACTTTTATTATAACATATGACGATAAAATTTATCTGAACGAAGGACCATTAATATGATAGAAAATCCGAAAACAGGACAACAAATAAAATAGATAATAATAAATACAGTTGCATAATCCTTAAAATCACAACTTGCGTATAATTGTATCTTCATTAATGTGGTCGCCACCCAGAATATCAACTCAACAACTCCTTAACATTATCCTGCCTAATTAAATAAAACCAGTTGATCAATAAACTCACCACCCGTGTATTATAAATGTCACTAGCCCAAGCCACCGTTCCGACAAAATCCTGATCAAGTAAGATTTACTAAAATTCGATGAGAATACATTGGATGACCCTTCCATAGTGATATAGGTACTATCTATTGGTTAACCACTTAACATGATAAATTAAGCAGAGTTAATAATACAAACGTTTTAGACATGTCATCCGAGCGAAGCATCAGACGAAGTACAGGCACACAGGGACAATCAACAGTTCAACCGACCACGAGAACATCCGATCCGATACGTCAACAATGGCCGTATCCGACTGCCTGGAAGATATTAGGCTTAGAGAAGGAGCCCTGCGATATCTCAGAACAGCAATACCCAGCGGCAGAGACCTATACAAACGCGCAGAACCTCCTCACCCAATGGGAAAGGGTGCAGGAGCAAGTAGATTTGCAGGTGGTTAAGGCGAGGATGTACCTTGCAATCGTGGTGGAAGACATCCTCGCCGGGCGGATTGCAGTCGCCTATCCACCTCGTCCAGTCCGAGATACCCGAAGACCCTACACAGTGGAGGCTCTCAAACGAAGCCTGAAGAGATACTGTCCCGAAGAGTGACTTAATAATGATAGTTTATGTAGTGATTTGATTCAGAATATTAGAATTTTGTGTGTCCTTTTCTTTGTATAGCTAGAATTATTTGCGAGTTGGTTTAAACGAAATAAATGATTATTTAACTGGAGCAATAATGAATTAAATGATCTATTTAATTGTAGCGATGTCCTCCCTACAAATCTTACAGACGGAATTGGACCACGCGAGACAGACAAACGCGGAATTACTCGCCCAGATTATCCAATTAACCCGCGAGATGCAACATATGAAAGCAACATGGACGGATCCCGCAAAGACAAAAACGATCTACCACCGACTCACAGCGGCCCAGAAAGGCTGGGGAGAAGAGCGGCAGCTCAACCAGAGCCTGCGCACGCAGATTCGGGGACTCGAAGTCGCCCTAGCGGTGTGCCGAGAAGGTGAAGCGGTAACTTATCCGCTCATCTTCGCCCCAACTCAGTTGCCGCAGACAACCACCAAGCCAGCAGAACAACCCATCACTCCAACCAACAATCGTCGACCGGGACGTAAGGAACGTGCCCGACGTCGCGCAACACAACTCCAAAGCTTCAAGTAGTAGATGATATACATGTGTTTAGATCAAATAGAATAGTTTTAGCCTTAGTTGAGTTGTTACTTTGGCATAATCGCATGCTAACATTGTCATAAACATTTTCATTACACCGCCAATTCGTTCCACAGTCTAATAAGAACCTAATCCTGAATAGTTATGAGGGACAGAATAAAGCGAGCATAAGTCTTCTATCGACAGCTCGTTAACCCGAGGGTTGTCCGAGCAACTATAGTACTAGCCAATGGTACTCAATTTTTGCGGGCAATCCACCACTTGAACACATTACCAACGTTGCTTAGCAACGGGTGCCAAGTGGCGATCAGCATCATTTTGTATGGCGTTACTAGGGTAACCAGAAAGTCAAGTAAGATGTGAAACCCTGTAACCCACCATATATATAAACTTACATTTACACAAACAGTGTCTGTAATTCTTCCAATTTGTAAATAAACTATATTTATTTGACTATTAATTTATATTTTCAATTTCTTTTATTTTCATTTTATTTCACACTGTAGATCAGTGATGACGAGCCTAAGACGCTGGTGCTCAAAGTGGCACGCAAATAAATTTTCATTGTATATATAGTATGTGTCATTTTTCGATAAATAATTTTCATTGGCAAGCAATCAAATAAAGTTTCGCGATCCCTGCTAAGATCAGTACTGAATTTATTTAATAGTTCAAGGAGTCATGTTATCCTAATTTGACATCTTCATCATTTGGAAAGCAGACGTCTTTGCGGAAATTGTATCATAGATCGATGGAAATATAAATTAGAATATCTTTGGTTAGAACTATTTCTGAGTGAGACAATGCTTCAATGTTCAATTCTTTGATCTTTTGTGTTGTCTTTAGTATTTTTATTGAAGTAATAAACATGTTATTTTGACAAAATCTCGATTACGCAAATCCATTATTTTGTAAGCCAGATAAAATTTTAACTCAGACATCAGGGTTATTGGACAAGTCATTAAGAATAACTTAGATCTTCTTCTGTAAACTTACGAATCGACAACATTTCAAATATTTCTTGACTCATTAAACAAAGTGCAAAACTAAATAAATACCTTAAAATATTAAAAATTAAATTTTACAGACTAAATTTATTGTTTTGTCATAATATTATATGAATTACTTTACTATTAATTCAAAGTGATAAAAATGATTATATTGATCACATTTATAAATTATTTAATTACAAAACAATGATATTGATGATATTCTGTTAAAAAATATAAATTCTGTTTTATAAATCTCAATGTTTTTAAAAGTTTATATTAAATTTATAAAATCGAAATTTTAACAAAGTCTTAATAAATTTTAAATAATATATTTTTACATTCCTACACAAAAAAAATTCCAGCACAAAATTGCGTTCACTAATATTAATCAATCCCCTCATTCGACTGTGATCAAGATCTAGATAAAGGAGATGACGGGTAGTCATTCCAATGTATGTGCAATTGCGCCTATGACACACTAATAAACACAAAATTCAGACAACAATTCTTTTTCAATGCTGATATATTAATTATTTTATTTTTTAAAAAATTTGTATTTAGATTTGTTTTAACTTTATTGATCAGTTGTTACTGGGAATTAAGAAAAGACATTTTAAAAATCTTATGTCAATCAAATCAAAAAATTCATAATACCTAATATTAATACCTTAAAATGTTTGAAACATTACAAATAAGATTTGTTGAACCTCGAATTAAGGGATAAAATTTCAAGTTTGCATGTCATTAAGGTGACCAGCTATACTCATTTACTGAGTTTTGTACTCTTTTTTCGCAAACCGTACTCTTTTCAAATTCTGTACTCTGAAAGTCTTATTTGTAAAATTTTATACTCATTTGTATTTCTAAAACATTTTTTAGATTATTTTATAATAAAAACATTATCTGGCGTCTTAACAGTCAAATTTAATATGCAAAATGAAAGTTGTTCGGATGTGCCTATATTATTAGACGAACATTCTAATTTAGCAAAAAAATCTACTCCGAAGAAAAATATGTTTTTAAAAGAAAATAAAGTTTTTATCGTTTTTTCTCCTTTTTTTCACATGTGTATTCTTTTTGAACAAAAAATAGTTGGTCACCTTAATGTCATATGTGAAAATAAACACAATTAATTTTAAATGTTTTTAACCAAGATTTGTCCATAAAATAATTTATTAATTTTTGTGAGAAATTAATTTTAATTTTTTTGAAAATTTAGGTTGATGGAAACTAAACCTTGATTTCTCAATAAATACAATAGATACAACCTTGAATAATTTCCTAAGTTAACAAGGTTCCAAACAGTTGAATATTACTGACGTACACACAAATATATAACTCAAATGTTTTACCAAAACTGTGCCATATATGGCACTATCGATATTTATTTGTTTGAATCAATAATATTTATTATATTACAATCTGCATTTCATTTGTTACGCTATTTTCTATATTTTGATTGGAGTAGAAATCTGAGGTTGATATACGATATCTTTGGGGTTTTGATGGTCGACAATTTTTCACAAATTGTTTAAAAATTATGTAGTAACGGGTTAAATTGAAATACATAAACATTTCAACATAAATTAAACCTGATAAAACAATACATTTGTTAACTTTACAACATACGCATTTGAAAAATATATTTTCGGCATTTTCAAACTCACTTTTGCACATATCTAAAACATATTGAGGTTTAACTATATAATAAAATTTCTTTGTTTTGTTTTAATTTCAATTTTAGATGAAAATTCAGTGAAACATCCAGATCATTTAAATATTTATCAACTTGGAGTTGCAATATCTATTAACAGACATGATGTAGCCAAAGAAAAGATATTTACGGAAGGAAAAAAATGGAAAGTAAGTTTTTAAGAAAATTAACTGAAAAAAAGCATTTCATGTTATAAGATGACGTTTGTTGTGTGACTCCCGTATATTATATATTATTAAATATTTTATCATTAAAAATAATGATTATATCTATAAGTATAAAACGGTGATTCCTTGGTAGCAGCATAAATTCATATATCAGATAAGTGAGTAACAAAATAAGCCCTTACTGCGAAGTAATAATTATATTTTTGAAAACAGTTTCGAGGATTATTTAATAATCGATAATTATTATTCGCAGCAAGGGTTTAGTTTGTAACTCACTTATCTGATAAATTATTTTATCTATTTATCAAAAATTACTTTTTAAAATTCACATTTTTGACAGAATGAAATTTGAGAGCAAATGGGTGTCCATTTTGCATAATTAAACTAAAATATCGTAAAATGATAAAATACATTTCAGACAGAAGACTTAATACCTTTGGCTACGAAATCCATCTCGGAAAATAAAGTTGGCTTTGTGAAACTATTTGTAGAAAAAGGATTCTTTTTAGGGAAAATTATCACGGTGGAGCTATTGGAAAATTTGTACACTGCCGACATTTCGAACGGAGTAAGTTTTTTTTGAATTCCTTTTAAGCTTTTACCATTTACTTTATTTCCCTCAGTTAATTTGCCGGTCCGGCGTCAAACTTTAAAGGTGTCGCTTGCAAATATTTTTGATAGTGCCTTTGACAAAAAATTAATTCTTTTAATTTTTTTCTTACAAGTATTTTTTTCCTTAAATTAACTACTAAAATAATTCAATTTCTTTATTTATTAGAGTTACTATGTCTTCAAAAGTCATAATTTATATAACTATTTATTTAATTCAAAAAGTGTCTAATTAATTCTGAATATTAAAAAAGTTTTTAATATACATTATTGGACATCACTCTTCTCTTCATTTTCTTTGTACTTCTTAAGCCATTCGATTCTTCTTGATTTGATTGGATGTGGAAGTTGTAATTCAACTTGTCTTGGCGCTAAGAATTTTAAAATTTTGTAAGGTCCTTCATATTGAATTCCCTCCTTCTTTCGTCTATGTGGTTCCAAGCGTACTAATAATTTCTCTCCCGCCGTGAAAACTCGAGTACCTTGGTTGTCTAAATCTCTATTTTGCATAGTTGTAGCTGGTTTTACTAGATTAGTTTTCTTTTCATCCTCAATTTCTTCTCTGCATTTTTGTATATGTCCTACTCCCGAATATAAATTAATTTTCCGTCTATATACAATTTCAAAAGGTGAGAATTTTGTCGAGCTTTTTGTATTGTAGCATTCAAACTAAATTCAATCTTTGGTAACAATCTACATCAATTATTCTTTTTTTTAATCTCTGCCAATGATGTTGCCAAAATGTCCCGAACTGTTCTTATGATTCGATCTGCTAAACCATTCGATTGATGTTGGTACGGTGTAAGAATGCTTTCAGGTCTACGAAAACGATATATTCAATTATTCAAAATGACATTCAAAATTTTATCTTCATCCTATGTACTTGCTGCTGATAAATTGACCAATTTACTAAAACTATTTATTATCACTATCATGTATTTCTTACTTTCTTTTGTCTCCATATATGCAATATCCACTACTATCTGTTCTAAAGATCGTTCTCCTGTTCTTGGCAATAAGATTTCTTATGTTCGTCCTTGATCAATCTTTCTACTTGCACAAATCTTGCATTTATTAATACACTCTATAATAATCTGATTCATGGATGGCCAAAAGAAAAGGTCCTTTAAATAAAATAAGGTTTTCTTGATATCCAGATGAATAATTTACTAAAGATTTTACGTACGAGTCGGGTACAACCACTGCAAGTTTTCCGTCTGTATTAATCATCAATACGTCATCTTGTATCTGTAATATCTTCAAATACTTGAAAATACTGCAACTGATTGTTTCATAAGATATGTGAGCCTCATTTCCATTAAGATGTAATATGATTTCTGAAGTAACTCTGTCTTCATTTTGCTTCCGTTTAATAATTTTCATAATATTTGAACTTCCTTGTAAACTATTTATGTCCCGAGTTCTACATTTCGCCTCTTTGGTATCTTTGTGTTCCATCTGACAATGAGAACATATGGTATTATTTAATGATGATAATTGATTAAATAAAACTGAAAAATGGAAATTGAAAAGAAAATATGAAAATTATTTGAATTTGATATTCTATTTATTTTGTGGTTTTATTTTAATAAATTTGATTATGTGTGCATTTCTAGTGAGTGTATGTGACAATTATCAAAATATAATGAATAAACGAAATTTAACATATATTATTATACAAACACCTCAGCTGTCTCAATACAGATTTTACGATTAAATCATTTGGGCTTAGTTAATTCTTTGATATAACACGCCTCCAAACATACAATAGCAACCTAATAATGCAATAGAACACCATAACTTAATAAAACGTGTGAAATAAAAACAAACAAATGCAAGTTTTCTTGCAAATCACAAATTTTTCAACATAATTATTAAAGAAATATAAAAATTTTCGATATCCATTAGACGAAAAAACTATATTCTTAAACAAATTCAGTTATTTTTACAAACTTTCAAATTATTATAAGTTAGACAATAAATGATGAGAAAATAAAATCAAAGTGCCAGAAAAATGATAGGACCTATACATTAATAACTCAATTCTTAACATCTTTAAGCGTGAACATAGCTCCCTTAAAAATGTCAGATTACGCAAACTGTAACAAAGTTTTCATTGACAATCGCCATCTTTAAGCTGTACATGGAGGCCACAATCGTCCTTTAGTTCAGGAATTTGCCAAAACCTATTTTGTGAAAATACTTTACCTGTATTTTAGTGCAATAAATCATATGTTTCCAGCCTGATAATTGACCTTGACTTATACGCCGGTATATAAGGTATTTGGAATTGAATTCAACCGGAAAAGAATTGTTCATAATATCCTTTTGTTCTTTTATATTCCATTGTTTTTATTTCAGACAAAATTGGCTCGAATTCTAAATCAAGGCCTGAGATTGATCGGATTCAAGGTTGGGAGATTTGCCAGGAAGCTCATGTTTTAAAAATTTTATTTACAGAAAAATAATAAAAGAGTAAGCCTTTATGACATAGGAGGAGTATTGAAATATTTGCTTGGAGATTTATATTATCCTCTTTATTTAAACCCGGAATTTCAGGAAACATGGAGTTCTAGTAAGTACAAGAGGGAACTTTTTCATTTATATTTCCAATTTATAATAATATTTCTACATTTTGAAAAAATTATATACAAAAAGTTTTATTTAAAACATTTTTTAAACAAAAATTAAGTGTTATTTATCTCATCCACATCAAAAGCTTTTCGTCGATTTTCATTTTATAAAAGTCATGTTATAAATGGGTTTTTTATTTCTATTTTGTATTCTTGAGTATCTTCTCAATTCTTTATTTTCTCATTGCCTTCGGGTTTAGGGAGTTCTCCACTTATGGAGTTGTCAGACTGAAATATTGTGACCTAGATCTGTTAATGCAGACCCTTTCTCCCGAGTACAATTAATTCTATTAATTGTCATCAAGAGGTAGATGTCATATTTATTTAATAGAATGGAGGTTCTCAAAAAGTGTGTCACCGACTGAGTTTAGGTCGACTACGAAGGATTTCAAAAATATATACACCAAGATGTCAGTACCAAGGATATTAGCTTTTAATATATACAGTCAACTCTTTCTTATATGAACATCACCTTATATGAACATTTTCCTATTATGAAAATTTATCGAATTCTATTATATTAATTTGAGAAATATATATATATTTATTATGAATATGATTAATTGTTATCTATGAACAAGAGAACTCTGTTTTATTGACAACAAAATTATTTTAAAAAATGATAATTTTATAAATTTCGAATTTAGGTAGATTGTTTTAAAAATTGTTTTTTGCGTACAATTAATAATTAGCTTATTTTTTATGCAAATATTTTATTAGTCAAGTTCATGATATAGCTTATTAATGATTAATTAATGCATACATTTAGATATTTTCAATTTTCAGCCCATGAAATATCCAGAAAAGAAACAAAAAAGACATGATTTTAACATCGAAACAAAAAAAGATAATCGAAGATGAAGCCAGCAACCATGCAAATCAGCGATCACTTGCAGGAAAGTATAATGTTTCGTTAGGATGTATAAATGGAATATTAATAAAGAAGAAGATCATAGGTGATGTTGAAATAAATTTTATATGAAGAAGGAAACTTTATAAAACAGAGCAACTTGACCCAATACTATTCAAGTTGTTTCAGATTAAGAGGTTTCGAGGCTTTCCAGTTTCCAGTGCACTGTTCCAATCGAAAGCAATAAAAATTGATGAAGAATTAAAAATTGTCTGATTTTGTGCATCCTCTGGTTGGTTGAATTTATTTCTGAATCGCCACAAAATAAAATCGCGCGTACTATCTGGGGAATCTTGGTTAATGGTGACATAATTTCGACATTTTTCAAAGAAAAGTGGTAGTTAATTAAGCGATATAAAAATGAGGACACTTTTAATTGTGATGAAGCTGCTTTGTTCTTTAAGGCAACACAACCAACGTCATTAGTTCTTACTGAGAATGATTCCAAAACAGGTAAATTTCCGAAACAACGAATTACAGTTTTGTTGTGCTATAGTGCAACGGGATAAAAAATTACGCCTTTAATAATTGGATCCTCACATAAACCAAGATGTTTTACGGGATTCGATTTAAACAAGTTGGATATTGTTTACAAAGAAAATAAAAAATCATGGATGACTTTGAATACATTTGAGGAGTGGTTAAACCTTTTAAATCGAAAAATGGGGGCAAACAATAGAAAGATTTTGTTTGTTTTAGATATTGGACCGTCCACCCGGTTGAAATTTCTTTGTGAAATGTCTATATCTACCAAAAATACTACTAGCAACTCCAAGCCACTAGATCAAGGAATAATTCGTTCATTTAAATCCAAGTACAGAACACTGCTACTCGAAAACATTATTTTGAATGAAGAATTGGATTATGTCGATGTTTTATCTAAGATAATTTATTACAGTGTGCAAACATGATACATCATGCACGGCCTGATGTCTCCATTGAAACTATTAAGCATTGTTTTTGTAAGGCGGGATTCTTAGAAAAGGAATATTTGAGTATAGGAGAGGTGACAATTGAAGCCCTCAATTTTCCAACACAAGAAGAATCAATCGAGGAGGATTCTACTGTATTTATTATTAGTGAAGCCAATAATTATGTTGTCGAAGGCTTTGATGCAATAAAGGAAGAAAATCCACAAGAGGAAGTTTTTTGTTATCCGACTAACAAGGAAGTAATTATGGCAGTTGATCTTATCGAATTCTTGGGTATTCTGCTGCCATCTAATCTGCCGTCTCTCAGTCAAGTTAGCAATTATTCATTGACCGATAGCTTTGATAAGTTCTGTTTTACAGCTTTCATTTTTATTACTCTCAAAACTATTCGCCGGGGTTCTCGTTTCTTCAAATTTTGTTTTGTGTTTTGTCAGTAATAATTCTCTCAATCCCACATCATGTGCTTTATTCGCGATGTGATCTTGAACAATGTCTTCTTATCTTTGCCCTAAATTCATATTGATAAACATTATGAAAAATTCTTGTAAAGGCTAAATACGAATACTATTTACCAAGTGTAAAATGTATTTTTATTAGCAAAAATCAATAAAAAGTTGTCTTAAAGATAAGAAAAAAGAAAGAATTGTTAAAATTGAAAATCATTATTGAAAATAAATAATTTTAGAATATAATTTATTTCGCAGACTTACCGCTGAAACGACCATATAGAGAATTGTTTATTTGGAGCTTGCTGACTCTGAGAATGGAGATGGCTCAACTTCTTTGGACTTTAGAAAAGGAATCCATAGCTGCCGCTCTGTTTGCTGCTAATCTTTTGAGGTCTATGAAAAATTTGACTAACGTTATTTCAGATAAGGATGATTTAGACGAATGGGCAAAGTAAAAATATTTAAAATGAAAAATTAGCTTTATTGGTTCTTGAAGGGATTTTGAAACTAAAGCAGAAGGAGTAGTTGAAGAATGCTTTAAAGAAAACCCTGAATTCACGAGAGATAATCTCATTCGACAACTTGATTACTATGGCCGGTCAACATATTTGGAAATGGCTGCTGATGGAAACTCTATAAAATTCATTGCCCACCGATCTTGTCAAGAACTGTTGGATTTTGTTTGGCGAGGAACCTTAGACGACACAACAAAATCCATGAATGTAAATGTGTTTTTGTAAGGAAACACTGACTTCATGCTTACTTCTAGTTCATAATGTACTTGATTATTGGTGTTATTTGTCCGTTCATGATTCCTTTCATTGTCAACTTCAAGTCATTATTTTATCTACCAGAAAGCGAAATAGTGGAATATAAAAAGAAATTGAAAAACAAGCAAAAGGTCCATTTATAATATTTTTTCTATTTTCATATTGTAACAGATTTCAACACGTCAGTGCTCTGAAAGTGAAAAGAAAGATTCAAATACCAAAAAAATACCAAGGAAAAGGTTAATTTATTTCATTTTTATTAATAAATAATCAGTAAAATTTTTTTTACTTTGTTCACTTTTAATCTATTTTTTGATATTTCATTTATTTTCGCTGTGCAAAAGATCAAAAATTAATTTTCTATGCAAGACAAATTTCTTTTACCTTTATCCTGTATTATATTTCAATTATTCTCACTAATGACAATCATACCTCTTCTTGCATAATAAATGCGTGATTATTGTTACAAACATAATAAGCACTCCAGCTGTTCCAATACAAGTTATAATGGATACTCGGCTGAGCTCCACAACCATTTCTTTGCAATACATAAAAAATGTTATGAACAATTTTTAGTGAAACTTCAATTGAATAAAATTAACCATATGATCTATGCATAAAATGTAGAGTATCCTAATCCTGTTGTTTTAACTTGTTAAAAAACGTTGTAATTAGTAATAGAAAGTTAAAATTAAAAATTAACAGTCAATTTCCATATTAAATTTTCATTATACAGTAAACCCTCCAACTGCGCGGTAGATACGTTCCACAAAAACAACGCGCAAACCGAAACCGCGCACTGTGAACCCGATTTTATATGTAATTATGGGGTTAGGTTCCAGATATTACAAAAATATTAAAAAATATAATAAAAAGTCTTTATTCAACGACTAATATACATATTTACATTTATATAAACATAAAAACTAATAAAAACAGTCTCAATTCATTGCTTTTACATAATTAATATTACTATTATAAAAATTAATAAAAATTTAACATAAATAAAAATTATAAAAAACAATACAAGAACTAAAAAACAGTCTCAATTCAACGACTAAACATAAATAAAAATTAACATAAGTAACGTTATATTAATCACTGATACATGCTGATGAGCTTGATTCTATTGGCTGTGATTGTATATTTTTTAAAAAAAAGCTTGTTAACACTGATTGCTTACCAGCTTTTTGTTTTTCTTTATAAATTTCAGCATATGGTGCTAAAGCTGCTGTCAGATTTCTCCGAAATTTTAAGGCACGCTCCATATCAGGGTCCATATTAAGAGCTTGCTGTTCAAGTTGACTACCAAGTTTTAAAAAACTTGATAGTTTTTCGGTAGTAAACTTTTTCTCTTCTGTAATCTGTACATCTTCTTCACTTTCATCATTTTCATCACCAGCTTTTTCCATTATTATATATAAGGTGTAGAAATTATTAAAAACCTATTAAATCAAAATGAGTATTAAATAAAAAATCAAAAATTTTATTTATACTTACTTTATAACACTCTTTAATTGATGTAATAATTTTTTATTACGGTTATATCTAATGCACACGAATAAGAGTTTTTTGAATTTAATACTAATATATTTTTTATTAAATAAACACTTGTATAAATATCTATTAATTAAAACTATGTAATTTTACATCCTAATCCTAACCACATCAGTAGAAAAATGAAACTGCCTTTATTATTTTTATATAAAAAATACAGTGCATCGAAATACGATGAATCACTATTTTCACTACCATATGTATTCGTAGTTTTACGGGATTCACCATAAAAAATTAAATTGACATGATTTTTCTTGTTAAAACAGACAAAAACAAAAAAAAACCGCGCAGCTACGAAATTTTTAGCGCGCAGATCGAAATTTTGGTATTAAAGGTTTGGCCGCGCAATTGCGAAATCGCGCAATGAAAAACCGCGCAGTTGGATGGTTTACTGTACTGCATTTCAATAAATATTTCAATCGTATTATTTTTGTTATACCTATATCACAAAACAATTATATAACACACGTTTTCAACTTACATCTAAATTAAACCAAATTTGGTTTATGGCCACCAGGTGTCCACCATCAAGTAAATATGTATTAGAGTCTACAGTGTGCATTAAATACTTGTGTCGTGATCGTCACTACACCAAACCGAGCTCAGATAAATCTTCTATAATATAAAATAAAAATCAATAATCTTATAACATATATACACACCAACTCACCTTGATGTTGTTGTAAAACGTGCGTTGAGATAAACCCTACACTATAGAAAATCAAAAAGTGGTAGAAAATAATGCACACAAACACAACACATAGTAAAAGATGCATGCAAACTTTCAACGTGTAGTCAACCAGCGTTGAGACAAACCTCTATAATAACTTAATTTATAGACATTTTTAGAGAAAGAAAATGCAGAAAAATTTTTTAATTTAAACTTTGAGGCTTCTGATCCCAAATTTCATGTAAATGAGGATATATCTTCGTAAGATTTACCATTAAAACTAAAATTAATTTAATTTTTCTTAAGTTTTCAGACATTATAAGTTTTAAAAAGTAATCATGAACCCAATTATTTTGTGTACATATTCGAAGATTCTTTGCATGATGTATAAAAAATACGTATTTACGGCGATTAGTTTTTGTTTTACATCAAAAATGATTTAACTCACTTTTTTTTAATTAATTCCGTAAAATAAGTAATCATAAATGTAAAGAGTTCTGAAACTCCTATTTAAAAATAAGATAGTTTAAATGTTATAAGTACGATCATCTAGTTGTGTTAAATTTTTATATTAAAATTTATAGCATGTTATAGTAAATTATATTAAAGTATTTTAAATTAAATTAATTATATTTGTGACCAATAACTATACCAATATCAATGGCGTAGCGAGGAGGGCGTGAGGGGGGACAGTTTCCCAGGGCGCCAAATAGACGAAATGTATAAAAAACATTTTACATTTAGCCAAGCACTGAAAAAGTCACTCTCAAGTTTGTATTGTCTTGAGTGCTGAACGGCTGGGCGCACGTTAGAATCGCGGTACCACCAAAAAAACATTGCAACAAAGCGCTAAAAAAAGTTAACTCTAACGCTATTCTTTTTGATGTGGTGCCTTCAAACAAATAAAGCCAATGCTAAAGGTCGGAATTTTTGAATTCTATGCGTTTGTGATTGCAATCTCGAGCGCCGAGCGCTTTAAAACTGGGGCGCGGTAACGCAGCGGCGGTACCATCAAACAGACATGCCCGCTTAACAAAGTTAAGCACTAAAAAAATCTAAACAAAAATCAATGCACTACGCTGGGTCACCGCGAAGTCGCAATCGCGCTTCTCGCTAACGCTATGCATAAGTAGAATTTTCAGTTTTGCGGCGTGGTGCTTTCAATCATAAATGCACGAATGCACCAGTTTTTGACCTTTTCAACGTTTTCTTCAGGCATCCGCTTAATCTTAATCAAAAAGTGTTTCCAAATTGTTACAAGTAATTTTTTTAAATAAGCACAGGGCGCCAAAAATATACCTTGCCCGACCTCCAAGTACTCTCGCTACGCCACTGATCAATATTAATAATTAAAACATACGGCGAGACTGCTCAACGATTCAATGTCAAAGATTTTGTTACATAAATTTGAAAAGAAGGAAATTTTAAACTAATTCACACCTGAGAAATCTTGATTATTATACAAATCGAACAGCAAGCTATCAACAGATAATTCATAGACATATCATTCCTATTTTTTATTAAAGTTTGATCATTATGCAAATAACTATAACATTTAGCATAATTTACATGACTATTATGCTAAATGTTATAGTTATTTGCATAATGATCAAACTTTAATAAAAAATAGGAATGATATGTGTAAGAGTTGCAAAGAGTTTAACGAATTTAAAAACCTAGAATATTATAGTAAAATGCTAGCTGAAAAAGTTTATAAATTTCTTAAAAAGGCAGAAGATTAATGAGAGAGAAATAATATTGGGCGGATTAATGAAATATCAGAGAAACCAAATATTTTCACTGAAGACGAATGGAAACGACCACGACTGAGTTATGACAAAATGTAAGGTAGACCGAGTAAAACCCTTGAGATTCAAAGATATAAAATGGAATGCTCACTAGATACAGGAGTCAGAGTAAATGTAATGGCAGAAACAGTGGTGGAAGCATTATTAAATGCCAAAATTATAAAAAAAAATGAGATATTAAAATATGCAAATTATAGTAAATTAAAGACAATTGGAAAAACGTGCATTGATTTTAGAATTGGCAATATGGGAAGAAAAATAACATTTATAATAGTTAATATTATTGTTTCAGATATAATAGGTGAAGGTGAATTAAAGAAAGAGTTTGGAATTGAGTTAGGCTATGTTAAACAGAATGAAGAAAGAAGCAAAATAGAAGCAAAGTTTGAGGGAAAAATTACAGATAAATATAGACTTCAAAACAAAATAGGGATTTTAAGAATAAACCAAAACAAAAAGTTGTTAGAAATAAATAAAGGGGTTTCATGGCTGATAACTGGGATATTGAATATTCTGATTTTATTTAACATAAAATCATCACAAATTGGGTATCAATTGTGATGAAACCCAGAAGATAAGAGATCATTTTAAATGAGAAAATAAATGATACAATAAAGAATCTAGAAAGTAATAATATCATAAGAAAATGTAATTCGCCTTGGAATACGCCGTTAGTGTGCGTGTGGAAAAAGATAAAAAAGAGATTAGACTTTATTTAGATTTTAGACAGCTTAAAAAGATTACTGAAAGACAAGGTTTCCAATTCCGAATATAGAAGAGATTGTGGATACATTACATGGATTTAAATACTTTAGCTCAATAGACCTTATGAACGCTTATTATCAAGTGAAATTAGACATGAAATCTCAAGAAAAGACAGCCTTTTCTACTAAAGAAGAACAATTTTGTTTTAACAGAATTCCTTTTGGTGTTGCAGCAGCACCACATTTCAAGATTTAAAGACAAAAATATTGAACCTTTTATGGAAATAAGGAGTTATGGTAAATTTCAACGGCTCCCAACCTATGGGTCGCGACCCAAAACGAGGTCGCCTGAGGCCTTCTGAAAATTATTTGTTTCTTACTATCATTTTAAATTTAAGCGATACTCCTACTCTGACTTTTTATTGTAAAGAATAAAATATAAATAAAATCAGATATTTAAAAGTCAAAAACATAATAGTTAGCTGCAAAAATGCAGTGACTGAGGAGCAACCCTATTAATTTTATTGTTAGGGTCACCACAACTTGGCAAATGTTATCAAGTGGTCACAGCACCAGAAAAGTTGAGAACCACTGGTATATTTAGATCATATTTTAATTTTTTATGAAAACAATCGAGGAAAATGGACGAAAATAATGGAAGAAAAATTCAGAAAAAACCCGAAAAGTTCAGTTATTAAAGAGTGAAGTAAAGATTTTAGGGCACATAATTAAAAATCCAGGAATTTAAACAAATCACAGTAAAATTGAGGCTATTAAATATTTTCAGAGGCCTAAGTGTATAAAGAATCTGCGAAGCTTTTTAGGTATTTGCAACTATTATCGAAGATTTATTAAGGAATATGCAATAAAATCAAGGGCGTTAGAAAACATATGTCGGAAAATAGTGTAAAAATAATCGGACTGAGGAATGTGAGAAAGCCTTCGAAGAAATGGAAATAGCGTTAACCACAGCACCAATTTTCGTATTTACCGATTTCAAGAAAGAATTCATATTAGATACAGACGCAAGTTTTGATACAATTTATGTTATCATACTATATTAAATTATTTAAAGTATTTTAAATTAAATTAATTATATTTGTGACCGATAGCTATATCAATATTAATAATTATCACGCATCAGTGTTGTTTAAATTTTCAGATTTGAACAGAAAAATTTGAATTTATATTTTGTAATTAAATAATAAATGTTAGAAGAAGATTTGAATTTAATTTCGTCTAATAATCAATAAATTATTTCCTGAATATTCATTAACATTATTAATAATAAGATGTATGAATTTGTATACCAAAAGTTATACTTAAAAGCTTGAATAATGATCTCATTTCTCTATGAAATCATAATTCAATTCTTAAAGCTTTATAACTTTAAGCTTATAACTTTAAAAAAAAACCTTACTGTGCAATTATTTCGAAAATGGTTGAAATCCATTGAATTTTAACTAAAAATAAATTCCAATTAGTTGATTTGTGTATTAACTTGAATTTTATCAGAATTTACACTCAGCGCGGCTTGGTGTAAATTGGACCTAAAAAATTGAAATATAACGTAATTTTGCTGCCATTCATGGAATTTTAGATTCGAGTTTTTCTTTAATCTTTATAGAACAGGTCATATATTCATTAAAAATGCAGTTTTTCAAGTTTTTAACCAAGATTTAACCAAAGAATATTATGGTAATCAACACCCAGAAATCTTTTGGTAAAGTGGGTTCGTTTTGAGAGCGAGAACTGTTTAACGATTCATTTTTGTTTCTGGATTTTATTAAATTTCGAAAAACGTGGAAACCTTCAATGATCTAAACTCAAACGAATCTAAACAGAAATCCCAGCAATGAAAAAGTAGACTAAAATAGATTGAGATATTGTCGAATAAAAACGATAGAGATAAATTCAAAAGCATAACCTCGGAGGAAGTATTTCCAAAGAAGCTAGGTAACAGTAAAATTTACATTTATCTCGTACAAAAAAGAAAGCACCAAAAGAAAAAAAGTGGATATTAAATAAATGCCAGTCACAATGCCTGTCAGCTGTGCAGTTGGTAATATCATTTTGTATTTGAGTTTTCTTCATACTTGGACAGATTGACTGTCAAGTGATTTTTCATCGGCTTTGATTCCATAAAATCACTCGGAGAATTAAATTCATTTTCTGCCATGATGAAAATTTATTTTTGTTTATTCTCTGAACTTTTCTTTAGTGAATTAATTAACGATTTCCCGCTTTGGACACAGATTTCTGCTTTCTCACTATTTCGCTCATAGTGTCACATTTTCTATTTCGTTTCCATTTTCATATTTATTCCAATAAAAACTTGATTTTGTTTCCTTTCTACCTTCACATAAATTTTTAAATGACATTTCTCTTACCCAGCTGGCAAAAATTTAATTGAAAATTATTTTTCATTGAAATATTTTTTGAATTTTTATTTATATTTTATTTTTCATAAGTTTTGTTTAGGAATTTTACTTTCCAATTGAAAACGTACTTCAAAAAGATGTATGATTTCTACAACGCTCCGGTGATCAAGTTTTCATACACAATCGTTAGCAAGAACATTTTGCTTTAAGTATTAACTTTTATTTAGTTCTTTTATTTGATATTCATCTTGTATTTCACCTTCCTCAATTTGACGGCATACCACATAAAATACTCGAAGAACTCCAATTTGTGGATTTATATACTTTTGATATTTTGGACGGTTTCTCTACTCATTGAGGAAGCCAGGCAAGTAAGCAATTTAGGATTTTGGTTTATGTTTAGCACAGTGCTATTCAGCTGATAGCAAATCAACTTTAACAGGTGTAAAATTAATTAAAAATGCAAATGCAAAATTAGTTATAATTTAAAAAGCAAATTCAAGAATTGAAAGCAAAATTTTGTTAAAAACCTAAGCAAACTTTTCCAGAGAAAAATGTAACATCAAATAGTATATGAATGAGTGAAGACGAATTCAATAATGTTAAATGAACGTAGCACACTCAGACGTTGTAATTGTAAATATATAAATACAGTTAATTTATTAAAATTCTAATAAAAATAATAATAATAATAATAATAATAATAATAATAATAATAATAATAATAATAATAATAATAATAATAATAATAATAATAATAATAATAATAATAATAATAATAATAATAATAATAATAATAATAATAATAATAATAATAATAATAATAATAATAAATAATTAAATAAATTTGGCAACGATTTAATTAAAAGAAAACGCCAATAAAACACACTTCGTACGATGCATTTCGACAGGCACAAAAAACAAACTAAAAATATAATAAATTAACTTATAATTTTTTTATATTAATTTAATATTCTAATAAATAAATACTTAAAAAGATATTTAAATACTTCTAAGTAATTTTTTAAAAACAATTTTTATATAAATATTTTAATTTTTATCTGTACTATAACTTTAAAATAATAATGTAATATTTTATAAATTAAATTAAATTATTTTAATAATATTAAAATTTTATAATTTTTTAAAACAATACTCAAAATCGCGATTTAACATACTCACTATTTAAAAACATTCAAAGCATTCGTAGTCACAGCACTTTGCACATTAATCTTTATATCCAATGACCTTATCAGCAATGCTTCAAATATCACACATTCCCAATGATTATTAAAACTTTTCAACAAAATTTTTAAATCAGACATTCCTATTTTACTTTTACAGCCTCTATTGTGCTCACCAATATTGGTCAAACCCTTCAATCGATAATGCTCTTGAACTCAAGTACAGAAATGACCGGAAGTCTCTCAAATGTATGTGGCGATCTTATACTCTAAAATCCTCATCTGTTTACTTAACTTCCTCTTATCATTTGTAAAACCTTCCGAGTAGGGCAATACTAACACAAATTTAGGCTCAATTTTTTATATCCATTTTTATTATTATTTAGATTAACACTCAATACACATTTATTTGTCTAATAACACTCAGACTTTCCCAAACACGAATACTTAGGATTTTTAATTAATTTGCCGACAGTCTCTTTTATCATTAATAATAAAAATGAT
This sequence comes from Schmidtea mediterranea, assembly GCA_022537955.1. Taxonomy (NCBI): domain Eukaryota; kingdom Metazoa; phylum Platyhelminthes; order Tricladida; family Dugesiidae; genus Schmidtea; species Schmidtea mediterranea. Next base: position 231,634,900 of record CM039680.1, read on the forward strand.
TTAGAAATGCCATTCTTTATTAACAACTCAACCAATTTATCAACACTTTTTACTGAATTAGCAAAAGTAAAAGATAAAGATCATGAACGATAAATCAATCCATTCACCATATTTCTCTTATACTTAAATTTACAAAAGCTTTCTGGAGAAGTATTTAAATGGCATGTAGCTGTATAAGTTGGTTTTCTAGAAATCTCAGTCTTATAATGTTATGGAAAAAAATAAAGGAAAGAGAAAATAATTTGGACAGAGACATGGACAGTATGATGTATCAAACATATGTCTAGTGGTTAAAGCTAGCATAGAATATTTTGAGTTAAAATAGTTCTTGTTCAACGAGGGAGACCCTTTGATCTTAGGCAAATGTAATATTTCTTCAAAGAAATTCGTAAGGTAGTTTTTGACGTCTTCCTCAGAATCAATTTTTTTTGCCATTCAAATTACTTGAAGAAAACAAAAAAGATGAAAATCTGAAGGTACAAGATCAGTAAAATAGGGCAGGTGCTGGAGTATTTCCCATTTTAGCTCCCTAGGGTTTTGCAGTGTATGTTGAGCAACATATGGTCGAGCGTTGTCATGATGAAAGATAATACGTTTTTGGTTAACTAAACTTGACATTTTGTATAGATTTTCATATTGAGTTGGTGAGTTGCCCACAGCAATTCTCCGAAGTTATTGTTTTGCCACTTGGAAGAACTTGAAATAAAGTATTTCTCTGAAATCCCACCAGAAACAAAACAAAACTTTCATTGGATGCAGTTCAGCTTTTGCCAAGGATTCTGCTCGTTCACTCTCATGCTTCCAGCTTCTTTTTATGTTTTGATACATAATCCATTTTTTATCTCTAGTTATTACTCGATCCAAGAAAGATTTATTTTGTTTACGGACAAGGAGAGAAATGTCAGTAGAAATAAATTTCCGTTTGTGTCGTTCTGTCAATATGTATGGAACCTATATATCGAGTTTCGAAATATAGCAAAGTTTTTTAAATGTCGGAATGCTGTCGATTCGTTAACATTTAACTTCTCAGCAATCCATTTAGTAGAAATCCTTGAATTATTATTCATCAAATCATGGATACAGTCATTAATAAATAATAAATAGTGAAGGTGATCGTTTATATGGAAGTCACCCTTTCAAAATCTACTAAACCACTTTTTAACTGTCCTTAGTGCAGAAAAACAATTCGAAACGTCTTCAAACTTTTTGGTTGCAGTTCCAACAATCTCTTCTTTTTTAAATAGCATGACGCAAATAAAATTTATCATTTTACATTTAAAGTACTGACCCTACATACAAATTAATTCAAATTTACTTTTTTTAAGGTTATGTTGACTCAGTGCACGTGTAAATTACTGTCAGTAAATAATATTATCAAATTACAAATAACAGAAAAATCAAAACTGAATGCTTCATCCATCTATGAAGAGACCTAATAGTAATATTAAGTATTGTGAATATTTAGATGATTAGACAACTAAAACATAATAAAACTATTTTCTTCGCAACCCTAACAAGGGTCACCTGAAAATTTGCCAGGGGTTGCGGAGACATTCTGAAAATTACTTTATTAAATGAAATTTTTTATTAAGCTTCTACATCAAAGTTAATAGCTTCGATTGTGTGTGACTCTTAATTGTAAAATGGACATTGCACAAAATATACTTAAAATGTAAACATTTTATTGGTTTTCAAGTTTATTTTTTAAAATATTGATTAAAAATTTATAACAAATGGTTGTGTTCATAAAAATTATTAAGATTCAATTATAGAAAATTTGTAACTTAAAAATATAGTGCCTATAAATTATCAGATATTTTCAAAGTCAAATACATAATATTAGCTGCGAAAACGAGGTGAAGGAGAGATCACTGCAACTTAACAAATGTTATCAATGAGTAACTAGAAAGACTGTGAACTGTTGATCTAGTTGAAAATAAGTTATTATAACAAAACATTTGAGTAATTTTACACAATTTATTAATATTTTAGAAAAAATGAAGAAAATAAAAATTGAAAATAATATTTATTAAGTGATTGTTATTTTATTACAGGCATTTGGATCTGGAATATCAATTAAAGAATATTTAAATGATATATGGAATATCATTGACATTCTATCTCATTCGTTTTTCTTGTTGGGAACATTCGGAATTATTATGACCCTGTCCGACCCATTGGCTAAGTCTTTACTCTTCTCTTTATTCGATATTACTCCAATGGTTTCAATCTCAGTAAATTTACTAAGATTTTCCAAATTCATGTACGGATTCAGTATATTTTTGTTTACGGTTCGCATTCTGCAATATTTCTCAATAAATGTCAAACTAGGACCGATCATTGTTATGATTCGTAACATGGTAATTGAGTCTTTTGTGTAAATTTTTATCATTTCTTACATTCAAGCTTACAAATGACCTCGGACCTTTTATCGTCATATTGTTGACAGTGCTGGTTTCCTATGGAATTTTACTGGGGTCAATAAATTTTGAAGTTAAACCAAACCTTACGATGTCAGAATTTTCAATGATTTTATATGAAATGTTCCTCACGGGATACTTTCAGTTATTTGGTAATTTAAGAATAGACGTTTTGCGTGGAGAAAGTAACGTTTTAGATTTATTTATAAATAATAATTATGTTTTAGATAATCTTCGTCAATGTGCTAATAACAACCTGATGTGTCCAGATGTATGGGGGGTATGGCTTGGCCCAATAATAGCAGCTGTATACATGGTGTTGTCCAATGTGCTGATGCTTAATTTGCTAGTAGCCATATTCAGGTATTCTTTAATAATTATATATATATATATATATATATATATATATATATATATATATATCAGTGGCGTGCGGTGGGTTTCCATGCAGGGTGTGCAGAGAGCAACGATAATAGTAAGCATAATAATAAAACCATACAAATATACATTAAAAACGTTTTTACTATAAATTTTTTATTTGTACACAAAATCCATACGCCTATCTGTATTTTTAACAAAATCATCAATTACATGATCATAAAACTCTGTTTTTGATTGTAATAAGTGTAACATTTCTTTTTCTATTGTTATTACAGATAAATTGATTAATCTATCCTGGCTCATTGTATTCCGTGCATAATTTTTTACTCTTTTCAATGCTGAAAATGATCTCTCCATTGAAGCAGTTGAAAATGGAATAGTACAAATTAAGTGCGCCAATTTATTTACTTCGCTTAGGGCACCTGTCAAATCATTTACCAGTATATGCTGAATAAGTTTCGCTAAATTTATTTCATGATATGATTCACTACGATACAGAACGCATAATTCATTTGTTAGCTTTACAAAATCGAAATGTTTTGCATACGAATTAAGACATTCATCCGGAAATTTACTTTGATATTTCTTAAAAAAGCTGAAATTCAATAATTCAAAAAATTTGAGCGAACTTATTTTTTTAAAACGAATATCTAACTGACAAAAAATAGTGTCCATTATTTCGTAATATAAACTTTTAAAATGTTGGTCTACACTTGAGTTCTGTAAATCTACACGACGTTTCTTTAAATTTGGGGAACCCACTACAGAAATAGTCTCTTCATAGACTTCAATAAATGCAACATTATTTCGCATATTTCGAATTGCGTTTTTTATTTCCTCTACTTTTTGAGTAGAATATGCTATATCTAAGTTAGTTTTTAGTAGAATATAAAACAAAACATCGGTATAACTAAACACTTTGGCAAAAATATTTAGGAGAAAATTACTATTAAATTCTTCAAAAAACATATGATAACCCTTTGCAATATTAATTGTGTCGTTGTCCCAGCCTTCTGGATTCTCAATAATATTTTCAAATAATTCCGATAGGTCTTGCCTTTCGCTTTTTATGGTATTTACCAAGAGAGATTAATAATTCCAACGTGTTGCAGCTAATTTTGGAAATTTTCTTTTAATAGTTTCATTTAAAACATGATTTCTTTTTGTAGACACCGAAAAAAATGACGCTATGCCAGAAATTGTTGCAAAAAATAATTTACAATCTTTTATAAACAATACAGATTGTGACAGAACTAAATTAAGTACATGTGCGCAACAAGGCACGAACATAGCTTCTGGAAAAATGTCTTTGACTTTTTTCTGCGTCCCATTCAAAGCTCCTGCCATGACTGCCGCTCCATCGTACGTTTGAGCAATCAGTTTATTCTCACATCCCCAACTCAAAATCGTTTCTTGCACAACATTACACAAAGCTTCTGCTGAAAGGTCACCACTAACATCTTTGAAAAACAAAAATCTTTCCACTGGTACACCATAATTAACATATCGTAGCACAACCGATAATTGCTATTTGTGAGATATGTCAGACGTTTCATCCAGCATAATAGCAACGAATGGCGTTTCTTTTACCTCATTTCTAATTTCGGAAATCAAAATATTTTTAATCGATGCAATAATATCATTTTGTATTCTATTAGAGGTTCCAGAAAATACAGTCGCAGTTCTTAGATGATTTGTTAAAAGGTCATCATATTTACTAATTAAAATTACTAATTCTAGATAATTTCTTCGATTAAAGGAATTTATATTCTCATTTTGTCCACGAAATGCCTCTTCTTGTTTTACTAAGTAACAAACTACATCTATTAATCTCTTAAGAATATTTCTATTTCTTGTTACTTTTTCATTGTGCTGAACAATCGACGAAGCCTTTTGTTGATCTAACATTAAATCTATCCTGACAGTACCAAATGTTTTTAATTGTATTACGGCATTTATGTGAGATTGTGTCCTTTCATGTTTCTTTGCAGCCTCGTGAAAATGATTTAAATCACTGTAGCCTTGTTTTATCCAAATGTTCTTATCTTTTTCATTTACAACAAAAAGTAAACATGGCCAACAGAACAACTTATTTAATTCCCTACAACCGGTTAACCATTTAAATTTTTCATAGATAGATTTTTGAAAATGCCGCACATACTGTTGTCCTTTAATCTTAACGTTTTGCGATAGAAAAATATCAGGCACCGGTCTACTTAATTTAACTATTTCGTTTTTTGTAGCAACATCTCGTCTTGAAAATGGATTTTCCAATAAATCTTTAATTATTGAGACATCTGGGTTCTCCATTCTGAAATGGATTATTTATTTTGAATTTAAATTTAAAGAATACAATAAATAAAATTTATACCTGAAATGATGTATCAAATGTATCAAATTAAATCAATTTATCAATCAAGATATAATAACTATAATTTAAAAAAATTTTTTAATGTTATTATTTTCATTTAAACCAGCGAAACTTGAGAAAAGTACTAGAGGCACCAGCACTAGCAAAATTGATATATTGTGTTGTGTGGTGTATGATTATATGTGCGTGCGTCGTCGCATCTTGCAAACAAACCGAACGTCTATTGCATGTGCAGAGGATTTCACTGCACGCTGGCGCAATAGAACGAAGAACGAACTGTTTCTTGTTCGTTGTTCGGTCAGTGAATTAAATTATATTTATTTATTAATTTTTCTTTAACATTTGGAAATCATATATACTGCAAAAAAAATCTTGACTATTTTTCAAACCAAAACCAGGGATGTGGTAATACAAATTACAGATATAATTTATAAATTCTCTTTCTCTGTAAGATACAATGAATGGTAAAATTTTAACTTTTCTGTTAAAATTAAAAATTCGTTTCTTTTTTGTCTAACAAAACAAAATAGTTTTTCAGCGATTATTTCTATACTTATAATACATCACAGAAATTATTTACTTTTACCACATTAAAGTATTTCTCTTTATATATTGATTTTTTTTATATTTTCATGAAAACAGCATTTTACAATATATAAATTTAAACATTAACATTCTGAAAAATCGTATGGCCAATTAAAAAAGCAAAATCGCTTTAGCACAAAAGTCCCCGATTTAATACAACTCTTAATAAATCGCACCTTCGGTCGGATGATTCAGAGTAACAGGTGCAGGAAAAGTAGCTGCACTTGCCTCAATGCTATAGTACGCTGTGCTTCTCCAGTAGCTCATGCATATAAAGCATAATTTTCTGCTAGTGCACAGTGCGTTTATATATCAATACTTGGACTGTTCGATTGCTTTTGAACGCGCTACGTTGTGCAGCACCTAGTACCGCACGAACTGCAGAAATACAAGCAAATATTTGAATGAGTGAATTTTTAAAACATTTGGTTATAAATAATACATATTATAAAGAATATGTACTATATAAAATATAAATATTGGTAGACATAGTTGATAAAATTATTGTCATGCATAATTTTAACTGGGTGTGTAGTGCACACCCTGCACATATAGACCGCACGCCACTGGTATATATATATATATATACCGATAAAATTAATTTATAGTGACATTTAGAGGTGGAACCATGTTCCCAGTTATAAAATTTGCAGTAATTTTCAAGCATTAAAAACATTTTAAATTCATTTAGCAAGAAATTTTAATTTTTCTTTAAAAATCTTTATAGCAGAAGAATCTTTGAAATTTTGAAAAAATTCATTTTCAAAAATGTAGAAGTTCTTTTGATGATCATTTTGATGATCACAGTATTTGCGTATTTCCAGCAAAATCAAGTCAAATTTAAAGAAAGTAGATTCTTTGAGTTAGAAAAACTTGATCTCTGGTGAATGCACACACACACATATATATAATAATTTTATTTTTTAATACTATATATTTTACTTTCAAATTATAAGTAAAATATTAATCCAAATAAAATTTTAAAATAAATTTATATTTATTTATAAATAATATTTAGCAATACATACGAAATAATACAATCATCATCAACTCAATATTGGACATTGGAACGATATCAACTAATGAGGCAGTCTTCTAGTAGGCCTCCAGTTGCTCCGCCATTAATAATTTTTTGGCAGATTTATTTTGTTTTTGCGAGACTAATCACCATCAAAGTGGGACAAAAACAACCTTTCAGTGAGAATAAATTTTGTATGAATTTAAAATCATCTGAAGTTCCTAGAAATCTCTTATAGTTCACTACCGTACAAAGAAAAACAATTGATTCAATGGGAGCGCATGAGAGCAAATGATTACATTAGGTCATTTGATGAACAATCCAAGTCAAAGAGAAATAAAACTACTTTAATTGTTAACAGAGGCCCGGCGGCAATCGGATCCATTGGAGGAATGAAAAAAGATTTCGAATCAACTAAAAATGAAATACTACAAAGTTTCAGCGAACGAATTTCAATTGTAGAATTTCGGTTACAAAAAATGGATATCATTGAAGAAAATGTGAATACAATTTATGATATACTTAGGAAACTAGGACCAAATTTACCTTTAAATAATGAAATCAAGGTATATTCAAAAATGAACATTTTATTTATTATTTTGTATTATTTTGTATTGAAGATATCCAAGAAAAACGAATTAATGATAGAACCAGCCAAAAAAAGTATTTATTTATTTATATTTATAATAATTATATTCTTTTCATTCTGTAAAGTTTTGAGCCTCATTTGGTGACAAGAATTATTTGTGCTGCCTTTATTTATTACTAGGGTAGTTTATTTATAGCATTTATTTTCGTAAAAATAGCATTTATTTTTTAATGACTAACAATCATTTTCCTGTTTATTTTTTGCAAATTGCCATCTTACACCTTTTGATTGTAATTCACATTAGTGCAATTGGCCACATTTTTAGGATCAAAATTTCTGCCTACGGCCAATATTTTCTTCAGCATTGAGAAACTCCTTTCTGCTATAATCGATGTAGGGGTAAAATTTCTTAAAAAGGAATAAATAGTTGGTGACATATTTTCGTTTTGTAGTTCGAAAATAGATCTAACATCGTTGTCAGCTAGACGTTGGGAAATATAATTTTTTAATTCAAGAGGATCATGTTTTAAATTTAGTCGGTTGATTTCCTCGTAGGCCGTTGAAATATTATATCGGCCTTGTTCTAGATTTTCTAATGTATATATTAATACTTTACAGCACTCTTTAACGACCAGTAAATCCTTCATTAGATTGGGTTCTGCCAATGCTGATTTTGCCTTGTTAACAAGCACCCCATCATCTCCTATATTTGATACAATGTTCTTAATCGCGGGAAGGTTGTTACAGTAGTAAATTACTGCTCTTAACCAGCTTGTCCATCTTTTCAAAACCACTGACGGCGGACTTCCAATTTTGGAAAATAGATTTTGTCTTTCTTTATTTTTTATTGTTAGCGCTTTTAAACTACCAATAACTTTATCATTATTTTCATAGGCTACACGAATGCGTATAGAACAGTTATGAATTAAATGGGCAAGACATTTTACATATAGAAAATTATGATTCCTTGATTTGTATACTTCACCAGCCATTTTCATATAAGATGCTGCATCCAAAATAATCATCATTTTAACATTATTATTTTGCAGAGAATCATCTATTATCCTTAAAACAAGGGTTTAGTTTGCCGCTGTTGTTATAGAAACTGAATTTATAAGCCAGATTACATGCGTAGATTCAATGCACCCACACATTACGTTACAATATTTTTTGCGAGTGTTTCGGTTTCATCAAAAGCAATAACAATATTTATGTTTTGTAATTTAATTTGTACTTTTAAATCAACTTGCGCTGAGACTTGATTTTCGAAGTTACGAGCTGTCGATTCGCTTTGTAATTTATGTTTCATACGCAAAAATAAATTCTTTAACTTTGAATTATTTATTTTTTCAAGCGAATATCAGCCGATAAAAATGCTTCCACCACCAAAGATGTAAATTCCTTATCTGTAGGACTAAAAAATGTTTGTGTTAAAACAGTTCTGTCGGGTATAACATGACATTTGGTCTTTCAATGAGCATTCACGTTATACTTCTTTTTAAAATCTACACTGGTATTACAAATATTACAATTGTTGTGTTGAGCAAGTACTACAGAACAATATTAAAAAGCTATAGAGTCAATATATATGCAGAAGACCGATCGTAAAAAAATAGACCAAATCAATCTCAATACTAGCAATTCAAATCCCAATCCAAAAAAATTGACATATTTTACTTTATCTGAAGTACTTTATTTGAATTAATATTTCGATTATACGATCATAGAATTGTGTATATATATATATATATATCTTTGAATTACAGTTTTAATGTACATTTTAGCAATATATGTATTTTATGTATTCTTTATACACGTTAAATATTACATTATGAAATATAATCAATATTAGAACTATTCCAAAATAAAATATTTTATATCATTCTGCAAAAAATATCAAAGCAGATAGAATTTTTTATTAGAGAGTAATTTAAAAATTAATTTCCGGTTTCTGAAAAATGAGATTAAATTTTGTTAGAAAATATTAAAGTAGATAGAATTTTAATTATTATAATTTGATTGTAGAAAATAAATTAATTTCCGGTATCTGAAAATAATATAAATTTTTTATTAATAATCAATTTTAATATAAATATCGACGCAAAAGTTATTTTGTTCGCCCAAATTTTTACCACAAACAAGAGGTTTAGCTAACCGGAATCTTTAAATAGACTATAAACTACAACAAGACAAAAACGTTGAACATATAGGGAATTTATCTGCATAGGAACTACACAACAATGGCGATATAACATATAACAAGTACATAGCACGAATTCATTTCTTATTCTGTAAATTTAGTGTCTATTTATAAAAGTAATTGTTCTGATTTTATTTAATAAAAAGTTTTACACATCCAGTCTTACCTTATTTATTTATATATAAGAAACCAGTGCAGGTTGAGATTTCAAACAACATTTTGAGGCTTCAACCCAATATTATGTTTTGTGTGGTCCAACGCAGAACTCTTTGGGTATTGTTGAGTGTACCTCCTGAAATGGTTTTTTCAATTTTCTTACTATGGTACTCCATTTAAACCAAGGGTTCCCAAAGTTTTGCATAGGGGAGTAGGCAAATTCTAAATTCCAAGATATTTGGCGGGCCAAAAAACAGAAATTTTTTTAAAAAAGTAATAAGAGATTGTAATATACATATACTCTTATTTATATATTTATTACAAAAAAATTTATGTACATTATAATTACATTAACTATTTAATAAATTTGTTTTTCTATGAATCTTTGAGGCACAAGTATAAATAGGTTTGCATTTGGTATGAGTTCACTTGAACTGATTTTTTTTAATAAAGATACAAAATATATTTTAAAATTAATATCTCCAATCTTACATTGACAGTTCGCGAGCCGCATTTCAACAGTTCGAGGGCCGCAATTTTAGAACCCCTGATTTAAACTTACACAAACATTTGGTGTTTTAGCCCAACATAAATTCGAACCATGTCAAGGCTTTATATAATTACTAAATAGTTAAAAATTTATTTTAAAAATATTGGTTTCTTGGGAACAGCATAAATTACATCAGCTCTTATAAATGATGTGCATCAAGGACACACATTATGGGAAGTTGGCTATTTAAAAGTTGTATTTTTCATTAAATTTACATTTATTAAAAAATTTAAAAAATACTTTAATGTGGATATTATTAATTAATTGTAGAATTTATTATGAATTTTAGGTCATTTACGCATTATGTTCAAAAAGGTCAAATTTATTAAATATCTATTTAATAAACATATATTATTAAATATATCCTGAAATTCATTCGTCCACTAATATTTCGAGACGAATTTTTTAGTAATCATAGTACCTTTGTAGTTCCATGATTTCTGCCAATTTTTTAATCGGTTCGGAAATATCTAAATGACGCCTTTTTTCTACATTTCCCATAATTTTCGGTAATCTATTATGATTTTTCAAATTTCTAAATTGGTTTTTTATTAGAATTTCAAAAAAATATAATTTACATTAATTCTATTTTTTCTCTTCTACTCGTGGAAAACTGAAATCGAATGAAATTGTTTCAACACACAATAAGCCCACACAATATTTTTACGTATTTTTAAAATAAGGTTTTGTGTATAGTGTATACACCAAGCCCTATAGAGATAAATTCCGCTATAATTCAAGTTGATACATAAATCAACTTGGCGGAATTTATTTTGTTATTTTTCTGTATTACACATAATATTTGCAAATAGTTCATATTTTTTGTTCTTATTTCAAGTAGGTCTGCATATTTCTTCTACTTATAGATTAATTATATATATTTTTAAAAATAATTAAATGATTTCATTTGTAGGATTAAGTGCTATTTTTTGTTTGTCATATTATGCTGCGATTTTGCTAATAGAAAGACTTTATGATTATTTTGACTTTATATTCTAGTGTAAGAAAATAATTTTATAACAAAACGATAACATTTAAAATAAAGACAAAATATTGCGTTCCTTAAATATATAGTAACCAATAAAAATATTTTGTAATAATTATTAAATACTTATTAATTAATGATTTTTAGTTAAAAGTAAAACTTTATTAAAAAACAATTTCAAGTTTTAATTAAAAACATTTAAATAAAAATTGTCTTAATTTATTAAAATTTATTAAATTTACTTCGTTAAAAAATTTTTTTAAAAAATTATTTAGTTACATTAGCAGCATTTGTTCTTTTATTGTCATTTATTTACCGTTACGATTTAATTAATATCGAAGTTATGTATGTTATAATCTTAAGTAAAAATAAACTTTTCATAAACAATTTAAATTAACGAATAGAATATCATTATTTCAATTAGCACATTGTGCAATTTTACAGTCGCACAGAGGCAACCCTTTAGGCACCCATCCTAATCATCATACGACGGTGGAAGTCTCTACAAATAGTCACAATTTTTTGGATTTTCATTAAATTTTTATTTAGTCGAAGTGACATCAATGTTGGAAAATACAGATTATTTACCTCCAGGGGTTGTAAAGAAAACTATAAAACTATGGAAATCAAAATTTGCTGACCATCTAATTTGCAGATTTGTCCCAATATTTACTGCTGAGCAACCAGTAAAGGACTAAATATTGAATTGATCAGAAATGTTAAAAATTCATAGGTCGAATTTATTGAAGACGACTCGAAGGAATCCCAGAATGAAGTTTTGACTGAAGATCTCATCGAATTTCCAAACGGAATTCCCAGAAATCCACACGAAACTTTGAATAAAATTGGAAAGCCCTTGCTTCCGTTTTGGGGAGTCAACAGTTGCATCCATTTACTAATATCTCGATGGAAACCTTGGGAGAAAGATGATGAAAACGACATCTACAAATCTATTCTTCAAGTTCTTGGAATAAGAACAACAAATCATATTGAATTGCCATTTGTATGATTGCTATTTGAAAATCTGTTTAAAATTGTCCTTATTACCTATGTAGATCATCGTTCAACACAATGCTGAATGTGAGCAGAATTTGTGCTCATCTAGCAAATTAGAACAAATTATAAGAGACTATTTCATTGAAATTAACAAGAAAAAAGCGGATAATAAAACATTTTTAAATGAAAAAGAATTCGAAAGCTTGAACAACTCTAAATATGATAAAGTAATTAATAACATTCATAACTATACATTAATTATTACTAGGTCTATGAAGGCTATTTAAAGGATTTCAGGAACTCTGATAATTCATGGCTAGAAACTTCGGCTTTTAACATCCATTTAGAAGATAATTTAGAATTTACTAAGCCCATATTACATGTATAAATATTATTATTATATTATTAAATTATTAAATTATTATATTATATTATTATTTTTATATTTATTATTATTATTATTATTATTATTATTATTATTATTATTATTATTATAAGTATTATTATTATTATTATTATTATTATTATTATTATTATTATAGTTAAAACACTTGATTCCATCTAAAGATTTTATTTAACAAACATAAAATGATAACTCATTTAAATATTAGTGTATATTGCGCAATCGCTAACACTGTTAGTAACACATTGTATTATGTTACGCAATATACACTAAACTGATTAACATTTGGTCTTTGACCTTTAATGTAATATCATTACTTAAATTTTCCATCGTTTTAATCATTTGATTCGTCGGTGCCACGTTGTATTTGGATACTGCAAATCGACTTGATGTTCTGAAATAAATCCAAGAATTTTATAAGGACCATCATATTGAATATCATTTTGTTTCTTCTATGTGGTTCTCAGCGTACCAGTACCTCCTCCCCCACTTCAAAATTTCATTTAATTCTTTTGTCGTCCTCGAATTCATTCATCTTTTGAACAGCTTGTTTGGAATTCATTTTAGTTTTCTCCGAAATATCTTTTACCTGATTTTGGAGTCTAGAATAAGCATTGAATGTTATTTTCAGTCCATATACTGTCTCAAATAGTGAATATTTTGTAGCACTTTGATAAGTTGCGTTTATACTGAATTCAATTAGAAGCAGCAGTTCGTGCCACTGTTTTTCAGCACAGCCCCTTTCATCGTTGCCACAAGTAAATCTCTCATTGTTCTGATAGTTCTTGGTACTAAGCCATTCGACTGATGCTGATACGGGTAGCGAATTCTTGTCTTATTCCCAGTTGTCCTTATTTTTCCTTTAAATATTTACTTTCAAAATTTCGCCCTCTGTCGGTCAACATACTTTGAGGTTTACTGTATTTGTAAATTGAATAGTTTATTAGTGTCTTCCAAATAGTTTTTTCATCTTGGTTTCGTGTGGCCGTTAGACTTTCTAATTTGGTAAACCTATCAATAATAACGATAACATACCTTTTGTCGGTTGTAGTTCTCTCCATGACAGCAACATTCATAACTATCTGTTCTAGAAATTCAGAACTTTCGCGTGGAATTAAAATTCTTTTGTCTTTCTTCCTTGATCTATTTTGCGCACGTGACACATCGTTTTACTATATTTTTAACAGTTTCTTGCATTTTTAACCAAAAGAAATTCCCTTCTAGGTAGTGAAACAATTTTTTAATTCCAACATGACATAAATCTTTGTGTATTTTAATTTAGTTGATAGCTTTTTGTGAATATCAATCTTTATATTTAAATAAAATTATATTTTGAAGCGATTCATTTATAACGTCTATCTCATTCCTAAGAATTTCCATCGCTTCCTTGAACAATTTATCTTTCTTCTGTCCTCCATTATCTCTATCATTCTCTGTGTTTTTGTATCAAATTGATATATCTTACATTTGACTTTTCTTGTTTATGTTGTACATGTGCTGTCTAACATTGTGCGCACAAACTACCCCTATCCTTAGTAATCTATCTGCTTTTGCATGCTCTTCACCTTTCCGGTATTTCAATTCGAAATTGTATTCCGATAGATTAGCTATCCATGTCTGAAAATATGGACTTATTGCTTTTTATGAAGTGTTCATAATAACTAAAGCCTTATGAATGATCTGTCCGGGCCACAAATTCTTTTCCGTATAAATACTGTCTAAAATATAAAATATATTCATGCAACGCCAATAATCTTTTCTTGGTTACGCAGTTTCCCTTTTCATTGGTGGACATATGTCTTGAACCGTATTCAATAACAATTTCTGGACCATCTTCTTTTATTTGGCTCAAAACTGCCCCAATAGCTTCAAAACTATCATCAGTATCTAAAAGAAATAGGAGTTTGTATTAAGGCTTCTTTAAGTTGACTAAAGCTTTTTTCACAATTTTCTGACAGCTTGATTCATTTCATTATTTCTGTTATACGAATTATCCGGTAAAATCTATCTTATGTAATTGCCTTGGTTTCTGAATGCATTGGCATTAGTTCTATTTTTTTCTCCCGTAAACGTTTCTGGATTCCTTCTTCCTGTTGCTTTTGCTTAACTGATCTTCTTTATCTTCTGTCTTTTCATTTTATTCCACTTTTTTGTAAATTTTTGCCAGTTGATTTCGTTCTTTTGTGGTCATAGTTGGTTGTTAGCGCATCTTTTAATCTTCTGTCTCTGACTGGTCCAGTCATTGGCAATTCCATCTACCTTCATTCCTGAATTTATAACTTCATGCACTAGTTTTAATACCCTGATTTCAAATGTCGCGTATCTTTCATTTTCATCTTGTCTGATTGCAGCAAGTTCTTTAATCTTATCTATAATAGTTAATTTGATATTAAATGTTTCAGTAAATCATTCTTTAGCTATCTTATCTGTGGTTTTTTCTGTTTTGAAATTTTTCAAAAGCGTAGGTGTTTCATCGCAAAGGAGAAAATTGAATGCTTCTGTTCTCTTCAAGTCATTTCGACCGATCCAATCATCAATTGCTTGTATCCATTTTTCAGCTTCTTTGGTAAATCTGCTATTGTATATTCTAATTTCCATATCCAAGAGTTCTTGAGCTCATTTTGGCAGTGGATCTCTTGCAGATTTCTTCTCTTCTCCTCGGGTCGTCATTTTGTGATCATTTTCGGCGTGGTCGCCAGTTAAAACTCTTGATTCCATCTAAAGATTTATTTAACAAACATAAAATGATAACTCATTTAAATATTAGTGTATATTGTGCAATCATTAACGCTGTGTTAGTAACACATTGTATTATGTTACGCAATATACACTAAACTGATTAACATTTGGTCTTTGACCTTTAATGTAAAATCTTTACTACTATTATTTATGTTTTAGGTAAAATTAAAAATCAAAAAAAGTTTTTAATTAAAGAGATTATCTGTTAAATATTAATTCGATTAAATATGTCTTCTCCTGGAATCCAAATAGTTATAAGAACTTTCTTCATTTGGCAATTATGATGTCGATGTTTCAATACAAATTCTAATCTTCTGTGGTTGTAAAAGTTTATAAATGTTCACAATACCTTTTAAAAAAGTATTTGAGATGAAAATAATTTCAATAGACAAAATAAAACAATTTTTAAGATATATGCACACACACACACACATATATATATATATATATATATATACATATATTTATATATATTTTAATCTAGATGCTGCAACATGATGATTCAGAAACCTTATGCTGGGTGGATGTGGATAAATCCCACTGGACAAATCCAAGCAATATTATATTGTTATCCTTTCTCTCCAACTTCCATGGTTTCGAGTTTTAAAATTTCTTCATATCTAATTTGTTCAAAAATCAGCAAATAAATTGAAGTTTTTATTTAAATTTATTCTATTTTCTGACGTATTTTCCTTTTAATTTACAATAATATATGAATAATTCGTTTTTTCGTTCATTCTGTATTGGGTTCACAAATACATCTTTATATTATATTATCTTTTATATATTTTTAATTATAATGTTATAATAATTATATTTTTACATTATATTCTTTATTCAATCAAAAAAGACATTTGGAATAAGTAAAAATGTTGTTTTTTTAATTTTAATTATTAATATTTAAATTTTAAAACTTTTATAGTATAAAATTTTTTTAATATTATTTTTTATAAGGGAATTTCAATTATTTAAAAATTTAGAAAAGATAATGAATATGTAAATTAAAATCCATATTATTTTTTGGTTTTTTTTATTTCTGCTGATGATGGCTTTGAATCTATCGAAATATATAGCAAAACGTGTGATGGCGTTTTCATGTAATCATTTTCACATAATGACAATAACTTTTCTGCAATTTTATTTAATATCATATTTAGAGCCATTTAATTTTATTTTTCAAACTATTGAAGACCTATCGCTGTTTTCATATGGACTTGGACCACCTCTTATATAATACCGTTTAAAAAGTGGGACATCCTTTCTATAACACGATTTCAATATAATGTGATTTAAATAAAATTAATCAATGCGGTTGCCATATAATGCGGTGCGACTTATTCACATTATATGAAGGTTTATTGTACCAAGTGTTTCAAAAGGTGATAGACGAAAAAGAATTTAAATATTTTTCAAATCATTTCAAATAATTTAAATATTTTAGTTTGTTTTATTGCATCAGTATCACTAATTTTATTTTATAAGAAATGGCTCAATTTTCGATAGTGTTTTTACTAAAAACCTATTATAGACTTAAATATCCAATTTTGGTACAGAGGAAATTGATAAAAATCAAAAACAGTAAACCTCCAACAAAGGAACAATAAGCAACCTTATTAGAAAATTTGAACAAACTGGGTCCGTTGCAAATCATGTTGAAAATAATATTTCATTCATTTGCTCAAATTCCATTACAAAAAATCCAGAATGCATGTAACGCTGTATTAAAAAAGTGTTAACTTTCCATTGATGTATATGGTGAACACTTTGAGCATTTATTGTAATTTCTATTTTAAATAAAATTTAAATATCTGTTATCTTAAATAATAATGAAAAATTAATATTTATATCGTTTGAAAAATATTTATAAATAAATAAAATCGCCCATTACCTTTAGAAACACTCGGTATATTAATTTTAAGGGTATTAATTATATTGGTTTCTTGTTTTAACGTAAATTTGTAATTCAAATTATAAATTTATGGAATTTGTTACCTCGCTTTCGATAGAGTAAGTAGCCAGAGATAATAAAACGGTCCAGAAATACTGAAGATCGAAGGTGATTCCTAATTTCACCGGTCAAATTCGGCTTTGTTAAAAACACTTAAAAAAATTAGTAAAGTAAGTGAGGGGGGCTCTGTGTCTACTTTTTGACGAATCCGATCACTTTTTTTAAAACTTTTATAATAATAATAATTATAATAATAATAATAAAAAATAAAATAATAATAGTAATAATTGTAACAATAATTATAATATTAATAATAATAATAAAATCTATATTAAAAAAATAATTTACCACCTTAAATTTTGTCCCGTATAAGGTGCGCGTAATTATAAATTAGAATGCAAGGTCTAATAAATCGCGGAAAGTCCTGGTCCTGAGTATATCACGTTTTTTAGTAAAACAAATACATTGTTTAAATCAAAGCAATATTATGGAAAAAGATTCTTGAAGTTCCATACATTATTTTAAAACGTTTCTATTTTATTAATGGTAGTTTAAAAAAGTCTTTGATTGTTTGATGCATATTCAAATATTCTTTAAATAGAATCATTTATTAGGCTTTGATGTACATAGAGTCAATTCCACACTACGCAAGTACTGAGGTGAAAATTCCTAGTCCTTACAACACGCGAAAAATATTTTTCTAAAGATATTTAGCTCAAAATGAAATTAGAAGTTCTTTAGACTATGTTAACTTTCGATTTCTATATATTTAAAAAAATCTCAATTTCCTAGTACTTTCAGCTCCTTGAGCTCTGTATTAAGGCATCCTCAAGATGATGTAAACTATGCATATGCACCTATTGCATCTGAATCGCTTGTCTGTTACAAATTACTACTAATAGAATATGTGTGTGTGTAAATATAACATGTATGCATCCAATCAAAGTTTTCATGTCTACTAAATCTGAATTGTATGTTACTATTTATAATGTCCAGCGATTTATTGCAATCACAATCCTGTGAACTCGGTATAACCAGAGATCAATCATTATTATTGAACCTTTGTAAGTTAGTGATCAGAGAACAAAGTCTTCAAGCATTAAATAAACTTATCGTCATAATGAATACAAATATATTTCAGCCAATCAGTGATTTCATCCAATAATGGCTCAGCCTTATTATTATTTCTATTGGACAAATCCCATTAATCGTAAAATACAATAAACACCAAAACAATGTGATTTATAATTAAAGTAATAAATAAATCGATAAATTAAACTTTCTTCAAGATTATTAGAAACTTTATCATCCAATCAAAAATTTTGCCATAAAAGCAAATAATATACAAAATTGATATTGGAAGTGAAAGAAAATGTTTAAAATAAAGAATCAAATATTTTTCAAAAAACCTGACAACTCTGTTAATTTAAAAATAAATGATACTGAAACAGAAATTCCAAATAAGGAATCCCAAATAAGTTTACGCAAAAGATCTACGAAAGAAAATTTCAAGATTCCACTGAGAGAAGATCACGGAGAAATTATTAAAGCAATAGAAAATTGGAATGCCAAAGAAATACTGTCAGTAAATTCATTTAAACAAATAAATGAATATGAAGTTTTTAATGTAAATTTGTTAGAAACGGTAATTAATAATTTTAATAATTTTGATTTTAATTAAATTTTTTATGGGTTTCAGTTAAATTTTAATTTATCCCCAAATTTCTGGAAGTCCTTGAATGACTGCAATTATCTTCATTATGCCGCTTTATTTCGAGCAACACAAACAATCCAAGCTTTTCTTTCGGATAAGTTTAGTTTTCAAATCAACTCAGTTACAAAAGTTTAATTTTATTATTATTATTATATATGTATATTTATATAATTTATTTCTTATTAAATTAAAGCATTATACTATTATTCCGCGATGGACTCAGAATTTAGCAATTTTGGTAAAAGGTTCAAAATTAAAATTTTTAAAAATAAATGCTCCACGGATTAAGCGTTATTTATGGTTAAAATGTAGTGCGTTGCCGCAAGTGTTTTCACAATCCCGCAGGGTGGACTGGCTCCCAATAACGCCAAATTGGGTAATGGATTAAAATTATCTTTAGAGGATGAAGCTGGAAAAAGTAAATGTTTAAAACAATGCGCTTTGATTGCTTTTTTCAAAGAAAAAAGAGTTGATAAGTTTATTTCTTATTAGAATTTTTACGAAAAATAGCAAAATTAAATAGGGATACATCAGCCAAGCAAAGACTTTACGCAATGCGAAATTCACATACTAATACACATATAAACTGCATATTATATTTTAATTATAATGTTAACTTAGAAATTATTTAAAAAAATTAAAATCCTTACAAAAGTTTACGTACACCTATTTATTATAACAAAAAATGGTTTCATAAACCCTTATTATGCACTAACTGGTCCATTTTAGCTTGTTACGATACTCCTGGCTAATGCTTTCCCAGCATTCTTTCATGACCTCAGCAGGTTCACCTAACTTCTTTACTTTTTCATGGTGTACTAGTGCTTCCCATTGATTTTAAATCAGGACTTTGATATTCTCAATCTAACACTATAATGCACTTCCTCTCAAGATACTCTTTAACAATACATCTCCCTATTTTTAAGGATTCAACAATCAATTAAATTAAATAAAAATCTATTTTATTACAAATATATGTGAGATTAATACAAATTAATACAAATATTTAGGAAGGAGTTACGGCTCTTCACATATCAGCATCTGTTGGAGATTTCTACACTGTCCAGTATTTACTTGCTAACGGGGCCAATATAAATTCATTGGATAAAGTAAGTGCAGAATTTTTAAAATACACATATTTCATCTCTTTATGCAGCCTGCAAATAGTAAGAGCTAATGAATATCCCACTGAACATTTTAAACTTTAATTCTCCTTCTTACGGAGGTATTAATTTGTTATATATGTGCTTATTACTGCCTCCTGTTTTGAGATTTTTGAAATACAATCCTCTGTGTGAATAGACTTTCAGATTGAAAATAGTTGTCCTTAGCCTTTTAAGTCTACGTTATAAAGCTTGTCACCAAGGATTTGTAATTGGTCCAAAGAAGCAAATAATACGCGGTGTACCAAAATTTATTAAAAAATGAAAAAGTTGATAAAATAAGTAATACATATTTATTTTAGAACATTCGATTGAGACTTTGATAGAAACAAGAATACATAAATTTACTCAAATTTGAATGAACTAGGGAGGATGCTTTACCTGAGACGGTACTGAAAATAAAAAAATAGAAAACAAATCATTTATCAAAACCATTAAAATTGTAAATTAAAACAAATCCAAGTTGAAGATTTAAATTAAATAAATAATAGCAAAATAAGATTTTTACGTCAGTACAATGATACTGTTGAAGGAATGCAAAATGTCTAAGAACAAGGAATTTCTGAGGAAATTTGTTGTAGAATATTTGTGAAAATACAAATCGTACATGCTCTGCTTAATTTCGATAAAATGTAATAAATTTATGAATTATTAAGTGGATTATTTTTGGATATTTGATATATTTTTTGTATATTATTTCTTTTCTAATATAATATAATATAATATAAAATAATAATAATAATAATAATAATAATAATAATAATAATAATAATAATAATAATAATAATAATAATAATAATAATAAATGAAATGGGAATGATTCATATGCTGCCTGAATAATATTCATTATACAAGTTAAAATTTCTCTATATTTGACTTTATTATCTTCTAGCAATTGTCAACTCAGTTTAATCATTTATTAAAATTGTCAAAAACATTTTTATCTACCAAATTTCTTATAACAAATTGCCCATATTTTTACCTGATGATTTTATTTTCCTAAAGACCCTTCTACACAAAAATTATTTGTAATTTTATATAAGTAGCAACTCTTTTATACTTGTTTATTCATCATTAATTTAATTAATTAATTTTGTGTATTCCTAACAAATTAATTTTTATTTATTTAGAAAAGCAGATCAGCGTTACATTATGCGGTGTTTAGTAATATTGAAACTTGCATTCTCCTGACAAAAGATGAAAATAAGGACTATCAACATAAAGATGAAGTATTCAATTAATTTTTCTGTATAATTTGTGATTATTTATGAAGGAAGAAAACTCCCCTTTGGAATATGCAAAGTTATCTAATAATTCACAAATAATAGATTATGTTGAACATTTGGTGAATAAAGTACGCGTTGATTGTTATAATGACATAATTTAATGCATTTTAGGAAAGCACTTTTTGGGTACCTCAGCATTTTTGTCAGCTTGAGTGTGAACGTATCACCCCAAAGTATATATTTTTCATTAAATGTATTTGTATTTTAAAAATTAAACAAATTTAATAATATCACTGTAGAGAATGGGGTAAAAAATAAATGAAATGAATTAATTGATATTTAAATTAATTGCAGAAAAGCAAATTTAACTCAATGCGAATGTGGACAAAATATTTATGATCATTATTCTGTTTTCGATAGATATGATTTATATGGGAAAGAGTTTGTTGAGATTCCTACTAATTGTTATGGAGACATAGAATTTTCCAATTTATACAAAAGCCGACCGGTTAGAATTGATTTAATTAATTAATTAATCAAATAATGATTAGTAATATAGTTTCAAACTTTATTTTTCACTTTCATCAAGTGTTAGTATTGATAAAAGCTGCACAGAAAAATTCTGGTAACCTTTAAAAGTGTATTGATTTATTGTCAATTAAAACAAAAATAAATAAATTATTAACAATATATATGTATATATTATTTGGAAAAACAAAATTGTTTTTAATGAGAATTAATAATTGTATTCACTATTTGTATTGTATTATTATTTGTTGAGAATCCTTTTAATGCAGTCAGGTTAGAAACACAGGGGAACAATTAAATATCCGGAAGCCTAATAATGGTTGCAATTCATAATATATTTATTTGTTTAAAACAAACATTTAAAACCTGAATAATGGATCATGTTGCCCAGTTATCCTGGGATGTATAATTTCCTGAATTTGGTATGGGAAATGTTTAAACACCCTATTAGGAATACCCACTAATGTGAGGTTAAATAGTCATATATAAATATATAAATTATTATGGAGAAGTTGTAACCACTTCTCCCTAATATTCGAATATACCGATTGCAAAGCATTTTATGGAAAATCTTGATTTCTTGAAATGTTATTCACAACCTTTAATTTGATTTTTATCTGTAAACCAAATTTTATTTTGTCAGAAGAACTACGTAAGTAAGGTTTTTATACCAACGAACGCGGTAAATTTGAGTTAAAGGTTTTTTACGTTGATAAATCGTGTACATTTGGACCAAAGTTTGTTTTAAAATAACCATCTGAAACCGTCTTAAAAAACTGTTTTCTGTTGACCATAAGAGGTTATTTTGTAATTTTTTAACACAGATAAAAAATTCAAAACTTAAATTAAAAAGACCAGTTCTTCTTTGCTTCTTTGACATTATTTAAACACTGGATAAATAATTCATTCAATAAGATGAAAATTAAATGAAAAACTAATTAAACTTAATTATTTAAGCATTAGTGATATAATCCTGTTAAGTTTAAATAATAAATAGATCAATGAACTGTAAAAAAATATTTACAAATTCTCGGCACAGCCTTTATCAATATTTGTATAACGCATAAAAGCTTATTTAATGTGTATGAAAAGAAAAATTAAATAAATTATATTTTAGAAAATTTTTATTTGTTAACAATTTATTATTTGAAAAAATTAAAAATGAAATTACAGAAATATAAAAAACTTGAATGTTGTCCAAATGTTTATTTATTCTCTAATCTTAGATGATTGTTTCTGTAAACATTTTTATCGTTTATTAATAGATTTTTATATGATTCAAAGCCAGAAAAATGTATAAATATTGTCTCGTCGTTAAACAATATTATTGAGGCTTTAGTAAAACGTTTTAAACTTATTGTATATATTTCACTTTCATAATATTTAAGAGTCTTAATTTTTTTTCTGTAATGTCTATGAACATACACAGTACAAGTGCAAATTTATCAAAATTTAATTTCCAGTGTTACCTTTCATTTTATTATTTTTTAACAGTACATTAGATTTTCAAAGAAAACGGAATTTAAATTTCTTTTCCAATTGTTAATTGACCAATGGAAGATCGAAAATCCGAGTTTGATAATTAGTGCTTACGGCAGTGAATTTGAGGGTCACGCCATTAAGGAAATTTTGAAAAAGGGGATATTAAAATCAGCGGGAAACGAAGGTAATTATTTATAAATGAGTACATTTCATTAAATATTTTAAATATTTATAAATGATTATTATTATTATTATTATTATTATTATTATTATTATTATTATTATTATTATTATTATTATTATTATTATTATTATTATTATTATTATTATTATTATTAATATTATTATTATTATTATTATTATTAATTTAGAATATATATATCGGTTGTATAAACGTATAAAGCACTTTTCTAATTTAATAATAATAATAATAATAATAATAATAATAATAATAATAATAATAATAATAATAATAATAATAATAATAATAATAATAATAATAATAATAATAATAATAATAATAAAATATATATATATATATATCATACTTTCTTCTTATGCATTGAAACAAGGAAATTCTAAACTCATTATTATTTTTATTTTCTATTTTCAATCAACTCGTTTTGTTATTGAAAAACCTATCCCAATGTTGCAAGGTTTTCAAATGTGAAAAACTATTTGAATTAACTCGGAGTTCTTGCAGGGGTCACAATTAATTTTCTTTGTGAAACAAAATAATATTTCACTTTTTTTAAATCATTTATCAAAATAAATATAAAAATAATGAATATATTTTAGTCACCATATTTTAGGAACATTCGTTTGGATAATAACAAATGGGATCAGTAGTAACTTAATACAAGTAATTAGTGAGGCTGTTAGAGACTTCACAGATGCCTATGGAGAAGATCAAATTTATGCTATTTCAATAACTCCTTGGGGTGCTTGCAACTTTTCGGATTTTCTTTGCTCACGCAATTACCAAGTGAGACATTATTTTTATTAATAATTATATTAGTAATTGATAATTTCAGGGTAATCATTTGGGAGAATTTCAAGGAAATGTTTTAGAAAAGTTCCATACTGATGTTTTGGATCAAAACCATTCTCATTATCTTTTTGTTGACATTCCAAGAGAAGATAATCAAAATGAAAGCTACATAAAATTTCGGCTGGAATTTGAAAATGCAGTTTCAGATTTGCACAGCTATTTGGAAACTGATAAAAGGACAGCAAGTAGAAATTTTGATATTTTTTTCTTAAATAATTTTTCAATAGCCAAAGTTCCAATTTGTGGAATTCTCATTAGCGGAACTCGAGAAGATCTAAGATTGCTCCATGGTTCTTTAGTCAAAAATTGCAAGCCTTCAGTTATTATCAAGGTAGAAGTTTATAAATAATTAATATTAAATAATGGTAGAAAATTTACAAAAACTTCTACAAATAAATATGTATGTTAGACGAAATTAAATTTAAATCTTCTTCCAACATTTATTTATAATAATAAAAATCCCAATTCAAAATTTCTCTCAAATTCGGAAAATTTAAACAACTGAGGTGTGGTAATTATTAATATTGATATAGCTATCAGTCACAAATATAATTAATTTAATTTAAAATACTTTAATATAATTTAATATTATATGATATGATTTAATATAATTTTAATATACAAATTTAATACAAATAGTTGTTTCAAATAGCTGATCACATTTATAACATTTAAACTATATTATTTTGAATAGGAGTTTGAAAACTCCTTACAATGTATTTTCATCTACCGAAGGAATAAGATATGTTTATAAGGACTCAGTTATGAACTATGGAACAATTGTTATTGAATCATTTTATTATGGCCCGAAAGGCCCTAGAATTTTCTTTTTTATCATTTATTTGATTTTTACTAACATTATCAATATTTATCCTTAACATTATTTCAAGAAAAGATTTAGATAAAAACTATTATTATACAAAAATTCAACTAATTTGTCAATACCTTTTACAGAATTGGGATTCGCAAAGGTAAGTATGGAGGTTGAATAATTAATCTTTTCCCACATTTTGCTTTTATTTAAATGAACCTAAACTATGAGAAGTATATGGACCTGTATTTGCTGATTTCATATACATTGTCGCTATACTTTTGTATTATTAGTAGGTAAGAAAATGGAATCGAAGTATTTAATTTTATTTTGCAGATCATTCATGTAATAATTAATTAGTATTTGTAGAAATTTTAAAACCAGCTTAATTCAAATAACGTTTATGTAATTACAAATGTAATATTAAAACAAAATTTTAATTTGTTTGAGATTTTTTTAAAATAATAATTAATTAATAAGTAAATATTTCAACCTACAATCGAATAATTTAATAATAATTTTATAGAAAATATTGAAAACATCACATTATTATAACTAATGAATATAAATGTCGTAATATAAATTTTATATTTTTTTTACCCAAATCTATATTTGTTATTGTTATTATTATTTTATGAATATCAAAATTGGATCATCCCGATTTTTTGACCCAGAAATATTTTTTATAAATAAATTATAACTTATATTATTGAATCTTCTTTAATTTTCACAAACTTCGAAATTTCAGCACTTTGCAACCCTTTCGACCAATAAAATAGAAATTTTAAAATTTCTTTGAGAGGTATCCTCATCTTTTCAAAAAAACTATTTTCTCTAACCGAAACATAATAATCTCGTTTTCTACACTCAGGTAATCGACATCTCCAACACATACCATCAAAATTTCTTTTTTCTTTACTAGTATCATTTCTTTTTGGCAAGAAGACCATTTGAATTCATTCGCTAACATACCATTGTCTTTCATAAAATATATAAGTTCTTCTTCATTCTTTTAAATTATTCTATCGATATACATTTTAAGGTAATTAAAAAATTAATTAATATGTATGTTGCCCTGTTAAAATTTCAATAAATATCATTTTTTTAAAATTTTTATCCAACCCGGTTTTTTGACACTATGTGTCAAAAAACAGGTTGGTCCGCAAAATTTTTAAATTGACATGTTTAAAGAAAGTGAAAAACAATATAATTTTTAAAAAACCATTTCAAATAAAAAAAAATTTATTATTAGATTACATTAAAATTGTGTATTTAAATTTTATTTTGCAATTTCAGGACTCCGGCGGTGTTGCTAATTTGATTAGCTTTCTGTTAGATGAGATAAGTGAAAAAAATCGCAAAAAGAGAACAATTGAAGAAGTTATGAATAAAGAAAAGTTGAAATCACTTATGACGGAGGTCTGGAATGTTACAAGTGAATTTGAAGAGGAAATAATTTTAATTAAAGAAATAATTGAAAATCGTCATTTGATTGAAATATTTTCGTTGAAAGAAGACATGAAGAATGAATTAGATAAGAAAATTTTATCGTCGTTATTAAGCCAAGGTATGTGAGTAAATTCTTTGGCTAATATGACAGAAATATACAGTTAGAAAAAAAGCATTAATATTTTAATAAATATTGCTATTATATTAAATATATTCATTAAATCCTCCAAAAGTCAAAGTCTAAAGAATTACGGTTTGAAATGTTATAAATATTTAGCAGATAAACTTTAATTTTATTTTAGTTTTTATTTTAATGATTTTAAATATGTATGCCAGTAAAAGTTGTTAATTAATAAATTTTAATATTTTCATTTTAAAATAATTTTTAGATAGATAATTAAATAAGCATGGCAATGTTTTTGTTAAAAGAAAGTGTCATTTAAACCCTCGTTTTACAATATATTTTGACAAATTAACTGTCATCATCAAAAGAAACAAATCAAAATAATATGGAATAAATAATATATTTTAAACAAATTATTATTTATTTTATTAAATATTTTAAAAAATATTTTCTGTTTTAAAAATCTTTTACATTAGTTTTAAAATTTATTACTATAATAAAAATCTCAAATAAATATTAAAAAGAATTTCTAAATATTTTTACATAAACTAATAAAAATAATATTAAAAATTTTAAATTTAGATCATTTTTTAAATAGTTTGAATTTAATTTGTCTTAAATTGAAAAAACAATTGAAAATTTAAGCATAGCATCGAAATCCAAGTCTTGGAAAATTTTTTTGAAAACATTAGTTTACCAATTTTTTATACTTTGACTTATAGTATTATTACAGTCTCAAAATGAATGAATAAATTGAATAATTATAACATTCAGCAATCAGAGCTAATAGTTTGTTTATATTTATAAAATTTATATTCATGCAAAAGAAAATATCATCAATTTGGAAAATTTTGTAATTTGGCTTGATTTATTAACTAATTACATCAAAAACATCAATTGAACATTCAAAAATACATATATGTTCATTGTTATTAATCAATTCTTTAGATAGTTCGTTAAAACTACAAATAACTGTATTATTTTTAGTGACTATAATTTTCTAAATGACTATAGTATTTAAGGTTATCCGTTGGTAATAAAAATTTTGAATGAAAATTAATCATGATGGTTCGAAATTAATTTTTTTGTAGTTATATTTTTGGTAATTATTATTTGCCTTGTGATAAAAAGAAATCAAGTAATTTCAAAGATGCAGTAACTACAGAATTTTTAGATGATCACATATTTTTGATCAGACAAGTGCTGATCTGTTAGTAAAATTTTTGATTCAAGATTTTATTTTATTCATAAGACATTTTAAATATTTATAAATAAAACCAAAATATTTGATATATGAGAATTTAGTTAAATATAAATAATATTCTGGCATTGTTATCATTCAATTTCAACATACGATAAACTTCTAAATATTTAAAAAATCAATCTTACAAAGTCCGTTGATTGTTACTGTTGATGAAAGTATGTTAGTGTAAATTTTATCAAAAGAAAATATTCGTTATTAGGTTAAGGAATAAGATGAGAAGAAAGGCCATCATAATCATGGTTTTGAAGGAAATTAAAGTTACAATTTTTTATTTAAAATTCAAATGAAAATTTATTATTCTTAAAGTATTTCACAACTAGAACTTTTCGATTTAAACGAAATTGTGCTATCAGTTTTTGCGGGAGACCTCATTTTGTATTTTGAACAGTAAGTAGAATATTAATTCTACAATTTTCATTCAATTATATATCATAAATACATAGGCTTAAGCATATGTATAGTCCGTTTATGATTCGATAGCAAAATACAGTTTTACACATTTAAAATGTAAGGGAAGCTTAGCATAGAAAATAAAAGCATTTAGTTGCACAGGCTATGTTGGAAATTTTGATAATACATTAGAGCATTGGTGCTCAGCTTACCGTCCGTGGGCCACATCCGACCCGCCTCGTTTCTCAGAATCATCACAGTCTTATTCGTCTTATTCAGTCTTAAGTGTAATTCTTGATCAAAAAGTCATTACCGTGATTAACATTCTTAAGATTGACCCGTATTGTATTACCTCATGTGTATCGTTTATTCTGTTTCAATATGCACAGTTACACTGGACACCATTTTATATAATTAAAATAATCATTAAATTTAATAATTGAAAATCTTTGTACGTTGGATTAGACCTTTATTTTAGGATTCTGATTTTGTCAGAAAAATAAATTTTCTTTCACCACCCAATTCCCATAATAAAAAACTAGTAACCCAAATAATCTTAATAAGTTTTTATGACATTATTTTTAATTATGATTTTATTACTTTGTAATGATAATTTTTTTTATTATTTACTATTAAATAATTTACTTATTTAATCCATATTTTCATAAAATTCAATGTCTAAAATGAATGTTTCATAATTAAAAAAATTTGTTAAAATTATATATTAAATTACAATTGAATAATTACATACAACTTATTTATATACATATTTATATAATATTAAAACTACTTGTATGTGTGTATGTGTGTGTGTGTGTTGAATTGAACGCATTGCAAGCCAACAGAATTTATATGTTATTTGTCCATTTTATCAGGAAATTTACCTAATTATTTATAGTGTTATTTAAAAATAAATTTTATGTAATTA
Organism: Schmidtea mediterranea; assembly: GCA_022537955.1. Taxonomy (NCBI): domain Eukaryota; kingdom Metazoa; phylum Platyhelminthes; order Tricladida; family Dugesiidae; genus Schmidtea; species Schmidtea mediterranea. The sequence continues at coordinate 231,664,371 of CM039680.1, forward strand.
TATAGTTGAAACTGAATGTAGTATATTATTTTAAAATTATTTGTAATAGTGTGCAAGCTTAAATTTCTAATCGGAAATTTGACCGTCACCAATAATATATATTATACTGTGTATAGACCTTTTATTTTGATTGTTTTATTAATATTTTTAATAAACTACATTATGTTCTTATGGAACCTTATTACTGGAATTCAACTTTTACATGCCAGTCGTAGTCCATAACGCTAAATAAATCCTTAGGATGGGAATCATTATAAAATTAGGATTAATGTAAATAAAATTAAATTTGTTTTAATTACTTATTATTAAATGAAGTCAAATGTTTCTTCTAGACCAAAATCAAGACGATGCTTTCAACCAGCTAAATATTCCACAACTAAACATTTCGATTTCAATAAATAGACATGATGTTGCCAGGGAGAAAATCTTTACGGAAGGCAAGAAATGGAAAGTAAGTATAAGAATAATAGTTTTAATAATGGAATAATTGAGTTTATGTTTTAATAACTTTATTGTTTATACTAGACAGAAGATTTAATGCCCTTGGCATCAAAATGTGTGTCTGACAACAAAGTTGAATTCATAAAGATTTTTATTGAAAAGGGATTTTTTCTAGCGAAAATAATAACAGTTGAGTATTTGGAATACCTTTATACGTCTGACGTTTTCAATGGAGTAAGGTTTATAACTTTTATAAAGAATAATTTTTATCTATTATAAAACTGTTATTGGGAGATATTTTTTCACGCATAAATAAATTTTCAAAGTTAATAAGTAAATTTTATTATTGAATTTTATTAAATTTTATGATGATTTTTTAATAATCAAAATTTTTTTCAACAATATAATTATTACTTCGCAGCAAGGGCTTATTTTGTTATTCACTTATATTTTATATTATTATTATTATTAATATTATTATTATTATTATTATTATTATTATTATTATTATTATTATTATGTTAATAAAAAATATTTAGTGAAAGCTAGAAAGTTCATTTGTGAATGTTTATTTTAAAAATCAAATGTGTTATTAATAGTATTAATATCTTTTTTAATCAAAAATAATTTAGAATATTCTCTTGTAACATCTAACAGTTGTTGTTAGGGATCGGAAAAAGAGTGAGCACTCTTTTTTCTAAAAAGCACCCTTACAAATTTCTGGGTTAAAATTAGTAAATTTATAAATAAATTATTATTTTTATAATATTAGACATCAAAGCACTGATTGGTATTTATTTTAACTTTTATTATTTTAATTAATTATTTTAACAACAGAAAATCTGCAAAAATTACTATATTTATATTTTAATAAAATTTTTTAATTATTTTGTTTTTATTTAAAAAGTATTAATATATAGTTTCTTAAATATAGCAAAATATAATATTCCTAATCGATTCATTTTCGTTTTTTGAAATATCTAAGTTTATATGGAAAATAAAAAGCTCTCCTTACACTTTTTTACCTCTAAAAGCACTTTTTTCCGATCCCTAGTTGTTATTATGATTATGATTTTAAACAAAACTAAAATCGTTTCAAAAAAATTACGATAAATGATAAAATATTTTTCTTATTTAATTATAAATTTATTTATTTTCAGTACAAATCACTTCGAATACTCCATCAAGTTTTGAGATTGACGAAATTTAAGGTAATTACTAAAATTACAATCATTAATTGAATTTTTTCGATGATTTTTCAATGGATGAAAACTTTTAATTATTGTAAATGATCGATTGTATGAATTGTTGTTTGTATTGATTGAGGTGGTTTGTTGAATTCCTTAGTACAGTTGTAAATATTTTTCACATGGAAATACTTGTTAATTATATTTTAAATAAATATATCGGTTTTAAGTCTATGATTATGTAAATTTCTTGGTAAATATAAATAAATAAATAAGTCAAATATGTATTTTTTTGGCAGTCCTTGTCAGCATAATCCTGCAAAATGCCATGCCTCTAAAAAGAATATTAATGTGATTGGAAAAAATAAAATTTTGGATCTCCTTCTGTTACTTGATAAATTTCCAATCTCAAAATATGACTGGAAAATTTTTATATATTATTTTATTATTATTTTTAAGTAAAATAAATATTAAGCAATTTTTATTATTTATTTTTATTAAAAAAATGACACAATCAGCAATTTATTAAGAAGAATAAAAAATTATTTTCCTAAAATATTTATCATTGACGAAATAAGTTTAAAAACTGATGACAAATATAATTAAATAAAGTTCTTAATTAATTAAATTGTTTATTATTTTAATATTTATTATCTATTAAAAAGTTTAATTTTTAGAAAAGTAACAATCGAGTATCTCTATATGACATTGGGGCAGTCCTAAAATATATGCTTGGTGACTTTTACTTTCCCCTCTATTTGAAAAGCTCATTCCAGTCAACTTTAAATGAAAGTAGGTATTTTAATTTGATAATAAAATACAGGATAAATGCAAAATTTGAATGCAAAATTAATTAAAAATTTAAAAACTGTAAAAATCACTATTTTCGTGGGCAAAAGTAGAAACAAGTAACAAATAATAAGATAAAGACAAATTCAATAATTTTAAATTGCTGAAAGATTCAAAAATATTGACTAAATAACTAATTAATTTACACTTTGTTGATGACATTAATAATTTGTTACAAATAGTGACTGAGTACAATAGAGTGATGTTGCATACAATTCGGGAGTCGTGGAATGAGGATGATTTCCACAGCAAAATTCAAAATACACAGAATAGATGTGAAATTTTCGTTTTCATTCAAAAATTCTTTGAAATCACCAATTCTACTGCTTTTTATGGTTCAAGGTCAGGGGTTCCCAAACTTATTTTATCGCGTACCCTTATGTGTTGTCTAAAATTTTACGGACTCTAGTCAGTGGAGCCGTCGGGGTTGCAAGTTTTAAAAATTTGGAAACGAACGAAATGATAATTAAATAATAAATAAATAAAATAATAAAATCACAGTTCTATGAATACGCATAAAAATCATAGGCGGAACCGTGATAAATATGGGCATTGAGCGTTGAGCGTTGAGAATATTTGAAGCTGATTTTATTATTATTTTTTTCAAGAAAAATAATTACCTTTTTCTTAAGTTTATGTTATGTTTTAAAATAACAGTTTTCATCAAACAAAAAAATAAATATCTAAAGAGCATTATGTTCCGTGGACCTCCTAAGCTTTTCTACGGACCCCCATGGGTACATCCTCTACTTGACCGTATGGGTTGAGTCCCAGCGTAACAAATAATTAATAGAAAGTATATTGTGAAATATGAAAATAATTAAACTAATTTTTATATAACTTTTAGATTTAGAGCTGACTAGACCCTATCGAGAGTTATTTATATGGAGTTTGCTAACACAAAGAATGGAACTTGCAGAACTTCTTTGGACTTTAGAAACTGAATCAATTGCAGCTGCATTGTTCGCTGCAAATTTGTTGCGGTGCATGATAAATCTTACTGATGTTATTTCAGATCGAGAAGACCTTGATAAATGGGCAGGGTAAATTCATCATATTATTATTAATAATCATAACCACAATCATAATAATAATAATTATGTTATTATTATTATTATTAAAAATAATAATAATTAGAATCTTCGAAAATAAAGCTGAAGGGGTTGTGGAAGAATGCTTTAAAGAGAACCCCGAATATACACGAGAAAACTTAGTCAGGGTTCTGGAGTATTATGGTGAAACTACATATCTTGAATTAGCCGCCGACGGTAATTCAATAAAATTCATCGCCCATCGCTCATGTCAAGAACTTTTGGATTTTGTTTGGAGAAACACTCTTGACAGTACTACCAAATCTTTTCAAGTAAAAAACAATAAAATTTAAACAGTGTTAGTTATTCTTTTTATCAGTTTATTTACTACCTTTTTCTCGGAATGACTTGCCCGTTGATTTTGCCTTGGGTTGTTCAATACAAACAAAAGTTTTATCAACCTATAAATGAGAATGACAAAGGCGAAACATTGAATGAAAATGAAAAAGTGCTAAAAATATTATGTAATATCATTCATTAACAGTATCTGACAGAACTCTATGCTGATCGGTGAGATTGATGACAGTACTTTATTTGAACGGAACATTAATTCTCCTAAAACCTTTAAGTAAGTCAAATATTTAACAAAATTAAAAATACTTTAATTAAAATGAGCTTAAAAAAAAAATAAATTTTTCTTAGTAAGCAATCTTCAGACTTAAAGTAGAATAAAGATTTGGTAAATAAGCATATATATATTTAATTATTGGTGACAAGAGTGCATTTATATTTCACATTGCTATCTTGCTTAATTCGGAAAATCTTACATTTGTACCATATGTTAATTATTTTTATTTTATTTTTTACTGTGAAAAAAAAGTTCATTGCATTTTTATCGTAACTAAAAATGGTTCCAAAATTTGGAGTCATAATTAGATACTACACATTTCCCTTAAAAAAATATTTTTATGTCCCCTCTATTATTTCATAAAATTATATCGATGCATTTTTAAATGATAAAGGAAGATTTTAATAAAAAAATTGAAAAAAATTATAATTAACACAATAGTAATAATGTTTTATTAAAAAATCATATATTCGTTTTTAAATGCAATGAATGTGCTTGTTTTTTACTAAACAGGTTATCAAGAGAGAGCTATAAATAGCTCTTTTTCTGCTACAAAAGGAGGCTCGATATTTAGATTTCATTGCAGCTAATAAAGAAAATTTCATTTTGCATAAATATGATGTTATTAATGAAAAGAGTACTTGCATTGTTTTGCTACTATTATATTCTTCACTTCAATTCAAATAAAACTAAACTATGGCTTAATTTTGCAATTTTGTTTTAATGTAGTATCAAGTGATAATTCTATCAATTTTTTTATTTTCAATAGTTGTCAATCTTTATTTATCATCTTGTCCGTGAAAAATCAAAATCTTCAAAATGATGTGAAAAGTCAACTAAGTGTTCAATGAATAAATTGTTGTTTATTTTATTATTAACTGGGTTACAAAAATACTTTAAAAATGGAAACATGTCGAACTTATTTTTTGTAAATTTGATTTCCGTAGCTTTAGTGATTTTATGAATTTTTTTACTTTATTTTTCAAATAAGTGAAGGCATTTGTGACCCTTGGGTCGATATATTTAAAACACAAAATTGTCCAAAACTTTCAACCAAATATGCAAGTTTAACAATAAAATTATCATCTCTGACCAATTTTGCTTCTTCATTATTTTTTCATTAAAAAAATCGCAATCAGCACATCACATAACACTTTTTAGACGAAAATCACCAAGCATTTATAGATAGAATTGGAAAATATTTCATTTTATTTCATAAGTATGTTAGATATAAGATAATGAGATGTAGGAAACCACTAAAATTGAAAGATTTACTTGATATAATCAAAAATGTTTACGATTAATCCATTGCAGTGACTGTTGCTATTGAAAAGTTGATTTATTTATATTAAGTATCTATTAAAAATGATAACTGCATGTATGAACCTGAAATATTTCCTGCTTTGAGACATGTAAGGAAACATGTATTTATGATATAAATCCAATAAACTGGAATTTTTACTAAACATAAATTTTACTTTAAAATACAGTATGAAGCCATTGTACTCTTCATTTGGAAAATAATGACAAAGTTTCAACAAGTTAAAGATCATTTATGGTTTATTACATCATACTGTGATATTGATAAAGTGAAATATATTGTAGAGTTTTTGAGTGATACCGAAATACATGAAGGAGAAACTTTACTATTCGATTTCATTTATAATACATTATCTGTAACCAAAAAACGAATAATAAAACAATAAAAATATGATTTTATAAAGAGTAAGAGATTAACCCTCCTCTAATATGTGAAATGGTAGTTAATAAATCTAATGAATACTCTGTTAATACAACCTTGAGGATGATGAATAAAATCATTTAAATATTTTTGTTTAAATTTTTAAAATAAACTTTAATTTAAGATTTTCAAGTTTCCATTTGAAAATGTATTTCAAAAAAATATTCGACTTCTATGCTACCCCTGTAATCAAATTCTCCTATACGATAGTGAGTGCTAGAAGCAAGTTTTATATCGTTTATGTTTTTAATTTTAGTTTTTTTATGTGATATTTGTCTTTTACTTTGCGTTTATGAACTTGACGGCATTTCATGTGCAAAACTTGAAAACATCATATGTTTGGACGTATATTTTATTGATCATATGGACAGTTTCTCTAGGCCTTGAAGAAATAAGACAAGTAAATTTATTTTAATTAATATTTGATTGTAAATTGAGGTTATAAGTATTTTATTCACATTTAAAAACTATTATTAATAGAAAATTTGAACACTTTGGTCCAAGATCCAATAATTGACCTAAAATGTTATTTTCGCAAGTATCTTCACATGAATTTTATTTTGACAATAGTAATAATAATAATAATAATAATAATAATAATAATAATAATCAGTTTGGTTTGGCAAATTTAGTACATCCATCAAAACTATTTAATAATAAATTCCAAACTTTATTTCAAAAAAAATCTACAAAAAACCCAATATTAAAACAACGATCTAAAGTTGTTTTTTTATCATAAATATTTTTAGTATTTATTTTGAGGATATTTTAGCAAACATGAAGTAACAATTGAATAGGAAATATTAATACACAAACATTAAATTTAATATTTTTAAATTACAAACATTTTAAATATTAATTTTACAATCAAGCCATTTCATTATTTCATAAAGTTCGCTACATATTTTAACACGATAATTAACTCTTCTATTTAATTATCCTCACAATAATAAAAATAATAATAATAATAATAATAATAATAATAATAATAATAAAATAGTAACTAAAATTAAATTGTTCGACCGAAATTTATAAAAATAATATGAAAATTAAATTTTACAAAAGTTCCGATATCAAATACAATTAAATAATCGAAATCATGTCCGGCAAACTACAGTGAATCTGGTAGGTCTTTTGTTCTGCAATCTTTGTGCAGCAATAGTAAATTCCACCAAAATATAGAATTCTATCATTGAAGTAAAATTATTCAACCGCTTTGTAATTTTCAAACTCCGGTAAACAAACAATTTCAACAGCATGAGAATAGATTAAAAAATCACTAGTGCATATAAGAAATCAAGTAAATAAGGACCTTTATGATAGTTAGAATACCTCTATTCCTTCAGAAACTTAATCCAGACGAGTTTTGAGCAAAATAGCTCTAAAAAAATTGTAGTTTCTGAAAGAGAATTTTGGCGATTATCATATTTTAGATATTCAAGAGCCTAAATAATATCCCTTGGAAAAGGCTTTTTTTAAAAATTTAAATGTAGGGTGTTTAATTGTTTTTTGTTTAAATAAAGTTTATTTTTAAAATATTTCGTTTTAATAAAAAGTTCTTTTAAATTTTCAATGAGAAAACCTAAAAATAATTTCGTGATAAAAGATTTATGGCGTCAGACATTTTGAACAAAATGTTTTGTCAAATGAGATTCAGCAGGTAAAATGAATTTCTAAAATAATAATCAACTTGGAGCATTTGCCACATAAGTTGGCAATACAATTATAAGACTTCTCATCAAAAGGAATTTTGATAAAAGGCATTGCAAAGTTGCTCTTAAATAGCAAAGAGTGCAAAATCAAATATAAATCAACAAAATAAAAGGTATTATTGTTGAGCTGCCAAATGAAGTGTGAACCATGAAACACATTGCAATGAAGAGTGCATAAAAGTATTGACAGTAAAGGTTTTGTTTATAATCAAGAGATTCGGGCTCCGTTCCAAAACATAGTCAATAAACGACGATACGATGAAGAAAATGAAAAAATAAGAATGATACAGAAAATACTGACAGTGATAATTTTGATGTTTCAAAAACTCACAAACTATTTTGGACATAAAATTATTAATGATTGCATAAAACATTTTACTAATTCTTATTTGTAGGCATTTGGTTCTGGGATCTCCTTCAAGGCTTATATATCTGATTTGTGGAATATAATTGACATTCTGTCCCAATTCTTTTTCATATTCGGAACATTTGCTATCGGGATGACAATGTGTGATCCAATAGTGAAATACATCCTATTTTCTTTATTCGACATCACTCCAATGCTTGCAATTTCAATAACTTTATTTAGATTTTCCAAATTTATGTACGGTTTTAGTCTTTTTATGTTTTCTGTGCGAATATTACAATATTTCTCCATTAACATCCACATGGGTCCCATTATTGTCATGATTCAAAATATGGTTAGTTTATTGGATTATAAGTGTAATTTTTAATACTTATTTCAAAGCTTTCAAATGATCTTGGACCTTTTATGGCGATTCTGATGACAGTGCTAATATCGTATGGCATATTATTGTGGTCGATCAACTTTGAGGTGAAAGATGAACTTACGGTATCAGATCTTCCAATTGTACTTTATGAAATGTTCAGAACTATATACTTTCAGCTTTTTGGGGATTTAAGAATAGAAATTTTAAGAAATGAAAGTAATTTTTAAGAATAAATTTTTTTGTTTAAATCTATTCATAATTATATTTATTTTCATTGTAGAAAATAATTTGATATTACGAAAATAATTTATTTTTAGAATTACTGTTTCGAGTATTAATTATGTTTGCTTTAAAATTTATATATTGAATTTAATTAATGTTTTATTAATATTAATATTTTAATATATTTTATTAATATTTTGTTTAATTTTTAACCATTCTTAAATCTGCAATATCTTAAGCATGAAAAACAAATCCGATAAGACATAAAGACAGCCTGACTTTAGTTTTTGCTATTTGTGATAATGTGTCGCTTTCTATATCATAACTTTGTACATATGGAGAAAATATTGAGAAAAAATCCTCTCAAAATAATAACAAAAACAATGAGACTGATAACAAAAATCAAGAAATTCACTAAAGATTGACAAAACAAAATTTAATTTAGAAAATACAAATCCCATTGGAAAAAAATATGAAAATTAAGAAATTTATACAAAACGAAGAAATTTAAAAATAGAAAATAAATCCAAAAGTTGCAAAAAAGAAGAAAAAACTAAGAAAACTTATGAAAATGATTGAAATTTTAATATTGAAAACGAAAAAATGAATATATAATTGATAATATTTAATACTTTCTATAAAGAAAAATAGAAAAAACAGAAATTATTTTAAAAATCTCGAAAATTCAAATAAAAGCCAATTAATTTTTAAAATCTTACTGTTAAAAGATGGAAATTTGTTTAAAGATCGTACTATAAAAGCCGGGGACAAGAATGTAATGTTGATAAGTGACAATTTCCAGAAAGATTTCATGCAACATAAGAAATTTGGTAAGGACTTCTACAAAAAACAAATCACTTACAAAATCTACTAGTCGATTCATCCTCTAATTAATCGGAGTTCACCAGTTATATCGAGAAATTTGACGAAATTGTTCCTCTAATTGTTGATTTTTGCAATTTATAATGTTGCGTTTCTTTTCAATGATAATTGGTATCAACAAATTGATGAAGTAGCTATGAATAGACATTTACCTCCAACTCTCCAATCAATTTTTCTTTGAAATTTTTCTAGCTCTAATGATGCTGTTCCTTTTCAATTATATAATATTAATTTCACAGTCTAAGAAGAGGTTAATTCATTTTTAGATTTATTAGTAAAAAACCAATAGATACAGGCCTAAATAATACTTCAAACAGCTTTTGTGACTTTAAATATAATAGAAATATGAATAAAAGTTTGATTTTTAGATCTATGTCATTATTTTCTACACTTGAACATTCTAACAAAAGCTCGTTTCTCTTTTGAATAAAAATGGATATTGTAAAGCTTTGTAGAAAGATTGACTAAAGAAACCATTTATCGCATTTTAATTGCGTTGAATGAAAACAATGGAAATTATAGTCGACCTAATAATGGTGAACCCATAAAATCTCATGTTTTTAGTAATTCCATATTTAGGTGTAAAAATTCTAAATTGTCTCAAAATCATAGCGCAATTTAAATATATTTAAAGTGTGTCAAAATCGTTAAAATCAATAAATATATTAGTAATAAATCTCAAACCCCAATAGGTGTCGTTTCTGATCTAGTGAATAGATTTTCATGTAATGGGTTGCTTCTTGTAATAAATCTTGTGAAAATGAAGAGAAGGAATTTGAAAATAATCGATCATTATTTATTTGCATATTCACATAGGAAATATTGTATTGGTGAAATAAATGGCTTGTTGGTGGGCTACTGATATTCATATTCATGGACAAGTAATGCAATTTCAGTGTTTTTTCTCATATAAATATCGTGTTCATATTCATAGTCCAAAAATCTCTTTAGTACTTATGTAACAAATGTTAACTTATGCAAATGTATTAATAACTTATTCTTTTCCGGAAAGCCGAATTTAAAAGCATTTAACATTTCAAAGTATTTCATTAATTAAATTTAATAATTAATTTTTTAAGGTCAATATACTCAATGCACTACTAGTCAGTTGATGTGCCCAGATGTTTGGGGAATTTGGTTAGGTCCGGTTCTGACTGCCATTTATATGGTCATATCAAATGCTCTCATGTTAAATGTTTTGATTGCAATCTTTAGGTAAGTTTAATTAGCAATCGACCTCTATCCTTTGGCAATGTTCTGGATTTTATAATTTAACATATTATATTCAATTATAAAATGTTAAGCTTCGGCAAAATATTCTTTACTATACTTACTGTTACTAAATAAAGGGAGATATAAAGAAACAAAAGATCAATTGCTAGATCAAATCAAATACTTAAAATTATATTGCGTTGGGCAAAAAATAAGATTTTAAATTGTTGTTTATCTGGCACGACATCCGATAAAATCAGGGCGCGCAAAATAAAAATCGACGAAAAATCATCAAAAATAGCCTACTTAGCATTAAATAATACAAAAAATAGAAAAAAGAGTAGAAAAATACAAAAAATATGTAAAACATAAATAAAAACATTTAAAAAGAATAGAAAAATATTAAAGTTTTAGCAAAATTAACCTATTTCATCAAATTGGCTCCAAATTCATAGAAAATGCTTATATTCTAGAAAATAACTATGAGAATTAAGCTTAAAATGTAATTAGAAACTTTAATAAAAAAGAATCATGAAAATCTAACAACTAGGGAAAAGTGATGAAATATGGTAAAAAAGTGTAGGCCTTTTGTTTTACTGCATCAAAAAACATGCGTGTAAAACCATCTACACAAGTCGATGCCAGATCGACATAATTTAATGATATTTTTCAAAAATTTTATTGAATTTCAAAGAATCATTCAGAAGTAAGGGAAAGTTCTCATTATTTTTATATTATTATTATTTTATTTTATGAAAGATCTTAGGATTAGTGATGTCATATTTGAAGGAATTTATTTTTTATACTATATGAAACTCTATTTAGGTTATCACCTGTAATTTTAGGCCTATAAATGTATCGGTTGTGTATATTAAAATATTTATTGTTCAAATAATATGATTTGATTATTTTTAATTTTGGAATTTTCATCTCTATTATGACCAATAATGTAAAATCATCAACTCACCCAATATCACTATTGACCATTTATTCATTATTTTAATTCTCGTTTTTCATAATTATTGTGCATAAATTTCTGATTACATTATTATTATTATTAATTGTTATCATATACCGATTATTAACCATTGAATCATCAACTGAATACACACAAGAAAATAAAATGACAAAAATAGTTTAAAGCTAGTACTTCGGTGTGGGAGGTACCCGTAGTGAATGGTAGTTCGCAGAGCCAGATCTCCTCTCCAAGAATCCCAACGCCAGACCTTCAGTGGAGCGTGGCTGATAATGGGAAAGGATTAACTATAATACAAGTTCGAAGAATAAAAGGACTAGAAAAAATCAGAAAGAAGAAAGATTATTTTTCATTCAATGAAAACAAAGTCAAATTTAATGACTATGACTAGTAAAAGTTTGAAAGACGAAATATCATTCTTAAAGAATTGGCTAAAAGTGATATCTATTATGAAAAAGAAAACATGTAAAGAAAAGGAAGAGATTCATAGAATAAGTAAACGAAAAATCCAAACAGGTTATTCTGAATCCAATAAATGTATTGACAAAATTTAGCATCTTAAAAATACGGTCATAAATAATATGCTCTTCCAGTGTAGATGATTTTCAAGTTTACAAGGAAAAAGAATTTGCCTTAGAATTTAAAAGAAATTATTATGCTATCTAATTTTTTTAATTTTAATTTTTTATTTTATGTTTATTTAATATTAATTATTATTAATCTGATGATGATACATTCACTGGAGTGTGATGAAATAAAGAAGAGCAGAAGAGGTAATTACCTCACGATAACGAAGGGAGTGGAAGGATTCTCCAACAAAAAATTTCTTAATCAATTGTTTTCCTCAAATAAACTTTTGTGTAAATTGTTGGAAATGAAAAAGAATTTTACTTTTATATTTCAGTAGTAATTATTCTAAGAAAATTCTATGTAAAAATCTCGAGAATCGCGTTTTCTTAAAAAACACCTTTAGAAAAAAATTCATTTTTGTCTATTTATGTTATAAAAAGAGTTTAATTAAGTAAAAAGAAATTAACAACTAGTAAAAAACATATCTATTAACAAAATACAAAAATCAGCAACCTGATTTGATCGCGATCTGGGATACCTTCTCTAAAAACTCTAAATGAGAATGGAAAAAGCTGGAAAAATCTGGGAAAACCTGAAATCAAAAAATCGATAATCCATGCAAGCAAATTTACTTCAAATCATTCACCCCGAAATAGTGTGAGGAATTGAGAAATTTCGTTCTAAAAATAGAACGGAATTTCTTGGTTTAATCGATAATTTTTAAAAGTTTGTATTCTAGGATTTTAAAGGGGGAGGGATGCTAATTTCCAGATTTCGATCATATTTTCGATTAAAAACATGTTAATAGGACCCATAGATATGTTACTCGACCGATCTACTCCTAAAATAAATAAATTAAACAAAATACTCCTCGAAATTGATGGAATTCTTCGTAAAGCTTACATCGTTTCACAACCCATTATATTCTGCCTCAATATATACGTTTACCTTAGGTAAACTTTCATCAACTTCATTGCCATAAAATTATTTCAAACACGAGTTTCGATTAAATCTAAAATTTGCTAAATTATTTTAGTGCAACCAAACAATACTAAAACCCTGGACGTGAAAAGATTCAGACGAGACGTAGCTCATTATCCACAACGAGGCTCTAAAACAGAGCTAGAGAGCTGAATCGATGATCCGAAGATGTCGTCGGATGAAGGAGACCTGGACTCGGCCGGAGCAGACGACAAAATTAAAACAAAAAAATGAATTACTAAGAAACTAACACACGGAGATGATGGCCGAACTCGACAAGTTAAAGAAGGAAATTATCAACTAAAGTTAAAGGAAACAATCAGAGCAGAGATCGGGCATCACCCCAGCACAGTTTCGAACATTGATCCGAATATCACCTGGCCCATTTCAAGTTTCACTCCAACTAATACCCAAAGAATCATAATCCACAACCAAAACCAAATCACAAAAAATGTCACCCCAGCAAAGCGGAAAGAGAAAGAAGACGCAGATTGAAGACCGCTCGTCTAATGGTTCAGATAAAGAAATTTGGACCCTCATCTTCCGACAACCACCAATAATTTTGTAATAATAATTAATAAAGTGTTCTGGGATTTGAATCGATGTTCGTTTTGCAATCACTTAAAGTATTCGATAAATAGTACCTTTAAAAAGAAATAAAGTGATCGAAGGATCGATATTATTTCAATTAAATTAATGACAGAGGGATCCATAATTAAAATGAGAGTGAATACCTTCTATGGTAGCTCGTTAACCCAAAGGTTTTCTAGAGTATTAGCAGCCATGGCAATATGGCTGACCTTTTACTAGAAACCGCTCATTGGAATACATTTCCAACGTCATTTTGACGGGCATTCAATGGTTATATCTCTTGTGCGCGCATCTGATGGGAATCCCTTGACTATGGCCGCGAAGCTCTTATATATTTTACTCATCAGGTGCCCAGCAATTGTAAATCGAGAAAGTAAGTGAGATATAATGTTAAAATATAGTGCAAAAATATCTATAATTTATGTGTCTTAACCCTACACTGCACCGTGATGCATATATACATCACACATTTTTTCCGGCTATAACTTAGAATGTGCACATTTTTAAATACATACACCTGATTCAGTTCATTAAAAACTTCTATAATAGAAGTTTTAATGAACATCCAACTACAATTATGACTAAGTTTATGAATTAACTATCTTTAAAATGGCTAACAGGTACATTTTTTAATAAAGTATATTTTAGGGCTTGGATTGTGATCTCGTATATTTATGATATCATTATTCAAGCTCTTAAATATTACTTTTTATCATCATTTATTATAAATTTAGTTTTAATTAATTTTTTTAGGTTTTTTTTAGGAATTTATGCCAATTTATGTAAATTAATGGAATTATTTTCGAATAAATGTAAGTCGGATTAATTGAAAACTAAAATTTATTATTAAACTTAAATTGAAATTTTTAAAATTACTTTTCCCGTATTCCTTGCATACATTTACACAATTTATGACTAAAAATAGAAACATGTGCAGTGTAGGGTTAATGTTACTTAGAAATTTACGTTTTAATAAGTCTAATGATATTTATAAGCTCTCGCAGCTAACTTTTGTGTTTCATAATTGTTGATTTTGTAAATTTATTATTCAATAATGTTTATTTAAGATGTCTAAATACGAATTTTAATTGTATTTATGCCAGTTACAATCTCTTCAAAAGTCATAATTTATATAATAATTTATTTAATTCAAAAAGTGTCTAATTAATTCTGAATATTAAAACAAAGTTTTTAATATTCATTATTGGACATCACTCCCTTACTCTTCATTTTATTTGTACTTCTTCAGCTATTCTATTCTTGATTTGATTGAGTGTGGAAATTGTAATTCAACTTGTCTTGGTGATAAGAATTTTAAAATTTTGTAAGGTCCTTCATATTGAATTCCCTCCTATCGTCTATTTGGTTCAAAGTGTACTAATACTTTTTCTCCCACCATGAAACCTCGAGTACCCCCGTTGTCTAAATCTCTATTTTGCATAGTTGCAGCTGTCTTTACTAGATTAGTTTTCGTTTGATCCTCAATTTCTTCTCTGCATTTCTACTCCCGAATATAAATTAATTTTCCGGCCATATAAAATTTCAAAAGGTGAGAATTTTGTCGAGTTTTGTATTGTAGCATTCAAACTAAATTCAATCTTTGGTAACAATATACACCAATTATTCTTTGTTTTAATCTCTGCCAATAAACTGACCAATTTACTAAAACTATCTATTATCACTATCATGTATTTCTTACTTTCTTTTGCCTCCATATATGCAATATCCACTACTATCTGTTCTAAAAATCGTTCTCCTGTTCTTGGCAATAAGATTTTTTTGTTCGTCCTTGATCAATCTTTCTACTTGCACAAATCTTGCATTTATTAATACATTCTGTAATAATCTGATTCATGGATGGCCAAAAGAAAAATTCCTTTAAATAAAATAAGGTTTTCTTGATACCCAGATGGCATAGTTTAATATGAAAATAATTTACTAAAGATTTTACATACGAGTCGTGTACAACCACTTCATTTTTCCGTCTGTATTAATCATCAATACGTCATCTTGTATCTGCAATATCTTCAAATACTTGAAAATACTGCAACTGATTGTTTCATAAGATATGTGAGCCTCATTTCCATTAAGATGTGATAAGATTTCTGAAGTAACTCTGTCTTCGTTTTGCTTCTGTTTAATAATTTTCATAATATTTGAACTTCCTTGTAGACTATTTATGTACCAAGTTCTACATTTTGCCTCTTTGGCATCTTTGTGTTCCATCTGACAATGAGAGCATATGGTATTATTTAAACGAGACAGATATACCATCAGCATTTCCATGTTCTTCTCCCTTTCTATATTCTAACGCAAAATCGTATTGGCATAAATTTGCCATCCATGTCTGAAATTGTGGGCTTATTGATTTTTTTGTTATATTCATAAATGTCAATGCCTTGTGATCCGTTCTGGCTAAAAATCCTCTCCCATATAAATATTGTCTAAAATGTTAAATAAATTTGTGAAGAGCCAACAATTCTTTTCTTGTCACACAATATCCCATTTCATGCTTTGTCAAATGTCTTGAACCATACGCTATCACTCTTTCGGTGCCGTCTTCCTTAATCTGAGATAAAAGTTCAACTAGGGCTCCAAAACTAGCATCCGTATGAATAATAAATAGTCGGTCTGCCTTTGAATATTCTAATATTGGTGCTTCAAATAAGAGTTTCTTTAAATTGATAAAACTTTTCCTACATTCTTCAGTCCAAACAATCATTTTGTCATTACCTGTCGCTCCGCCGTACACAGGTGCTGTTATCATTGAATAATTCTTGATAAATCGTCGATAATAATTTGTTAAACCTAGGAATGATCTCAATTCTGTAGTACTCTTTGGTTCAGTTGCATTTTCAATTTCTGAAATCTTTCATTTATTTGTTTGAATTCCCTTTTCACTCACTGTATGACCAATAAAATTTTCTACACTTTTATTGAACGCACATTTCTCTGGATTGACTTTCAACCCGGAATCTCTAATATGTGTGAATACTTCAAATAGGAGTTTATCATGAGTTTCCTGATTTTCACCATATATTAAAATGTCATCAAGGTACACAACCACTCCTTTGAAAACTAATCCTTCCAATATCTGATGCATCAGTTTCTGAAAAGTGCCAGGAGCTGTTGACAAACCAAATGGTAACCTATTGAAACAGAATTGTCCTTCTTTTGTACTAAATACCGTCTTTATTTGCGAATTTTCATTCAACTCTACTTGATAATAGGCCTGTCCTAAGTCAATGGAAGAAAATATCTTTGACTTACCTAAGCAATCCAATAATAATTGCATGTCTGGCATAGGAAATGAAAGTTTTCTGTAATCGAATTTAATAATCTGAAATCTAGACACATTCTTATAGAGCCATCTGGTTTTCCAACGATCACTAATGGTGTGTTCCACGGACTGTGACATTTTCTCACAACTCCAGCTTCTAATAAATTTTGTATTAACTCTTCAACTTTGCCTTCTAAATGCATGGGTTGTCTTCTGGGATTTTGTAAAATTGGAGGACCTGAAGTATTTATTTCATGTGTTATTACTTTTATATGACCTAAGTCAAATCTGGATACCATAAAAATGTTGCTAAACTGAGATATTAAAGTACCCAACTTCGAATTCTTGTCCAACTTGAGTTTCAATAACGTATTCTTTAACCGATCCGAATCTGTAAATCTCTTGTTAACTAACGAGGATTCAATATTATTGACTTCCTTAAGCTCCATGCCAAATATTTTCATGGTGTCTAATCCTCCTGTGAAATCTGGATGAATTTTCCTAGCAATAATAACATTCAATTCACGAAATTTTTTGTTCCATTTGGCAACGATTTAAACGCTTCCGATAGGTTTCACATCTTCTTTTGAAAATACTCCAGCCAACCGTATTCTTCTGTCCATCAATTTTGGACTGCCAATCAATCTCCAACATTTCTCACTCATCACACTGATTGAAGCTCCTGAATCCCAAAGCATCTCTACCTGAAATCCATTTATTTCCATCATACTCCACTTTCTGTCATCATCCTTCTTTTCAACATTTCGTTTTTTAAACTCATACACTGTCTCGACCATACTGACGAAATGTAAGCAACAGGGTCTTCTTGGTTTTTTTCGTCTCAACATTATGAATGAGTGGTTCTATCAATTCATCTGATATATCATCGTTTTCTTCGTGTATACAATAAAATCTTCGTTCTAGTCTTTGTGTATTACTTCGTGATTTCACTAACAAATTGCAGCTTATGCACTTGCCCTTTAATGGGCATTCAAATTGCATATGGTCATTTTGTCCACAACAAAAGCATTTACCAGGTTTTAACCTTTCTTCAAATGGTTCTGGTAAACCACAACATTTATTATAAAATCTTCCGTGAGATATGTTTCATTGAAAGGTGGTGGTCTACGCTCCATAGTTGTCCTCTCATTATATTGTTCTGCCACTGGTTTCACCTTATCAAATTGTCTTTTGTTTCTTTCATTTCTATTTTGGTAAGTTATTTCTGTTTGACGATTTGGGTATATTCTGTTATTAAAAGATTTTTAAATCCATTGCTTCCATTGAACATTTGCATAAGTCGATTTAACTACTGCTTTGACTTCTCCAGATCGTTCTTTCGTATCGTAACCTTCTCGTGCTTCATATACCTTTGCTAAATTTCTAATTTCTTCTCTTGTAAAATTGACCTTCGTCGATATATTTTCTTTCAAACGGTCGTTCCGAACTCTGTGGCATAAAATCAGTTTGACGATGTTTTCTTTTAAAACTCCACAGTCATAAACTTCGTCAACGATTTTCTTTACTAGAATTTCAAATGTAACGAATCTTTCATCATGATTTTGTCTCACTGATGATAATTCGTAAATTTTATCCATAATAAACTTCTTTTTTGTAAATGTGTTATTAAACCATTCACAAGCATTTTCACTAGTTGTGGAGATATCTTTAAATTCTTTCAAATCAATAAGTAGCATCCAATCTTCAATGTCCTTGAGCCATTGTTCTGCTTCCGTCATGCTTCGGCCGTCAAACCTTCTGACATTAGAATTTAAAATGTCCTTTGCCTATTTAGGCAAAGATTCCATAATCAGCTTCCGATTCTGAATTCTTGTTAATGCATGAATCGGTTTGATTTTTTCGGTGTGGTCGCCAGTTACAATCTCTTCAAAAGTCATAATTTATATAATAATTTATTTAATTCAAAAAGTGTCAAATTAATTCTGAATATCAAAACAAAGTTTTTAATATTTATTATTGGACATCACTATGCCAATACGGTTTTTTACTTTATAAATTAAACTAAAAATATTATAATTAATTAATTGGTAAATTAAAAATAAATTAACAAGTGAACGTCGAAAAAATTTAGTAACTATTTAAATGAACATCAAAATGATTTAATTATCAGAAAGCACCAATCAAACATACGTTTCATGATATATTTGGACTGTTAATTTTTAATATAACAAATTAAAACAAACTAATTTCTCATTTTTTAAGACTCTCAAACAATATTTTGTTATATATATATATATATATATAACAGGAAATTTCATAAAACGTTTTTTCAAATGTTTTTATATTAAATTAAAGTTGTAAAAATGTCTTAATTGTCTGATATAAGACATTTATATTTTTATATTTTTGGTTATATTTTTCCCATATTGATGGGTTGGCATTCTTTTAATATATATTTTCTTTCATTAGTAATACCTATGAAATAATCCAGTCGTCGGCCACCCAATATTGGACAATGGAAAGATACAATTTGATGAGACAATCTTCAAGTAGACCTCCTGTTGCTCCTCCATTATTAATAATTTGGCAAATTTATTTCGTTTTCGCTACATTGTTTTCTTTTAAAATTGAACAGACAAATCCATTCAGTAAGAAATATATTTTGTCTTTTCTATTAAATCAAACTTTAGAAACTTCCTATGGAGATGTACCGTTCAAAGAAAAGCAGTTAATTCAATGGGAACATCTGAGGGCGATTGATTACATGAGGTCTCAAGACGACGTATCCAAAAATAGTCGTAAACAGACAACACTTGTGGTAAATCGAGGAGCTCCGTCAATTGGATCTTTCGGCAGCATGAAAAAGGATCTCGAAACGTTACGGACTGAGATAAGGGAAAATGTTAAAGAAAAATTGGTTTTCGTAGAAAGTCGATTGCAAAGGCTAGAAGCAATAGACATTAATGTCAACGCAATTCTTGATTTGTTACGCAACTTAGATTTTACTCAACTATTTGAGAATAGCAAAGAAGTGGAACTTTATATATTTATCTTATCTTTACAATTTATTGTTATAGGAAATAAGGAAAGATAACTCTAAAATCTCTACAGATCCGGTTGCTAAAGGTAAGTATGGAAATCTTTTAGGATAACCTTCTACTTTCAAGATAAAAATGACAATGAAGTGACGAAGATTTGTGAGCAATATTTGGAAATGCTCAAAATATTTATTTTCAGAAGTGTAGTTTTTACAAATGTGTTACTAGCAAGATTTTTTCACAATATATATTGCAGGGTAACAAGGGACTTTTTTGGGTAGTCTTTGATAACCGAATATTTTCACGATTTAAAAACATAAAACATTTTTTATGTTGATTAAACTCGGGATTCTCGAATTTTTCTGTGAAGATATCTGAAAAATAAGCAGATTATCCAACCATTTTTTTCAGAAAAGGATATTATTATGGCATGTGATTACGGCATAATAATGATGTAATATTTATTTATTGATTATTTAAAGTTCCTGGAAATTTAAAATATTGAAAAAGACAAAGAATCAAACGAATTTTGCCATTTCAAGGGATAAGCAAATTTATAAAATTTAAAGATTTTAAGGTCAAAGTATAGTAATAATAATAATAATAATAATAATAATAATAATAACATAAAATGATGGTTTTTAATGGATGCATAAATTTAATGTTAAACAAATGATAAGCATATTTTGAAGCAAAGATTTATTTATTATTTATTTGTTTACCGTTTAATTTATGTTATTATCAAAAACTAGCATTATTATTATTAATATTAAAGGAATCACACAAAATTTGCTTTGAATTAAATAAAAGAAAGCACCAATAGAAAAATATATATTCCACTACAATACTCCCTCTGTTCTGAAATAATGTTTACATATAACCCTGATTTTTTGTTCCTAAATAATGTTTACATTTAAAAAATTTATAGCATTATTAACAAACAGACATAATAATTATTGTAAAAAATGTTAATATTTTATAGATAAAACATTTTATTCGTGACAAGGAGGACGATTCAATTTTATAGGGTCTGTTCATCAATATTTTGGCGAGCCGTAAGAATCGCTTCTGGTTTACTAGTTAAGGATACTGGTAGAGTACCATTGTTGCGGAGCTTTGCTTTGCTAATATGCGGCAGCTTATAATTATTTCCCCCATTTGCAAGCATTGTCTCCTCCATGCACTGCTGGAGTGTTAAAAATACATTATCCAGTTTATCTGGGTGTAGCTCATTAAAGGCATTACTCACACAGCTAATCAATTCATCAAAGGTCTTCGGAGAATGTTATTGCTGAATGGATTGAATGGCATTGAAGAATCCAAGATCTAATAGGTTCATGTCGGGACTATTAGGTGGTTGATTTTTAAACATAATAGAAAACCCATATTTTGATCCTTCTTTGAGCATATCTGGATCGTCTTCATTGAAATGCGGCTTTGCATTATCTTACTGGACGTAGATGATATCATTTGATCGAAACTTTGCTCTGATCATTGGAAACACATTTTGCTTGATCGTTTTTCTATATTCCTTCGAATTAATTGATTCAATATTTTTAGTGACGTAAGTACCCTTCATTCGGTTCTTGCTATTTCTTTTGGCTTCTTCTTTATAAACAAACGGCCAGGTGCCAATCTTGCCATCAAAATAATTCTCAGAGCCAATATAACCTCGGGGCCTAGAAACTGCTGCCAAAAACATCACCTTTGTTATGAATCTTTTGCTTTGACATGTTAGAAAGATAAAACCATTTTTCATCAATATGAACATGATCGAAAAATTATCGAAGCATCAATCTGATTTTATATAGGACAGACAAAATGTCAGGCGTTCAATTTTATTTCTATCTGTTAGTAATGGCTAAACTGTAGATGAAACTCGTCTTAATAGTTTAAACTCCTTCAAATTCCAGAATAATGTTGTTTTTGGAATACCACTGGTACATGATAAACTTCGAGGCGTTCCTCGCCGGTTTAATGGAATTTTATTGATATCGTTTAATTATCATCATAGTTTTTCCATTTTCGTCCACAATTTATCCTCATTGATGATGAATCAATAACTATTTCATCTGTTCGAAGTTGTTCGGAAGCATTTCTCCAAAGTTTTGAAATTGAAGCTCTCGATACGTTGTACTTAGCGGAAATGTCATTTATGATTCCATGCTTCAGCTTGGGAGGATTTCTGCTGGACATATTCAATAAAAAATCTTGAAAAATTAAACTACTTTCTTCATTAGATAACTGATAAGTTGAATGTAAATTTTCTGTATTCATTTTTTATTTGTATTTTAGGAGTATTTAAAATTTAACAATAAAAAAACCTATAATCATGGAAATTTTTGTCAATCTATCCATACTAGATCATATTATCTATATAAATTAATAAAGTTTAAAGTTGACCAAAAACATTGATAATCGGAAAATTTTATTTCAAATGTAAACATTATTTCGGAACAGAGGGAGTATATTTTAACAACCTCACTGTTATCGTCATGTGGTTTTGAACTTACAACTATATTGATTTAAAATGCTTTATTCAAATAAATTTCTTCATTTAAATTTGAAAAATTATTTCTATTAAAAATATCAAATTCTGTTTTAAAATTCCAATTATTTAAAAAATATAATTTAATAAATATTATAAAATTGAAATTTAACAAAATTTTAATAAACTTTCAATAAAATATTTGCAAACTTTTAAACAAAAACATTTTACATTTATTTTTATTTTGCAGCACAAAATTATTTTTACTAATATTAATTAATTCCATAAATAACTGTGAACAAAAACTTGATAGCGTAACTGACGGGCAGTATTTCCAATGCATGTGGTATTGCGCCCATGACATATATATTTATAACCAAGTTCTGAACACGGTGTAAGTAAGACTTGAAATCCACCAATAAACAAAAATTCCAGACAACAATTATGTTCCCTCTTATTATTCAATTCTCTCAGTCGATAGTTATCAAGAGCTTGAGAACGAAGATGATGGGCAGTCATTCCAATGTATGTGGCATTGCACTTATGACATAAATATTCATAACCAAGATCTGAATACTAAAGAATGACTTCAAGTCTACCAATAAGCACGATAATGATCCTAAAATGTAAAATCCAAACCAAAAAACAAACCTCACCATCTAAATCATACTAAGCTAATTCAATCATTGATAGTTTTTCATTCATTGAATTTCTACATCTCTTCCTCAATTCCAAAATCATTTTCTTGAATACTGGAAAAAATGAAGTAAAACTTTCAAATTGATTAAAAGAATCACACAAAATTGGCTTTAAATTAAATAAGAGAAAGCACCACTCCAAAAATATATATTTTACTTCAAATCTACCTGACGATGACAGAGAGGCTGTTGAAATATATTGTAGTATAATATATATTTATATTCGGTAGTTATTTCAAATTTATATAATTAGGATAAAATATGTAGCTTTGTTACGTTTTCTCGGTAGTCGTAAGCCTTTGCTTTGTGAAATTGTAATTTTTAGGCTTTTGAATTTCAATTCGAAAAAGGCTTTGGGTCTGTGCCGAATTGACGCATAAAAAATAAACAGTTGCTAGAGGTCCCCGAAAAAATATTATATATACATATATATATTTAATTTTGTAATATATTTTTTTCTTTTTCAAGTGTATTTATATTTATTGTGTATAAAAAGTATATTTTTAAAATTATTTTTTGGGGTCCCAAAAATAGCGCTTGTAGTTTTAGTTTTTTAAATAAATTATGTACCCGAAATGAATTTTTAAAATAAATTTCATAATAAATTCATAATAATTTCATAATAATTTCATAAAGTTAAGTGAAATGAGTTATTTCATTTTTATTATTTTCATGAGTCTCACTTGTGATTGTTTCACAAAGCGAAAATAAGCTTAACGAGTCACACTCGTGATTACTGCACAAGGGTTTAAGGACTTAAATCCGTTCCTGACTTTGACATTCAGCTACTATCAAGTTATTACCCATTGAATTCTTTCAGTGATATATTATACAGTTAACCCCTTACATTTAGTGTCCAGCTCAATTACGCAACCTGACATGTCCGGGAAAATTTCAAAGTTGTGGCATTGCGAAATCGTCAATCATGTTATTCTGAGATTTGTTCCGATTATCTGTCTGCATTCACTCTCGAAGGTAATTTATATGAAGTTTTGCCTTCCTAAATGATTAAGCAGGTTGAATTTATAAGTGAAAATGACAATGATGAACAACCCCAAAACTGGCTCAAAGATAACGCGAATAAATCCGTCATGATTCCTGTCAATCCTCATCAAACTCTAAATAAAATAGGAAAGCAATTACTTCCTTTTTGGGGGGTTAATAATTGCATTCATATAATTATTTCAAGATGGAAACGGGATGTCCGAGGCAATATAATAAAATTGTTCAATAAACCGGTTTTACAAGTTCTAGGAATAACTCAGAAGACTTTTACGGAAATTCCATTTGTAAGTTACAAATTGCGTTAAATGTAGTAAGCAATTTCAGATTCTTATTTTTCGACGTAAGCAAATAATATACACAAATTACTTTGTTTAAATGCTTTATAAAATAATTAAATTAAATTCAAATTATCCTTTATAACATAGTTTCGTTTATTTTTATTTACTTTTTTAAATAGATCAATAAATTAAAAGTAAATACAAATGTGTCTTTGTGAGAAAAAAAAGTTGACTAAACTTTATATAATTTGGAAGCACTTCTCGGAACTTAAACTTGAAAAAAATTCAGTTTTTTGTATCCATGATAACATGGTTGAGTGCGTTAAATGGTCACCACATCACCTTTACATAGGATTTCTTCAAAGACTTTTTCGGAGATCTCTATTTATTCACAATTTATCTATTTTGCAACAGTATGAACAAATATTATGCAACAGTAAGAAATAAAATACTTCAAGTGAGTCTTTTTCCTCACAATGTCAATGTTTGGAAATGCATTTTCTGACAAACAGAGAAATCATTTGAAAATCAAAAAAAAAGAAATGATATTTGAAATGAAATGAAAGTTTTGTTTCACGAAATTTCACTGTTTACTTAATAAAATTTCGAGTTAATAAATTTTTTTATATGCATATTTTACCTTTTTGAATTTTTTTTTTCATTTTACGAAATTTTGTAAAAGAAGATTTCGATTTTCGAAAAACTTTTCGTGAATGAATTAATTTTGTAGTTCTAAAAAATCTATGATATTCATTATTTTTCATAATTTATATATATTTTAAAGTTATTTATTGATTTCTTTCAGTTTTTTGTGCGGCATAATAGTTCATGTCTTCTTGAATCTTGTTCAATGGACCTACTGAAGGGAATAATAAAGCATTACATCAATGAAAGGTCTGCAAAAAATACTGACCGGAAGTCAATGAAAGAAAATGATATTAGTGCATTAAACGCAGCAACAGTATATGAAGTTAGAACTTGTAGAAATTAAATTTGATCTTATGTTTTGTTTAATTAGATATTCCGAGGATTTATTTACGATTTCCGCAATACGGATAACTCATGGATAGAAACTGCAGCTTTTAACATTCATCAAATTTACAATTGTGAATTTTCTAATGAGTTCATAAAGGTTACTATAGAATATTAATTTTTAAAATTTCATTTATTTGCATTAGGACTATAAAATATAAATAAACTTTTCTATATAACCGAAATAATTGATAAAGGCAATGCCATAAAATTTGTGTTTCATATGAAAATAATTTTTGATCTTCAGTCATATTGAAAATAAATTAAACATCAAAAGAAAACAGGTCAAAGGTTAACAAAGACCATAAAGGATTTTAATGATAGAATGTTATTGTGATTTTCTTTACCATTGATCGACTATTTCCAATTTTCTTTCTCTCCATTTTGCAATAATTTGAATTTATTTTTCACCAGATCTGTATGGCATTCCATTTAATAATTTATTGAAAATAGAGCAAAATAAAATATTTTACTGTAACTTTAATTTTTAATCGATGAATAATCTGGCCTATTTTAACAAGTAAAACCTTTCGAGCTTTTTTCATTACTTAACCCTTTAAATATTAATTATTTAATAATTAATATAATAACTTATAATCAGATATTTAAAATATTTAATCTAATTGATCTAATTGATTTAAATCTTATTTTTTAATTTTAATCATTTTAAAACTTAATTTATGTCCGTTGATAATTATGATTAAATATCCTCACATGCATCATCAGAGCAAACAAATCTTAGACATTTAAAACAATACTTATGCACAACTCTGTTTTTAGAACGAGGCCAAATATAACATTTTCCTTGAGATGCTTTAGGTTTGGATATATTGGTTTCGGCCTGATTTGTTGTTGATGGATCTTGTGATGAGGTTGAAGATGATGGTGTCAAGTATTTATCTAATAAAATCTTGATAGCACGAGGAATTGTTTTGCTGTGAGATCGGTTAACCACATGCGGCTTCATCAACAATAGACCTAATTCTTTTAGAAATTGTAATCGCGAATAATTGATTCCACTTCATCTGCATATAATATAAGAATTTATACCACTAACGTCCAAGAGAGAGAAAAACAGAACCATAGGCCAGTGCTCTATACATCTTGCTACAGTGTAATTTGCACTTAATTGGTCAACCATGTTCACACCACCTTTTGTATTGTTATAATATGATATTATCTCACGTAAGTTTATCTCATCTAATAAATTAGTTTGGGTTGAGTGATGATGTATTGAGAGAAGTATCACGCTTTTTGATCTTCAATATACATACGATACTAACTTTAGTGTTAAAGAGAAGCGAAAAAGTGATGAAAAAACTTCTGTCTTTATTCGGCAAAATCTCATTTGGAATCTCTTGTTTTTATTTTTTTGCAAGGTACCAACCAATGTAAGATTATGCTGTGTAAGCAAAGTTTCTGCAAGAGCTATTGATGTATACCAATTATCGGTTGTAATGTTTCGAGCGCTTCCACTATAATTTTGAATAAGGCGAACCGAAATATCTTTTCCGCTCATATTAACCCGATAAATACCACTTGGTTGTTTACCAATATAAACCTCCATATTCAACGTATAATACGTTTTTGCATCACCAAGTGCGAAAACTTTTAAATCATATTTAGCTGGTTAGTTCAGCAAGTATTGCTTGAAGAAACATCGTCCTCTGAATGCTAATAGCATTTCATCCACGGTCATGGCTTCGCTTGGAGAGTAATATTTGAAAATATTTGCAACAATTTTGTCCATAATATAACAAACTGGGGCTAATTTATCAAATTATCGTCTCTCTTCTCTGGTTCCGATGTCATCAAAGCGAAAAAATGCGACAGAAAACGAAATCGAGTGCTAATCATTGCTGCTCAAACCACCTCTATTCCTGTGCCATCATTTGAGAAAATATCCACCACGCTCGTTCTCGATTATTTCTTGGCGTCTATTATATAAAGGATACCAATATATGCCTTTATCTCATCCAAAGTAGTATTTCATGCATCTATCTCTCTTGAATAGGCTTCTTTCACTCGTACAATATAAATATTCGTATATTTTACGATTTCTTCCATCATTTCATTGTCAAAATACAACGTGCAACCTGATATCGCATCTTTCACTGATACTGGTCTCCTTTTAGACCTTGATATTCGTTCAATATATCACATTGACGTCTTCTTCGCATTGTTGGAGCTGTTTTCGACCATAAATAGTTGGTTTTGCCTAAAAATACGTTGATGCGCTTTCATCTTCTTCTTCTTCTTCTTCATCATCATCATCACTATCAATACTCAGACAAACTTTCATGAGCACTAATAATTGTTTCAGCATCACTAAATTGCTCGAAATTAAAGTTTTCATCTTCACCAAAATCATCAATATTTTCTTTTTTATGAAATAAATTTGCTTTGCGTAGGTCCATGCTTGATTTTATGTGCTCTAAATCAAATATTTATATCAAAGGGAAAATTTAAAAAGTTTAGGGATGATCGGAGAAGTTTTATAAAAGATATGAAAGTTTGAATTTTGTTTGGTAGCATTTGCTACGTAAAAAAATTCGGCACATTCAAAAAAAAATTTAATTATTAATTTTTTTTAAATAATTAAACATTAAAAAATTATTTTAAATAAATTTAACTAATCGATTTGAATATGTGGTTAATAGTGAAGGAAATTCGATTTCAAAAATAAACGAGTATTCATACTAAATTATTGTTTTTTTTCTAGTCTGCAATACAACCTTAAATAATCTAGTTTGCAGTCTTTTAAAAATGAAAGATATGTTTACTTCAGGTTGAACAAAAGGTCTTTGAAACTTTTGTGGCTTTGCAATAATTTTTTTTCTTTGATGAATACTTGAATTAACTGTGAATATCTTAGGTTTTGGAGCACCATCAGCTAGAGAAAATGATGTGGATTGATGTCATTAAAGAAAATTGGTCTAATCCCAGCTGTGTAACTTTGTTGGGGGAGTTAAGTAAATACCATAATTCGGATTTTTAATTGAACATTTTGATGGACTTGCTAGTGTGAAATTCAGTTAATGTTATATTTTAGTGATTCAGTGAAATGGCAGTTTGTGTTTATCAATAATATAACTATTAATACTTGTTAAACAGATGCATATATTCATTGCGAACATAAATTAAATATTTTTGACGAATAGGTTAGCGGGTACTTTAAATATTTCATAGAATATATAATGAACTTTACTGAAGGGCTCTTATTCAAATTCACCGAAAACATTGAATTTTCTTCAAGAATTAACATTATAAAATTCTAATTCTTTCAAATATAAATTTCTGGAAAAGTAAATTATAAATAATTAAATAATAGAAAAATAATTGTTATTTTAATCCATTTGTAATGATTTTTCATTCTTCATCTAGATCAGTGATAGGCAACCATTTTTAAGAGCGGGTAAATTACAATATTTTCGATTCTCTATTGGGTAACTGGATAAAAAATTAACTCATATTTTTTATTAATAATTAAATCGTATTTTTTTAATAATTCATTATTAATTTGTAATAAAACAAATGCGTTCTTAATTCAAATATAAATTGATTTGGAAACGTTTTAAAAATTAAAAAATTTATAATTAATTTTTTTATATCATACAATTTTCTTTAAAATTTTACTTACTTGACTATTTCTAATAATTTTATATAGTATAATAATTTCAATAATTTAATTTTTTAAAATTTTAAAAATAATTGCTTCAAAAAGATAAAAAAAAGTTCAAAGGAAACTACTTCGAAGGATTGAGTAATAGAAAATTCGACAGCGGGTAACTAATCTACCCACGGGTAGGGGTTGCGTACCACTGATCTAGATTCTAGTTTATATTGAAATTTTTAAATAAGGTTAACCAATCAGATGTGTTAAACTAATTTTTGTGTATTTTCATTGGATAATTATGCATAATATTTTATTAAGTTTGTATTGATTATTTTTCATGTTTTTGAACATGATTTTTAAAATATTTTTTAATGATTAGATTATCTTTACTATAATTTTTGAAATTCATCATCTTACAATGTTGACTGCAATAAAATAATGGAAAGTTATGGCTATTCCGATAACCATGTTAATTATTTTATTTGTCTCATATGCAAAAACTTTGAAAATATCAAATTTATTACATTTTTATAAACAATATAAGGTACACCCATTTAATTATACCAAAATATCAGTTATTAAATTGACTATAAATGATAGTAGTATACCATATTAATTCGGGGTCAATACCCAACTCCTCTCAATGTCACATTATGTAATATGTCATGATCCTTTTAGTTTAATATCATATCAGTAATACATCAATGTTACGTAAGATCATGGGGGGTTTTATCCCTCTACTTAAATATTTATTTACAAGCTGATTGACTGTAATTTAACTAGTCGGGGGTCTCTGTAAATATTTATTTTTAGTTATAAAACACTAATTAATTTGGTCGCAGTGCACATGATATTTTGTCGTGCCCATGCATTCGCAATGAATGTAGTGGTAGTATACTTATGTGCTCTGATATCCAGGTGCTATTAACTGCGCTTTTGGGATGCACAGACGAATCTTATTAACGCGAATGAATACCCAGAATGTCTTTCAGGAAAAGATATTTGGCCACAGTTCAATAGGTCTGGTAATATTGAATGCATTAACTTTATCTTGTCTTCTTTTAAGACTGGAGCTAACTGCTCAAGTGTTAATACTTAAGTGATTTTTTATTATTTGTTATTATATGGTAATATATTTTATTGTTTTCTCAATACAGTATAAATACAAAATAGTAAACGAAGCTTTAATAAATGGTAAAATTTACACATTTAAACAAAAAATGTCACCGATGGTTTTTAACTTTAATACAGAAAATAGTAAAATTCAGTAGTCAAACACTTGTTTTAACTATCAAATGAAAAAATCTCTTTTTTGTCTGTAATTTATACCTTTATTTCCGGAGAATTCAGAATTTTGATGAATTCTATAATGCGATCTTAAATTATTTTAAAATTCTAAATAAAACCTTCTAAGTCCATAAATCCGTACTCGTCCACATCAATCAGCTGGACCAGCTCATCAGCTTCATTTGCCGTCAGTTTCTCACCATAATTAGTAATAATCTTCCGAAATTCTTCCTTTTGTATTTTCCCATTATTGTTTTTATCTAATATCTGAATTATATAAAATCAAAATTATGAGAATGTATCTTATAATTTGTTAGGTTTTTTTTCTATTAAAAAATGTTAAACCGTTAAAATTATTTAAATGCCAATAAAAATATTTTTTTAAAGAAAATTCATATTTTAAAAAGAAATTTAATGTTTAGTAAAATTATATAAAACTGAATTAATCAAATGAAATTGAAAATGAAATTTAAAATTTAAAAAAAAGTTTATGGCAATAAAACTTAATAAAATAATTAACAGAAAATATCAAAAAGAAATAAAATTAATTTAAAACAATTGAATATAAATAAAAAAAGCATTGAAAATTTAGAATAGTTTTATAGATATTTCGGTTTAAAATAATTTCCGTAGAATTCGCGCGTATTTTCAATTAAAACACAACTTAAGAACTGAAAGTTTATTTCTTTATAACAAATCACACAAATTGACAAATATCAATGACAATCAATATTTCTTTCTTTTGCCTCCAAAACAACCACCTAATTTTATTTACACCATTTCCATATTAAATCTGCTAAACGTAGATAATTATGTAAACTACAATCAGTGGCGATTAACGGGCGGGCTGACCGGGCGACCGCCCATGACGCCAGATTTAGAAGGGCGCCAAAATAAGAATCGGACAGTGTAAAAAAATTAATATCAATAGCATATTTATAAAATAAACTCTTCTTATTTTCTGAAAAATAAACTGTAACCAAAAAATGTGAAATGAAAGTCTCACCCTATACGACTATCTATGAACGTTGTGCCGACAATAAAAGTTCTGACGGGGTGTAGCAAGAACACCTCTTTGATAAGAGTCATTGGTGTTAAATACACTAGATGTAAATCTTCATATATTTCCTACTTACTTTGTTTGGGACCAACATCTAATCATTTGCTCTCCTTTGTTTATTTGCCTGCAGGGAATATAAAAATGCTTAGGTCCGTTTACTTTGGAGACACCACGCAGCATCTTTAACATAATCCTACATTACCACGTTGTCGTTTGTTTGTTTGCATAAGCTATTTAAGAGCGCTCTAGCCGGTCGACGTCGAGAGCGACTACAGATACGATTCTCCAGTACTAAAAAAAGGCGCAAAAATTCACAGCCATTTCATGCTTTTATTTTCAAACTTTTAGCAATTTTTTCTTTTACTATATTCCTCAAATAATTCATAAAATTGATGTTAAACATTATTTAATTTACTACTTGAATAAAACAAAATAAAAAATTTAAATAATTAAAAATTTTTAACCTCAATTCTGCTGACTATAGCAAAACTAAAAAATATTCTTGTGTTATTTTAGAAATTTTCAACTATATGAACAGGAAATTGTTGTGCATTTTATGAACCAGAAGAACGCTCTTAAAAGTGTAATGGCGGCTCGAACAGACGGTGTTCGTTTACAATCGGTTCAAAACATCTAGTGTATTTATCATCAATGAATAAGTATAACAATACTATAAAAATTTAACTGCTTATAATAAACTGGTTTACACATCTAAAATTTCATATAGTTTCGTCATCTGAAATTTATTTTAATAACATTGGTAAGTTTTACAATTTATAAACTTAAAATTTTCTACTCTAAAAATGTCAAATAAAAAATTATCTGGATCGCTAAACCGTAAAAGAAAATTGGAAAAAGAAAAGAAATTTTCTAAAAGTGCAACATATCTATCCAACTTTATGCAATTAAATGTATCTAATTCAAATTTGGTTAATAAAGTTTTTGGAGAAGGTTGAAAACTTGAGTTCTTTTAACTCAAACGAAACTAAAGAATTATCATTTTAATTACCAGATGTTAGAGAAATGACAACTGTCAAAACTGTGGAAAAGGAAGACTACATTTCTGAAAGTATTTTTCAATATAATGATCCGGCTACATGGCCTATTCATGTGCCCTCAGCTTTTTGCAATCACATTTTATCATCGATTTTACTAGAAGATACAAATGTCTACCATACTGATTTCATTTATCCTAGAGATTCAAATAATCGATGTTTTACAGCAAATGGGGAAAATATTTAAGAAGGCGGCTTGCCTATTCAGTTAGTGCGAATAAGGTATATTGTATTTACTGTAAATTATTTTATTCTAATAGTGACATCAGCGTTGAGAACAAATGGCCTTTCCAATTGGAATTATATAAATAATTTTAAGTTGATTGAAACAACCGCGAGATTCCACAAAAATAAAGCAATTGACAAAGAATTGCAGTCGATGATTGGAAAAGAAAAAGAGCATTGGAAAAAAGTGATGAATAGGTTCTACAATATTTTATTATTTTTATCAACGAATAATTTGGCTTTTCGTGGATCTTCAGATCAGCTATTTACTAAAAATAATGGAAATTTTTAGGCCTGGTAGAATTTTTAAGTAAATATGATGTAGCCGTGCACAAACATGTACGACGCATTTTATCTCATGAAACACGAGAAAATTACTGCAGTAAGACAATTCAAAACGAAATAATTAATTTTTTAGCATCATCTGTTCTCAAAAATATAACAGAGCGAACAAAGTGGCCAAATATTTGTCTATTATACTCGATTGTACACCTGATATTAGCCATAAAGAGCAACTCTCTGTGACATTGCAATTTGTAGATTTAACTGAATCTATTGTAGTCATTCAGGAACATTTTATTTCTTTCTACGAAATTGACGAATCTACTGGTGAATATATATATATATATATATATGATAAAACTAAACAACTACTATTGGATTTAAAATTAAATGTAACCGATATCAGAGGACAGGGTTATGATAATGGCTCCAACATTAGAAGGAAAAAAGGTGTAGAAGCACGCTTGCTTCAAAACAATCCACAAGCATATTTCATGTCTTGTGGTTCATTAAATTCATTAAATTTAGTAATAGAAGATGCAACAATATCTTGTCCTCAAGCAAAATCCATTTTTGGTGTCATACAATGATTATATACATTATTTTCATCGACTGTAGCTAGATGAGATATTTTAACAGATAATGTTCCTAATTTCATTATTCAATCTGTGTGTGAAACTCGCTTGGACTGAATGTATAAAACCTGTGAGGTTTCAAATAGTTGAAATTCATGATGCACTAATAATACTTCATCAAAGTTCTGCTGATGCAGCGATTAAACATGAATGTTTAACATTAACAAAAAAAAGAGTATTAGTTATGTTAGTGGTGTGGTACAACATATTTCAACATATAAATATTGTAAGTAAATCTATACAAACAAAATATATCGATTTAAAAACTACAGTCAACTTAATGAAATCATGTACAGAATACGTTTCCAGCTACCGAATAGAACAATTTTAAAACTCTCTGAAGCTGAAAATTTAGCAAAGCTTCTGGGTTCCGAACCAGTTTTTAAAGAAAGAAGATTACCTAGAAAGAAAAAAAATGTTTAATTATGAAAGCGAAGATGCTACTGTAGCCATTGATGAAATATCAAAATTTATAATAATGTTTTTTAATGTTATTTTGAATTCCATAATAACATCGCTTGAAGAAAGGTTTGTAAAATTTAAAAATTATAAAGAAACCTAGGGGTTCCTTTTCGATTTTCATAATACAGATGTAACATACTGGGATAAATTAAAGAAACACTGTATGGATCTGCATTTAATCCAAAAGATGAGGACAATCTTGACATCGATGGAAATGAGCTTCATGGCGAAATTATAATTTTGAATAGTTTACTGCCACAAAATCCAGATTCGCCGTTAAAAATATTACAATTTTTAAAAACCAACAATTTACAGAATGCAGTTCCCGATATGAGTGGCGTTAAGAATTGTGCATACTATCCCTATTACGATCGTTACAGCAGAAAGAAGTTTTAGTAAATTAAAACTTATAAAAACATATTTACGATCGACAATAGGTAATGAAAGATTAAATTTTCAAGAATTATTATCAATTGAAAATGAAGTGGCTCAGAAAGTAGATATAAGTGAACGAATCATATTATTTGCAGATTTAAAATCCCGAAAAAAATGTTTTTGAATAAATGAATTATTAATACCTACCTATTAGATTATCGAGGTGCATTGCGTGCTTAGAAATAAATTAATGTTAGTAAAATAATTAAGTTTTTGCTTTTTATTTTTTCTTACTTTTGTGAATAAAAATTGGTTTGTTAATTATTTTATTTTTTATTAATATTTTTTAAATAAACGAATTTTAGAATATTGAAAATTTGTGGTGCTCCAAAACAAAGAGTTCGCCCGGGGCGCAAGATTTCCTCAGTTCGGCACAGACTACTGGATAAAAGCATACATATCTTTAGTGACATGCTATTAGATCAACGGGAAAATGGAAAATATATCCGGTTATATTTGTATAATAAATCAATTGATAAATGAGCACAAAACTTAAATCTAATTGAGCTTCAATGTATTTTAGTTCTTACCACAAAAATATCACGTGAATTTGATTAAAAAATTGACCGTTTACAGCAGTTTCAATTTTGAAATGGTGTATAGCACAAAATAATTTTAGTTTAATTGAAAGGATAATACTGTAAGCATTTACTACCATAATAATTGTCAATTTACGCTAAGTTCTACTTTCCATTAATCATCTCTTAGCTCCGCAAACCATTTTTTTCTAGCGAGATGAATTACTAAGTTGACAACATTTTAAATAATTAATTAGTTTGTATTTCTATAATAATATTTCCTAGGGATAATCATCTGTTTAATTATTATAGAAGTTTTTAGCCCTTTCCCCCGAAAACATCGATTTCAGATTTTTTAATTTTTATTTAGTTTTAGTAATTAAATTTTGATATTCGATTTTTTGTAATTTCAATCAATTATGCACTTCGATTTTTCAATAAATTATACATCCAAAATGTATTTTGCAATTTAAGAATAATAAATGGATATTAAACATATTCTGTAAAAATCTACCCAAATTGAAGTTATAAGAACAGAGGTTATTTAAGATGCTTGTTAGTAGTGTATGAGTGTTGGTATGTATGTGGAGATGTATCACTAATTAGTAAATCAACAAACCTCATTTTTAGATCTTACGCAATGAAGAGCAATATGTGTTGGAGATTTGTTTTTAGCATAAACCATTGTACATATTTGTTTCTTCTTAACTGTACTAATCTATAAAACCCACAACAAATCTACTGAGATATAATTCGTAAACGAATCCCGAAATTAACTGCATTTAATTTGAGATAGTTTGTAGTTTTTCGAAAATAATTCTTCTAGAGTCCAATGACTTACAACTTTATAAAGTGTAATTTTTATATATTCTGAAGCTATAAACACAGCATTTGATTTGAATATTGTAAATTGAATTTATTTAAAGTAGACTTGTTAGAATAATCATTTGTTGGTAAATAATGCAAAATAAAATTGATATAAAAATTATTTTGTGAAATAAATATATAAACTTAGACTAAAATATTATAACTTAATATTTAAATTTAAATACATTATTAGTATGATTAAATATTTATATAATTTTTCTTACTTGAAAAGCAGAACGAAGATCCTCTTCTTTCGTTTTGTCATCTTTTAGAGTTGATTTAAGAAACTTTGTTAATTCTACAAAAGTCCAGTTTTTATTTTTATCTAAACGACAATTAGAAGTTTTATCAATTCTATAAGCCCGAAATACTTAGAAGCTCAATGTTTTCAATTAATTTGTCAATATCTTTCAATGTGGAATGTTCTCCAAGAGAATGCATTATTTTCTGGAACTCTAATTTGTTCGACTGCATTGCACCATTTTCATATAATCTGAAAGCCTCTTTAAACACTTAAAGTTGGTCATTTAAAACTCTAACGAACGAAAATGATACTTTACATTGGACCTCAAGATCTGTTAAATTCAACTCTTTGATGAGATTTGTTAGAACTTTGTCGCTGTTCATTTTTATGAGTGTAAACCTAAAAATCAATGAATTGTGAAATTAAGAGTGAAAAAGTCATTTCTGGTGAATGAGCATAGCAATAAATGAGTTCTACTTGACTTATTCCAACAGGTGTCACATTTTTTATTGAAAGAGATGAGGGGGGTACCATTCTTTATTGCAGTTAATTACTGGTGATATATAAATTCTATAATATTTATTGCTAGTTGTTTTCGTTATTTGAAAGGAAAGTTTTTTATTAAAAATTTGTGAGTTATTAAAAATAAACTTTATAGTGCTAATTGGAATTTTTTAAAGTTTTAGAGTTAATAAGTATAAGCTAAATTTCAATGACATTTTTATAAGTATATTATTAACATCCTTGATTTTCATTTTATATTTGTAGCCGATATCTTCTTTTCGATATAACTGACTCTTCATCTGCAATCAAACAAGAGGAATAGAAATCAAACCGTTCTTTACAAACCAGGACCCGCTTGCAGTATTTTCATAAATATTTTAGTTTCAGATCTGGTGATTGTGCCCAAATTATTGATAAAATCAACCTTTGTCGTTCCGAGTTCAGTATCAATAATTGTCCAATGCTCTGAATCTTTATCGGGTATTATTTTTATCACCAAACGATTGTCTTCTACACAAAACAAAATTAGAAAATATTGATAACATGTTTGCTGTTAAAAGTTCTTGTTCAGCAAATAAAATTCATAGCCTGCCAGGTAAAATTGGCTCAGAAGACAAAATGATGAATAGGAATTCCACTATATTCAATAGGATTTCTCTAAAAAGATATTGGGTTGAATTTGTGTAACTCGTATAACGTTTTAGAATATGAAGATTGACATGAAATAGAGCTGAATTAATTCAAATTTCGATTTAACTTGAGTCTATCTATAACCTCTGCTAAATGCTGTTAAATTCAAATCTTTTTCCAACATTTTATTTATTACAATTTTTAAATTCTCATGTTTATCTAGAATATTCAAACAACTGAGAGGTGATAATTAATAATATTGATAAAAAAATACCTCTCATAGTTCTGATTACTTTAATCTAAGATACTTTAATATAATTTAATATAATATAAAATAGATTTTAATATACAAATTTAACACAAATATTTATTTCAATGTAGTTGACCTATTGGCAGGAGTAGTGGTAGAAGGGGACGAAACCAAGATCGGACGCTAAAAATATAAACGTGACAGGCGAGTAGAAGCAAATTGGTTGGTTGGAATTATTGAAATCGAGCTGTGAAACGGGGGAAGAGGCGGAGGTTTCATGTGGAAATCTTTCCAAATAATGACAGAAGCTCAACAACGCTCCTGGAAATAATTAAAATGCATGAGGAAATTGGTATTACTATTGTAACAAGTTGTTGGCGTGGTTATAACAATTTAGAAGAAAATAGATATGTTCACTTCACAGTAAACCCTTCTGTGAACTTTATCAATCCAGAGACTGTCGCAAATGCTCAAACAATTTAGTCTACTTGTAGATCACTTAAACGTGCAATGTTACCTGTACCTGTGCAAGTATTTATGGCGTTCAGAATTAAAACGGCAAGATGGATGATCTTTTATTTCTTTCATTAAGAATATAAAATTTATGCGAAATAATAGGTTTTGATTTATTTATTTTATAATAACTTGAATAAATGTAGGAGATCATACTAAATTACACCCGATTCATTATTCAATCCCCCATAATGATTAAAAATAATAATAATAATTCTTTAAAAAGAGAGTATGAATTTATATATCATTTACCATATTTATGATAAAGGAAAATGATAAAAATGGAATTATTAAAATTGTAAACATGTTTAATAAACAAAATAAAATGAGCAATAACTGATATGAGCAAAAAACACTTTCCATGACAGACACAAAAACTCATGGAATCATGTAATATAAATCAAGTTACAGTAAACCCTCGTGTAATACGATTAATTGGTACGTGTTTTAGTGAATATTTGTTATGGAAACATAGAGGACGTACAAATTCGGATAGTGCGTACCGTGTTATACGATATTCCGTGTTATATAGAAACCGTGTTATATGGAATACAAAATCGTGCTATATAGAATACACAAAAATTATACAGGAATTGATGTTTGGATGTTTTTTTACCCTTACAGCACAGAGAGAAATATAATCACCACCACAAAATTATCATCGTAAAAATTTTCGTCATCGATTCTTCTTTCCTTCTTTTAGTTGGTTTAAAATGTTGATTTTACTTTCTAATGAAACAAATTTTCGTTTGAATGTTTTTTTACTATTTTCTAAATTAGGGATGACAATTAATTTAATAATTACTTTACAATTCCGGAAGTGGTGGAAATAGATACAAATTCTAAAATATAAAAATAGATTTCAAATAATGACTCCAGCAGATAAGCAAAACTTAGCTGAATTAAAATTATTTGGAAATTCTATTTCCGCTTCTTCTTAAAATATTATTTAAACAAAAACAGAAAATTTACTTACCAATAAAGTAAGTCTTATCACATGTAGAATTTATTTTAAATCACAAATTTATTTATTTAGTTTGAAACATAAATTTTTAGACATTTTGTAACGTTTTAGACTGCTTCGCGAAAAAAAAAATTAGTAACAGTTATATTGTAAATCGTGTTATACAGAGAACCTTTTAATATGTAATTTTAAGTCCTGAAAAAATGGCAGTCCTTTGAAAAAAAGGACAGTTGGCAATTTTAGGTCTTATATAGCGCCGATTTGGAATATCATTGTTTTAGTGGATGCCGAAATATATAGGTTACAGCACACTAAACAGAAACGCAGTCAACAGTCAAAACTGTAAACGATGGACGGAGACGTCTACCGAGAACATCACTGTGAAAATTATCATAGAAATATTCAATAAAGGAGTTAAGGATAAGAATTGAAGGTACTTTTTGCCATAAAACTATCTATTGAAATTAGGAAGATCAATGGAAGGTATAGCTTCAATTTACAAAGCTTACCAAGAATCATTATGGATCCGGGGTTATTGATCTATGTATGTGAAAAGAGTATTGAAGTAAGTTATAACTGATGTGAAAAGAGTATTGAAGTAAGTTATAACTGAAGTGGGTACCACGTTTTATTCGGTTATCAGATAAGGATCATTACATACGGAAATGACGATACGGCGACGATAGTGACGTTTTAGAATGAAAAACCATGTCAAACTTTCTATTTGTATCCATAATAGTTACGAATCATTCATTGTCAATAGTATAAATACTTTTGTTTCATTTTCGGGCTGATTTATAATTGATTGTAAATAATGTATTCAGGCACGCAGAGAGCTTCAATGGGGCCCTGACCGAAAATATTTCTCATGGCCCACATATTATAGTTTTTTTAAATGTTTAATATTCTGTAATTTGGTCTTGATATTTGAATTATAACAAAAGCAATTATTTTTTATTACTTCAAAAATTTTAAATTTTTAAAAGAAGCTTAATAAACTATTTATGACATGAAATATTTTCCTTCGTTTAAAAATTTAAATTTTTATCCTGATTAATTTGAAAGTGGGACCCTTTAAAAGTGGGGGCTCGTGACATATGGCCTTTCTAGCCACCCTCTAACCGGGCCTGAATGTAATTACACGATTAATGTTTGTGTTAATTTTTCGGTGCATGATTTTTATTTCAATACAAGATGGCTTAACTTCAACTTTTAATTCCCGCTCAAACTGTAAATAGTATTTGTTGGCAAAAACAAATTTTAATAGTTAAATGTCGTGTATGGTTTTCCACTTATCTGAGAAATGGAGGTTTTAAGAAATAAATAAATTAAAATTGTTTAGGTTGCTGAACTTATTCTATTTTCGTCGACTAACTAGCTTTTTAATAAGAACGATATTTTTTAATGCACACGGTTTACATTTTAATATTTATTCCCATACAAAGTATCAAATTATTTTAAGGTTCGTAATTAATAAATTTGTTCAGCAAGTGCAAGTAATTTCAATAGGACCATGGCATAAATATGTAAGAAATTTGCAACTTGAATTATTTCGATGCAATTTCTAAAATTATAAAAAATATAAAAAATCAATAAATAAATATAAAATTTAATTATATAACCGAAAATTCTAAACAATTAATAATTTGAAAAATTTATTATATAACATTAATTCATTGTTTTAAAGTTAACTTGTTTGAGTTGTTGTATTATGACATTCATATTTAAGCCGCCAATTGATTTTTAGTTTAATTTTTTGTCTTGATAATACGAAAAATGAGTTCCGGCAATAGTGCAGTAAATGCTTTGAAAAGTAAAATGCAAAATCTCAAAACAGAGATAGATGAGTTAAAATCCAAAATTGAAGAAAAAGACAAATTACTCCAAGAAGAAATACACAAAAAATCATCTGTAAACTTTCGATTTATATCTGTAAGTTTGGTTAATTAAGTAAATTATTTAAGATCGATCAAGAAATTGAAACATTGAATAAAAAAATCAGGGAGCTCGAATCACAAACTGATGAGTTGGATGAAAAATTGTCGCTGTCTTCAATCGAGTTAGACGAAGTTAGCAAACGTGCCGACATCAATGAAAGGTTGAATTCATAATTTTTTGTGGATATTTTTAATTAATTTTAGAACTCGCCGGGGATTGGAAAGTAGAAAACAAAACAATGATAGTAAAATCTGTAAATTAGAAAGTCAATTACAAGAAGCATTAAATTTGAAAGCTGCCGCTAATAAAAAATATGATGAAGTATGAACTTAGCATTTTCTTATGTAATCAATTCTAGTAATCAATATTAGATATCGAAAGCTTTAAAAGATAGCGAAATGAAATTAGCTGAAGCCGAAGACAGATCGGAAGCAGCTACAAAGTAATTCTTTATAAAAATTCATAATATTGATTTTAAAAAATTTATATGATACGATAATAAATAAGTTGTAACACATTTTTAAAGAAACTATTGATGAGTTTATGTCAACGGCTGTTATTCAGCACAATAGATTGTATTTTAATGGTGCATTATTGATTATATGCACAAATGTCATCCACAGTAATTACAAAAATTTAATTTTGATTGAATCGATTTTAATTGCTCAAAATTCAACTATAATTTTAAGTGGGATTTTCAAGTAAATTAAATATTGAATATTTTGACATATATTTTAAATAGTTAAAAAACTAAAAGTTTAAAAGTTCACTTTTAAATTCTAAAGGTTTTATGTCATTTTAAATGTGAGCTTGATATACACTAATTTTCATGTATGAAAATTAATAATTGTCAGTAGACTTTAACTATGTTACTATTTGGTAGGACAGCTTATGAACCAACTCATACTCTCGATCAAAATAAGAAACTCAGCACAGTAAGTTTTGCACCTCAAAATCACGTTTGTTCCGATTTTCACTGTCAAGATAAAAAAACGCTTTTACTTGATTCTAGGAGCATGTGGCCCTAAAGGAAACCTCTTACAACTGTTTGAATCTGATTTAGCTTCTGAAGAAATTCTTTATGGTTACAGTTTTCGTTTTAATTGACTCTTCACTCTTCGACTGTAGTTATAACATAAAATTTCTTTTCACTAATATATAGGGCTCTCTTTGTCAATCATTCACTAAATTAAGTTATTTGTCCACGAGCACCCGGAAAAAATCAAAATAATTTAACTTCCGCTTCAAGGGCTGCCACCATGCATATCAAGTTCACAAATTGGTTTTTTTAATTAAATCGATTTTTTTTCATTTCTTCAATATCTTGTCATAGGGATCCTTAATCAATTTAAATTTATAGTCCTTCTGACCTCACACTTTTCCGCGAAAAAAATATTAATTTTCTTTATGTGTCTTAGTACAATTAATTTTTATTTGCACTTTATATAAGAGTGGAATTCGATTAAAACTTTTTTTAAGTTTCACAGGTTTCTTATAAACGTTTTTTGCTTCATCATTTTGAAGGTATAATTCGATTACTTGTTTAGCCTCAAATGTTTCACTAAACTTTCAATTGTCGTTTGAATTTCTTTCGGATTGAAATTGAAAAATTTAATTAATAAAATCTATTTTCTGCATTATCTTGTTCTAATCCATTTTTCACAATGTCGTTAAATGAAATTCGTTTCAGCTTTTTAATCCGATTTTTCCAAAAACGCAAATGTGCTAAACGTAATATGTGCTCTACAGCACTCTTGAGAACACTACACAATCCATTAATACTTCTTTCGACGAGTTTGTATACGTGCGTTTATTAAAATTAAAAATTACACTTATAAATTTACAAAAAACTTAGTTTTGAAATATTCCTCAGATACAGTGCACATTGCAATGTACAATAGTTTTAACATTTATTCTGAAGTCAATACAACCTGTTGACCTCATAGGTAAACCATCGGTTGTTTGCAAGGTTACCATTTAGCATATGACAGAAGCCATATCTCATTGTAGTTTCAAGTAAAAGTAAATCGACAAGCATTTTCCTCAATCAAAAAGGTTTGGTTTGAAGATGTTAAAATCTATTTTTATACAGTTTATAATCACATTCATATTATTTTAGTATATCTAATTAATTGTAGATAAAATATTATCTAAAAATAGATAATAGGCGCGTGTAAAGTAAGTTTAAAAATGAGAATAATCAAATTTCTAACGGATATTAGATAAATACGTTATCAAAGCTTCAATTATTAAGATTGAAATTATTTATGCCGATTATATTGAGTTCATATAAATGTATGAATAGAATATTAAAATTACTTTATGAAATAATTTATTGACTATTTAGTTATTGACTAATTTAGTCATTAAAGTATAAAATTTTCACTTCTATGGTTATCGATCAATATAAAAGCATCTAGTATGTGCTGATGAGTTCCATGCTACTTATATTGCCAATTCTCACTACCTTTCCACAAATTTTCAATGAACTGATTATGAGCACCGTCGCGGGATTCACTAAGTTCAAAATGGTTGACTTTTATAAAATTATTATCCACATTTTTAAATTTATTGTTATATTTCTTTTCATATTTACTACTTCAGTTTATTAACGAATTATTCTTATTAAACAGACAAAAAGTTTTTATAAATAATTAAAAAATTAAAGATTTATAAAAATATTTATCGACGATGATAATTAGGTTTATATTTTTAACTCATAATGAGATATGGTGATTACATGCTCTTTAAAATGGCAATGGTAGATTTACTGTAATTTGTAGAGAACAAATATTGTAATTTAATGATGAATGGAAGACAAATGTCACTTTTTTAATTAGTAGAATATTTGCACTGGGATGATTTTACTCAACTGTTGGCGCAATCAATCGTTAATAAATTGAAATATTGTATTATTTGTACGGTAGAAAAAACAATTTTAATCAAAAAACTTGATTTCGTATATTCCAAATTAATTTCATAAAACTT
Organism: Schmidtea mediterranea; assembly: GCA_022537955.1. Classification (NCBI taxonomy): domain Eukaryota; kingdom Metazoa; phylum Platyhelminthes; order Tricladida; family Dugesiidae; genus Schmidtea; species Schmidtea mediterranea. Next base: position 231,708,378 of record CM039680.1, read on the forward strand.
ATTTGAACGATTTTAATTGAAATTAATCATTTAAATTTAAATATTTATTAAATGTCAACAAAGATGGTCCATCTGAAGTGTTCAGTGGAAGTGCGTGCATCGATATAATAATAATAAATTTTCACCATGTAAATTCTATCACTTGAATCCATGATTTTGTGAAATCTAATATTCCATCATATCGATTGAATATTTCACTGGCATCTATCTAGTTGAACAAAAACACAGATTTAAGACGTAAGAGTTATGCGATATTATGAATCAATGTAAAGTTATTTTATTAGACAAAATAAATATATTTTTATTTTTATTAATAATTATCTAAATAGTTTAGCTTTATCTGTAACGATTCTCATATTGTCTGTGTGTACAGAATACAGATAAGTATACGCACGTGCATGTTTTATTTTCTTCGTTTAAATTTTTAAATGTTGTCAATATTTTACAATCCATTTTAATAAATTAACATTCTACTAGAATTATATAGAAGTCATTAAACAGCGTAATGAAATTCTTATCCAAATGTGCATTTATCGTATAGTAATTTTTTTTAATCTTGCCTGGCGTTACAAAAATGAAAATAATTTATTTGAAACTATTTAACTTCAATAATTCGTACCAAAGAAAATACCGAAAACTGTAAGATAAATTCGATAGAATAAATGACGTTTGAGATCAGAAATTGTGTGTTGATCATAAAATTTTGCTTTATGTTAAATCAGTAAAATCAATAGTAAAATATAATTTTCACCTACAAGTACTTTGCCCAATTCTCTGACTAAATTTTGCTAGTTTTGGTTTTCATAACAGCAAAAACTATTTAATCGAGTCTCATAAAACACGAACAGCATGTAATTTCCTAACAATTACAAGTAGAAGGGCAACTATTCCCTATTTTTATAATTACAGATATCACATTGATTAAAATTCATGGAATTATTGGGTTTACATTTTAATATTCGTCCCGAGAAAATTATTTATCAGTTTTTCAACCATAAAATTTACCGCTTATTTATTGGAATAGACAATTTATACTATTTCTGCTCCTGATATTAATGCTTCAGTAAAATGCCGAAATTTTACAAACGTTACCTGAGAGCGCAAAGTTTTCGTAACTTATAATTTAATGCCAAAAATGTTAATTGTAATTTTTCTTTGATCACTAACTATTTTCACAGCTTGGAATTTATTTTAATTCTGTGGCAGTTATTTGTTCAAATTATGTCCAAGTGCAATGAAAATTGTATTGAAGCGTTGTTCCTGAATGAGCCAAACAAGTCTAAAAATATTCCCATAAAGACCTAATGCATGAAATATGAAATCAATCGTGTTGATAAATAAGGAATGAGATAATTTGTGAAAAATTCATATTTTATTTCATCCTTTCCATATTTATAATAAACCACCAATTTCATTTTGAGACGTTGAATGATTTCTTATTAACAAATATAAAATTTTCCCGACAAATTCATATCATTGACAATTTATTTCCTGCATGTTTTTTTATCATAAATTTACGTTCATTTTTCGATACTTCTGTCATATTTCCCCACCAAAAATATTAAAATTTCACTTTATTATCAAGGGTTTAACCATGTTCCTTCCGCATGTTGAGCATTCTATTGTACTATGAAGTAGCCCAAAGTTTTCCAAGAATGCTACAATTCGTTCACCGCTTTCACACAGAGTAAAGTACAACTTACATGTATTAAAAGAGGATAAGTTTGTAAAATTCATGCCTTAATTTTTGAAAATAATTAAATTATTTAATATTTTTGGTGTGGGCAAATACGACAAAAGTACCCATTTTCGATATTTATTCTGTGTCGTCTATTATTAAATATCCAATAATATCTATTCACAAAATTATTAATATTTTTACTTAATTTTTGATTGATTTTATAATAAAGGAGATTAAAAGAAACAGATTCCGAAATGCATGGAGTATCTCATACATTGAAATCAATGGAATTAAATGAATCAAAAGTTTGGTTTATATTAGAAATAATTATAACTAAATTCCGTAATCTAGGCAACATTAAGAGAAGAAAATTATGAAAAGCAAATTAACAAGATTACTTTGCAATTAAAAGATGTAAGAATTATATTTCATGAATGATTTTTTGTTATTTTATTGACACTAAATGCACATCTAAATCAATATAATATTTATTGATATGTCACATAATTCCTTGATTCATTTTCAGATATTTTTAGTGTTGTGTAAATTCGAATAATGTGTGCTCTACAAGTTGACAAAAACCGTATTGTCAGTTATTTATTGTTTCAAAATAAAATGTCATAGCTAAGTTTTTTTAATTTTTTCTTAAAAATAATTTCCAAAATATCTATGTAAAATCTTTATTTGATATTGTCTGTTTCTTATAAACAATATAAATTTTATTGCCAATATATAAACAATAATCATTTTCAGTAATATTTATTACCAATCTATTTGACTTTTATCTATTCATTTACTATTATTTCTTAATCAGGCTCAAACAAGATATGAAATCCAGGAATCTGATTACAAACGCCAAGTGACCTTGCTGGAAAACTTAGAAGGTTTTTTTTGAATTAATATTTACTTATTTAAATTTGTATGCGTTTAATTAATCTCAATCTTTATATAAATTTATACAAACGCCAAGTGACCTTGCTGGAAAACTTAGAAGGTTTGTTTTGAATTAATATTTACTTATTTAAATTTGTATGCGTTTAATTAATCTCAATCTTTATATAAATTTAATAAGTACATTTTATCAGTTTTTTCACTCATTTCGGTAAAAGTCATTCTCTCAGAATTACAGAAACTAACTTCTCGTTTTCAGTATGAAAATATTATTCTCAGATAAATATGTTTTGAATAATGTTACTTTTTCTTACCATATTTAACACAAATAAATGTAAAAATGATTTGCCTTCAGAATATCGGTGTTTGATAATTATACTATATACAAACTAAATAAATTTTAAGGGACAGCTTATATTAAATGTCCCTTGACTGATTACTTTATTTTGCTTGATTCAAGTTGAAACTAGTTTTACAAGAACTTGTCCAGTTATAGATCCTAGAACGTTTTTTCTTATAGTCATTGACAATTTGAGTCAATGTTGTAAATATATCCAAGTAAAATATAAATTTTATTTTTATATTTTAACATTTTTTTTGAGAAATATATTTAATGTTTTAATTATCGTTTTTAAATATTTAGAACAAGTTGAACAGGAAAAAGAAAATCATTATAAATTGAAAAATGATTTAGAAAAAATGATGGAAGAATTTCAGAATATCTAAAATATTGATATTGCTTTTATTTACTATCGAAATCACTATTATTTTGTCTGATTTTATAGCATTTGTTAGTATTATTATATTTGTTTTGCTCAAATGTTTATCACCATAGTATTGATTGTTTTATTGGTTTTCATTTGATTTAATGTATAAACAAACATTCCAGTGTAATTTAGTTTACCTAAGTGATTTTGAAATGCTATATCGATTAATAAATAAAAATCTCTTGCTATTTTATTACAAATAAGGCCGCATAATAATTATATAATTAATTGTGCGTTGTCCAAAAATCTCTAGTGGTAATCTCATCATATTATGATTACTGCTAGCTTACAGTAAATATTTGTTACTGATTTGTCTAGTCATTATTATCAACAAATAGTAGATATGTATACACTAATTCTGTTTAGATATTATGAAATTCTAATTAATTAGAACAAAAGTGTTTATTATATTAGATTTGATAGGTAAATAAATCGTATTGAAAAAATTTTGTCTAGTACTACTTTCAATTTTTAGGCAGAAATATTCGATATTTTCTGTGTTCATTCATTTTTCATAGTAGCTTTTTGAAAAGAAATCAATAATTAACTTATTAAATTAAAATTAATGAACAAGTTGATATTAATGGTAATGATATTATGATGATTATTATTTTCACGGTTCATTGCGCACTATTACTGCATAATCGGACTATTGTAAATATGGACCAATTAAATGAATCTCCGCGAAAATTTTATTGATAATTTATCATTTGACTGTCATTTTACCTATAAGATAATTACCAATATACAACTTCTCAAATAAACAATATATCGTGCAAATTACACCCAAGAGCATTTTATAAGCGTCTAATTTACTTTAATTAATTGTTTTAATAATATCAATAAAATTTACATAAAGCCAATCTCAGTGTCTCAAAGCCAAAACTGACATTAATTTAGATCAGTGGTTCTTTGTTATCTCAAAATTTTTAGTGGAACAGCTGGGTCCTTTCAACTAAGTACCGATCGAGGTATGTTCACCCCAATTGTTATTTTTTACAGAAATGAATGCAAAATCATTTGTTATAACTTGCTATGTTAAATTATTTCTTAAACATTTCAAATAACAAAATAAAATAATTAATAAAATATTAATATGAATTTGTTACAGTTATCCGCTTTATGTAATGTAAAAAAAGAAGTAGTCTACAGTTGCTTCAACAACATGTAATCTGTCGTAGTTTAAACAAACATGTCATGATCGTTGGAGATGTCGTCAGAGTTAATGTCGGCAAGATATACCTGTTCGACAAGGGACATGGCTACAACAATCAAGGCTATCATACAAGCAAATTGTTTTTGTAATTTATTGCTGGTCAAAAGAGTTGACCAGTATAGGTTTCTGTGAAATTGAACTTAAAATTTTCAAGTCATCTGTCATAGACTGGAATAACTAATTTAGAGAGGTGTGTGCCAATAGGTTGATCAATAATCCCATTGTCATAGGTGGACCTAACACAACTGTTGAAATTACGAAAGTCTATTAACTCGACTCAAAAACCATGTTGGTCGAGTATTACCGCAACAGTGTGCGTTTGGAGGTATATGTCAACAAAGTTGTGAATGTTTCATGTTTACTGTCTAGGACAGAACAACAGTCACCCTTCTTCCAATAATATCTACGCACATATCGCCAGGAACTACAGTTAAATCAGATCAATGGAGAGCCCATAATGGAATAACTGAAATTGCTGGTGACAGATTCCATTATCAGACTGTAAACCACTTTCTATATTTTGTTGACCATAACACTGGAGCAAATACTCAAATAATTGAACTTTCGTGGAAGTCAGCAAAAGAAAGTAACAAACGTCACAATGGAACACACAGAGCATGTTGGATTTATACATGTGTGAATACATGTGACGTACACATACAAAAGTTCGGCAATTGGATGTATTTGATGCGATTCTCGCTTATACTGTGCTTTTTTGGCCAACCATTTAACCTGTGACAATTAGCGTTCAAACAATTAAATATAACATAGTGTTGTTTCATATTAGAATAAATGATTTTGCACTCATTTCTGTAAAAAAATAAAAATTGGGATGAATTAACAGACAACTACCCCGATCGAGAACGAAGCCGAAAAACCTATCTAAACGTCATGGTTGGTGTTGCGGCGAATGGAGAGACTCCCACACTGCGAGAATTTTTTTGAAAAACTACCAGTGAAATTGCAATTTTAAAACATTTCAATGTAAAAATGAAACTAAATTGAATTCTGAAATGTCATATATTTAATAATATTATTAATAATATTATTATTATTAATATTTGAATGTTATTAATAATAATTGAATTGAATAATTTTAATGAGATACTTGATCCTGGGAATTTTTGTCTTTCTGGTCTTATGTGTGAGATTGTTAACGCATTTCTTCTTATATATTTACTAGACTTACTCGTTTCATTGTCTTGATATTGGTTAATGTTGAAAAACTAATCTCGCATAAATATGATGTTGAAAAAAAGTAATTAAAGTTTTATAGATTTTCGGTTTGAACGGATATCCAAAACTCTTCAATTGTTAATTCGGAAAATTTCATTTTGAAAGAACGATCTGTCGACAATGTAATAAATTCTTTCTCTTCTGTTAACAAAAAATTATAATTTGATCTGTCGGCTGCGGCAAATGAATTTCGTACTCATTCATTATTTTCAATATTCAAATCAGGAAAATATTTAGCAATTTTTTCTTCTAATAATTCTAAATGTTGAGTAATAATAGGCATTATTTCATCGGAATTGTGATTTAGAATTTGTACTGAAGAAAACATGTCTTTTGTTCTTTTATGAATTTTACATGTTCTCGAAAACGATTTTTTTTTGAAATGCTGATATTTTATCATAGGATACACAAAATAGAGTCATAGTGATAAAATAAGTTAATTGTAATAGTCATCTTTATACGCTGGATAGGGAATTTTATTTGGACTGTAACTTTAATTTGTTTAAATTCGATCTTCAGAGTGATATTTACCCGATATTTTTTAGGCCACGTCCTGTAATACTTATTCAGGACAAATGTGGCGATGGGTTTGTCATCAACATTGAACAACACTTTGCCTCGTGATAGCCAATGCACTTCAGTATGCAGAAGTAAAGATTTGTGTTGAGCTTCCATAGATATACAAAGTTTTTAAATAATCATGTTTGCGAAGGTCGTGATTTGATATGATTTACTATCTTAACTACTTGGTCTAGGACAGATTTTAATGTGGCAGATAAAGTTTTTGATACAAGATGTAAGAAGATTAAAATAACACTATTGGTGGGTTTCTGAGTTTTGATATTTGAGACTATATGGTTGTTACCCAGGTACCCCATACAAATATTTCCTTTGCTTACCACTCGGCACCCGTCGCTAAGCAACCTTGGAACTGTGTTCGAGTGGGTAGATCGTCCGCAAAAAGTGAGCGCTATTACTAATGCTATAATTGACCGAACGATCTCTGGGTCCAACGAGCTGTCGATAGAAGACCTGTGCTCGCTTTTGATTCTTAGGTCCCATTATTCTCCTATCTCTTTCAAATGTTAACCTATACTCTCATATCATCTATCTTTATGTCCATTCGCTTGGTCCTTCTTATTATTGTCCATGTTGATGATTTTTTTTATGGTCTGTAAACCCTTGGTTATGTTAAGTAAACACAGTACATCTCTTACCCTTATCCCTACTGTTGGGTTATTATTATTGTAAGTCGGTCACCTCTGACTCCTCGTGTCCTTTTCCAATCAAATAAGCAAACCCAACACAGAATAATTTTATTTGCACTTTATCACAATACAGATCAATCCGTTTGCTTCAATTATTGTTATCACACTTTCACTAATTGATTTGCACCCTCTGACAATTGTATGAGCCTGTTTATCTGAAGGTAGGTTGTCCAAGGGAGAACCACCCTTTCTGATAGATAACTTTGACTTTTTTACTTGGATTTGGATTCCTCGACTAACCTAGTTACTGCTATTTCCCGTTGATTCACTCTGCTCTTTCGTATCTGTTTATAATAACTTTCGTTTCTTGTCTGGTGAACACTGTCCCTTTCGTGATTTTCCCTCTTTCTTTTATACTCCTGCTCAGACTGTTTTCCGACGATTGTCAACAATGTTTTCTGCATTATTAAATTATCAAGAATAATTACTTTCCAGTCCGGCATTTGTCAACAACGTTTGGTCCATTACCAAATTGCCAATTATGAATTAACTGCCTCTCCGTAACTTAGCGGCGCCCACTCAATGTTGTTTAGGCTAATTTATTATTCCGTCTGTGCACCGGGTTTTCCTCATCTCTCGGGTTTTCCTCAGCTCTCGAGTTTTCCGTATCCCTCGGGTTTCCCATTGCCTCGGGCTTCCCATTGACTCGGGTTTCCCATTAGTAATTAATTTTTCTTAATTAATTTCCTTTTTTATATTATATTATTTTCTAGGGACCCCTCAATAAATTTTTATTATTATTTCTGGACTCGTCTCTCAATTTGGCGTTCAACCATACCAATTTCCCCCGATCAATATTACTTTCGAATTTTTATAAATTTTTTAATTAATATTGCACTTTTATCATTTTTGTGTTTTATCGATTTTACTGTGCTTTTTCGTGATACCCCAACATATCTCCCCCTTTTAATGAAGATTCGCCCTCGAATCTATCAAAATTTAAAATTTGATTTTTTTTTTTTTTCTATTCTTTTATGATAATAATAATAATAATAATAATAATAATAATAATAATAACAATACGAACAATAAATGACAATAGTAATAATAATAATTGTAATAATATGATAATAATAATAATAATGTCAATAATAATCAATTAGTAATTGTATTAATATAATAATAATGATAATAACGTTAATAATAAATCATAATAATAATAAATTAAATAATAATAATTCATAATACTTATAATAATAATTTGTTTGAATATAATTAATAATAGTAATAATAACAATAATAATAATTATAATATTAATAATAATAATAACAACAATAATAATAATAATAATAATAATAATAATAATAATAATATAATAAATAATTAATAATAATAATAATAATCGTATTATTAGCCTAATTTGATAATTGGCTCTAAATAATTAGACCACAACCAACTCTCGCGGCCAAATCAATGACGCCAATGCTTTCCTCAACCCGCATGCCCGAAAGACACTAGTCCACACCCGGCATGCTCTGGGTTGGAACACACCAACGCAACTCAAACAGAAAATGACTCTGTTACGCCCAGTTTCAGCTAATTGGCTCATCAATAGACGTCGTGCAACGTTTCAATTTGACATTTATTGAAACCCGTAAAAATGGTAATCTTATTTTTTTGTTATTATTCATTCTACTTTCCCAATTGAATTGAACTAATCTTAGATACTACAAACAATGACGCAACAACACCATCAGATTTCAAACCACAGATGGATGAAATTCATAAATCAAAGCATAGTGCACCAACTATTCACCAAAAAAAAAGTTATCAAACGAAAATAAGATTACACAGCCTCACTGGGCCCCTCAATGACAATATCTTACTCAATGTTCAGCCCAATGCCGTCACAAGGAATCCTGACCAAAGATGCACCAAACATGCTACCCTCCCTCTGTTGACAGTTGTTTGATTCTGTTTTGGATTCACTATGGTTATTTGACATTAACAAATCAGAATCAGAATTTGTAAACGATTTTTTTTTTTTACTCGAATTTAATTTAATAATATTTTATTCAGAACTGCCCACCGACCGGAAAACACCCTCACAACATCAGTCCGGCCATTTCATGTTTTACCATATTGATGCCTTGTGTTACTGGCCTGATGGTTCAATTCTTTTTCATTGGCGTAATATGGTCTCGTTATTGATATATTATTGCGTCACAGTGTCAAATATTACCAAATCACGAAACAATGTTTATCAAAATGGAATTTGGGGTTTTTGGATTTATGGAAAGTTATTTTGTTTCCTTAATATCGTCAAAGAAGAAAGATGCCGGAAATAAATGACATTGTTGTGGAGGAATTGGTGAATTTTTTTTTTTTTATTATTAATAATGATTTGAGTTTCCAATTTTTGTTTAATAAAGAAATTAATTCAGTTTGTAAAGAAATTTACATTTTTTCCTCAAATAAAAAACAATAAATTTTTATAATACTTAAACTCATTTGAAGCTATTTATGATTTTATTGTATCACGCATTTAATATGGGACGACATAAATCAAAAGACGAGATTTATTAAATTAATATTTTATAAATAATAATATAAATAACATAAATTTATTTCATTTCAAGTTTCAGTGTTTTTGATCCACATTTATAGTGAATGACCGTTTTCTTTTTCTTGTATGTAAGCTGGTTTATTACGATAGTTTCTTCACTATCGACTTCCAATGAATTCAATGGAGTTTTTCTCTTTCTGCTCCTCGGCGAGATACTTGACCAAGGCTCGAATATTGGTTGGATTTGATAAATTTGTTCGTGGATTATCAAACCCAAACTCTCCTCAATTGTTTCGATCGTCTCTTCTATGGCCCATTTTAATTGAATAGTTTGAATTTCACCATCAGTTTCCATATCCTCTGCTGATGTGAGGTCAATTTCTTCTGCAATTCTAGTCATTGCTGTTGAAGCGGTGTTATGAAGCTTTTGATATTCTTCCAACGAATATTTTCTTGACGGTTGCTTTTTTGGTATTTCTACATCATCAATCCACAGTTTCTCAATTTGTAAATATATTCTTCTTATGTTCTTTACATCTTCGAGGGCTGAGTGTATGCCCACCTGCATTTGGTCTCCAAACATCTCCTGGACAACCGTTTTCAATTTGAAAAATTCTCCTCTTCTGGAAATTCCAACCTTTTCCAATGCTTGTGCTGTTGCCAAGTCGCGAATGCCATGCAACTGGTCTATCCAAAGTTTTAAATATTGTATTTCCGCATGAAGATCGTGGCCAATTAATATTTTTCCAACTACTAAATTTTGAACTTCCTTCATAATTGCATATTGGTCATTTTGATTCCTACTTGCCACTTCTGTTATCCCATGGATTTGCGAATTAAAATGCCGCAATCTCCCTCTTGGAGTTAGGTAGACATCCTTTATTGTCTTGCCATAATAATTCATTATCGCAATAGATAGTGGTACCATCTGATTGGTTTCTGATGTCCCATATTCCGCATCGATAAACAAGATCTTATTTCTTATCTCTTCTTGACCCATTTGTTTTCTTAAAAATGACATCCTTTTCTTTAGCATTTGTTCAGTGATTGTTAACAATTTCTCATCCACAGGTAGTGTTGATATAAGCTGCGGTATTTCTTGAGCTTCATTTTTAATTCTGATTTCGAATACAACCAGAGCATTTTCATTTGCTGCTCTCAACCTTTTGGTCATTGCTTCTTTCTGCATTTTCCATGACGATGCTTGATGCATTTCCCACCATATTTTCTGATTGTCATCGATCATTTCAACCTTTCCTTTGACAATGTGGAGCATGAATTCTTCCTTTTTCGTTATATTTATTCCATCGGCTAATTTAATTCCCGATTGCCTATTCACTCTAAATATTTGAATCTTCATTTTTCTATCATCTATTCTCAGGTAATTTGGAATCTGCAAATTTTCCTCGATGATGTATGGGTTTCGTCCAACATTATTCCTATGTAGCTTGAGGTAGCTATCATAAATTGTCCTTGCCCATTGAATTTGTTGCATTGCTAAAACATAGTTCGTTAATTTATTTCAATTTTAAAAGTTGTCGCTAGAGTCAAGGTTGAGTACCCTACGGATACTGCCTTAACTAGTAGCGGTATAAATAATAATATTAATAAAAAAATTAATTACCTATTTTAATTTGAATTTTTATACTATTTTTATACTATTTTTATTTACTTTTTTAATCCTTATATACCCCTTAATAAATTTTCTTTGCCCCCAAAATTTCTACCTGCGCAAATTTTGCTTCCCCTTCTTTGCTCTCAACTGCCAATCAGATTCATCAATGATCAAAAGGTGCAAATCTTTACATTATTCAAAATAAAAAGTTAATACTTATACTGTACTACTACATTATCATAATTGCATGCAAAATAAATGTATCTCACTACACGATTGTCTCCTCATAGACAATCCAAGGTCTTTGGGCCATGGATTGACGCTCAAGTCGTTGCTTTAATTTTCGAAGATATACTAGCAATGCGAGAAGAAAAATGATGGAAAATGATATCACACTGATTGTACTGATCGATAGAATTACAATTATGATTTCATTGTTATCAGATGAAGATGATGTAGTGTTGTTCTCACGAATTTGCACATCAGCCATATAGTCATTGAACGAAGGTAACATCGTTTTTTGTTTTCGAATATTTACATTAGAGATATGAGAATAATTGGTGTTCTTTACGAGTCCCGTTGAATTATATACAACTCGAATGAATCTCGTTTCGACAAAAATGATTTCCCAGGGATTGAAATTTGATATGCGTTTGTAATACTTGATTTTTATCATTACCACTTTTGATTTAGATCGTATTTGCTGAAAATTTAACATTTTAAAGGTAAAGTTACTTGTTAACGTGGCTTGAATTTTCTCATGATAATAGATCATAACTTTTTCATTCATACCTGAATGCCGTGAAATATTTAGTTTTTGGTCAACTAACTGTAAATGAACTAGATTTGTTTCGTTTTGCAACAAAAGTGATTTCCGACTAAGATAGATCTTAACCCACCGGTCATTACTCTCTGTACCATTATCGTGCAATACTTTTTCGTAGTAATGAACTGCGATATCGTAGGTATGATGCAGTTTTAGATTCGCATAATGCACGAAAGACCTTCTAACATTCAACGTATCGATTGTATAATTCTGAAAAATTATTTTCACTTGTTGGGAATTTCGGGGTTCCCAATATATATTGATTCCATTCAGCACTGGTTCTATGGAAACGTAGTTATATAATGTTTTTGTCCATATTTCAATCTTAATCAGGTTCATTATTTTATTACCATTTAGTTGGGGTTGCACTTGTTTTATTAACCATGGGTATTCATAATTTATTGTTAGATGACGATCTACATAAGTATTTTTATTAAAATTCAACTTCACTGGTGGTTCAAAATAATTCAGTAAATTACTTATTTCTATTTCTTCGGTCGGTGCACAACGATAGATCCATACCATCTGGGTACATGTGGCATAAATATCAACTTTTTCCATTAACGGGATCCTTTTAATGTCGTAATTTGGAAACGATGGAGTCGCATTCGACCCTAACACATTGATTATCATGAGTGTTGTAACGAACAAAGTTTTGTTGATATATCCCAATGGTGAGCGATTTTTTGCTGTCTTTTGTTTGAGCACGTTTTTGTCTTTAGATCTCAATTGATACTTAGTGTCTTCTGCAACTGGCACCTTTTTACATCGATTAGCATGAACGATAATTGTTCCTGCCTTTTTATTATTTTGTGGACGTAATTTTAGATTAGTTTCAGTGGTATCACATACAACGTATGGTCCTTTGAATGGTCTCTGTAATTTTGGTGATAAACCCTTCACTGGTTCTGGTTTATGTACATACACTAAATCTCCTACCTCAATATTGTGAGCATGTGCTCGTTTATCATAGCACTCTTTATACGCTTCTTGACTATGTCTTATTTTAAGTCCAGCTTGAGTCCATACCGATTGAAGTCTTTCTTGCATAATTACTTTGTAATCAGATATATCCATGTACTGTGAGATAGGTGCTTGAAATTTTAAATCAACCGGCATGTTGTTCCGCCGTAAATACATGAGATAGAAAGGTGTTTCACCGGTACTCTCATTCACTGCATTTCTATACGCAAATAAGCATGGCTTGATAAACAAATCCCAATCTTTCTGTTTTCTATTTACGTAGGATGATATCATATTGATTAATGTTCCGTTAAATCTTTCAACTAGACCATCCGTTTGTGGATGATAAGGCGATGTACTAAGTTTCAGTATCCCGAATAATTCCGTGATTGAGATAAACAGTTCACTTTGGAAATTCGTTCCTTGATCAGTAAGTAATTTCTTCGGTGCTCCATATCGAAAAATAATATTTTCTACAAATATCTTTGCAACTGTTTCCGCTTTTTGATTTTGCATCGCATATGCTTCAGGCCATTTAGTTAGATAATCACAGAACACAATGATATACTTGTTGCCATTAATTGTTTCAGGTAACGGACCAACAATGTCCATTGCAGTAATTTCCATTGGCGCTCCGGGCACTGGCATAGGTTTCAAAGGTACTTTTATTTTCTTTCCCGTATTTCGCCTGGTTAAGCACACTTCACAAGTATGACACCATTGTCTGACATCCGATTCAATAGTGTCCCAATAATATTTTTGTTTCAATCTTGATAATGTCTTCCGAGCGGATAAATGTCCACCTAGTGCTCCATCATGGTATATTAACATTAACGTTGTTCGATGTTTGGTTGGAACCACAATTAATAAGTTTTCATTTTTAACACATTTTAACAAACCATCATGAATGATATATTTATGTTTTTCGTCAACTACATGTTTCCAGTCACTTTCCTTTTTGATCGTGACTGCCTGTTTCCGCAATTGATTTAATTCATTATCCTTTTCCTGATCTTTTTGCAGTTCCTGCAAATTATTAGTGGTTTTGATTGCCATAAATATTGTATTATTATAATTCATTTCATTATTCTTACTCTCATTATTTACAGGAATTCTCGATAGCGTATCCGCATTTCCATTTGATTTGCCTGTTCGATATTTAATTTCGAAATCATATTCTTGTAGGGCTATTGACCATCGGATCAGTTTGCTGGCTGAATCCCTGTGTTTCATCAACCATTGTAACGGATTATGATCAGTAAACACAACAAATTTTCTGCCAACTAAATACTGTCTAAACGTTGCTATACCGTAAACCAATGCTAATGTTTCTTTCTCAATTGTAGAATAATTCTTTTCATGTGGCTTTAACGTTCTGCTGGCATATGCTATTACGTGATCTTTCTCACCTTCGACTTGTTGTCCTAATACTGCACCCAATGCAAAATTACTTGCATCTGTCATTAAAATGAATGGTATTCTAAAATTTGGGCATCTCAGTATAGGTTTTTTAATCAAGCTTTCTTTAAGTAATTCGAATGCTTCTTGTTGCGCTTTTCCCCATTTAAATTGAGTCTGCTTTTTTAATAATACATTTAAGGGTTGTGCTACATGAGAAAAGCTTTTAATGAATTTTCTATAATAACTGGCTAAGCCTAGAAATTGTCGAACTTGGTCTACATTTTCAGGGATTGGGTATTCTTTAATTTTTCTCACATTTTCTGGGTTTGGTTGCAATCCATTTCGAGAAATAATATGACCTACATAAACCACTTCCGATTTTCCCCATTCACATTTAGAGGGTTTTATTTTTAGATTAGCCTTTAATAATCTTCTAAATACAGTTTCCACATCTTTCAGATGTTCTTTAAAAGTATTTGAAAATATTATTATGTCATCAATATAGACTAATGCATGTGGGATATCCCGTAAAACAAAATTCATACCTCGCTGGAACGTAGCAGGTGCTCCAGTTAATCCAAACGGTAACACATTAAATTCATACAATCCTTTACCATCAGAAAAAGCCGTTTTTCTTCGATCTTCTTCCTTCACTTTAAATTGATTGTAAGCTTTATTAAGATCGATTACTGTGAAAAATTGTACCTCTCCCATTTGATCAAACATTTCTTGTGGAACTGGAATAGGATATGTATCCTTTCGCGTAACTTGATTTAATTTCCGATAATCAACACAAAATCGCAGATCGCCGTCTTTCTTTTTAACAACTACTATTGACGATGAAAATGGTGAAGAACTATCTCGTATTATTTTGAACTCTTTCATTGCTTTTATCTGCCTATCACTTTCCTCTTGATGTATATATGGAATTCTATACGGTTTCAATTTAATCGGAGTTTCATCAAGTAATGGTATCTCATGTTCAATTACTTGGGTGAGTCCCAAATCGTACTCGTGTTTTGCAAACACCATTTTATATTTCTTTAATAATTCTGTGAATTCCCATTTTTGTGATTCTGTTAAATCATTACTAATGACTTGTGGCTCTTTGTAAATTTTAATATTTCTCGGTAATTTCGGGATTTTCTCTATTTCAAACTTCGTTAGTTTTCCCAGTTTGGTTTTTGGTTTCATTTGGATGGGTTTTGTGTTTTGATTTACTATTCTCACTGGCACTGTTTGGTCTTTGACCTTTACCACTTCATCACACATTGGAATTTCGTATTTTTCTATTAGCTTCTCATTTGGTTCAAATATGCACTCGTCATCTGACACATCTAACACATCTGCATAATATATTACCTCACTTCTTGCTGGCAATTCTAGCGTCTGATTTAAAAACACCTCTCTAACCTTATGTCCTTTTTCGTCTGTCTGTCCTTTCATTAATCTCCCAGTTTTTAGATCAAGAGAAATTCCCTGTAGTTGTTCCATTACATCCATACCAATTAAACATCCGACAGGACTATTTCTCATCACTGACACATAATGCACTAATTCGTGATCACCAATAATCAATTCAGCTTTTAATTTCCCAATTATACTTAAAACATTGTGCGACATTGACCTTATTACTTTACTTGTTGGTTTCATCTTTGATTTCTCTTCCATTGTCAACAAATCATCTGATACTATAGTATTACTGGAACCTGAATCTAATAAGGCTTCCACTTTTCTTCCATTAAACAGAATGTTTATTCGAGGCTGTTTGCCTTTATTTCCTAACGTCATCATTGCATAACTGCATGGTAATCCGAGCATGTTTTTCCGTTCAATTTCAGCGCTCGTGGGTTCAATGTTATCTAATTCAAACTGAATATGTTCTACCGGTTTCATTTCTTTCAGTTTTTCAGTTGGATACTTTGGTGCCGTTGGCAAAAACGTTGGTGTATACCACTTTGAAAGCGTTTCAATTCCGCTAAGTTTTGGCATAGGTTCTAATAAAAATTGTAGCTCTGGCTTTTTTTCACTCTTCATAATTCCTTTTTGAAAATATCTTTGCTCCTTTTTATCATCATTGATGTCATCATTATTATCATTATTGTGATCATTTGCTGCACATAGAGACACTTCACTTTTTTGATCGGTTTTCAGTTGTGCTCTCACACTTGCCATTTCTCTATATTGATGATGAGTAATGAAAAATCTCGCTAAAAATGGAAAACAACCAATAATTATTTTCCATGACCATCCGGATATTACGTATATTCTATGAGCCGATAATATTTGTGACATTATTACCTTTATTGTTATGATTACAACATAGAATCCAATTAAGCCTGCGCATGCTTGTCCTAAAAACATGAATTTCCCCAGATCTTTTTCATCGTTTTATATGTTGCCTTTCTAAAGTGATCTGGTATTAGAAGATATTCATAATTGACTTTACCTTCCCCGTTAGGCAAAATTGTATCAATCATTTCTGAGATTACACGTTCCTTTTTTGACGGAAATAACAAGTTTCTTTGAGCTTCTTCGATATCCTCACTTGCATAGAAACCCATTTGTGCCATTTTATTTAGGGATGTGAAATTTACTAGATATTCTAGATTTGTTAATTCTAATGTATCCGGAGTTCTCACTCCTCGGTAATCTGGTAATGCTATCCATGAATCCTGTGCTAAGCGATACAACGGAGCAAGTAATCTATTACATTGAAGAATCTTTGGCTTAGTATGCTCTTCAAGTAATATTCTTGTTATGGGTTCCATAAATCGCATTTTTCAGTTTATGCTCACCGGCAATTCATTTGTACATTTTTCGTATTTCATAATTTTAACTGTAACTGCTTTGCATTTGTAGCTATATAGGGCCTCTCCGAAGATTCTGGCAAATACACCATTTTCTGATATTAACATAGGTGCTACTAAGTTTGGATTCGTAACCGCCATTGCCATCCTGTTTCTAAGTATTTCTTTATTCAATTTACAATCATTTAGAATCATTTCCCGATATATGCTCTCCATAATGTTTTGACTAAAATGGTACAAATAATCAATTTTATTGTTCAAATAGTGAGTAAGTTTAATATCATTTGTATGTATTTTAGTTTTCGCCTCCTGCACCATCATTTTTGATACGTAAACACCTCTGTAGTTTGTTGCATAAACCATTTGCCCGCATTTATTAGTAGCCTCCTTTTTTATAAAACGCATACCATCTGTTGGTAATGTCGACATTAATACTGGTGTGGTTTTCCTCGTCCATACTGGAGTTGACTTAATTGTGCTATTTGATTTATAATTTATATTGAAATTATCGGGGCTTTCTCTAAATTGTTCTCCACTTAACTCTTTGAAAGTCATAGTTTTCAAATGCGCTAAATTACATACATCAGTTTTAACATCAAATACTAAAATGGATTCTCCTGTTTGGCAATTGCTTTGTCTCATATTACAAAACGGATGCGTTTGAAGTTTTCCTGTTTCATCATCAAAAACTCCTTCAAATTCTCTCAATTCTGTCAAATATTCTTCAATCACCTCTGATTGTTTAATAATTTTATCATTTACTTTATATGGTTCTCCTTCGCACGTTCCATCCTGTTGTATTACTCCCTTTACAACAACTGTCTCTCTTATTCTTTGATTTACTTTTGCTTTTAATTTAATTTCCGGATTAATTTTTAACTCCTCTGTTTGAAACGCAGCTAAGCAGTTTTCTGGCATTACCTCTACTGGTCGTGGAATAGCGTGCATTTTTATCAATGATGTGTGGCTCCATTTACCACAGAAAAATACAAAAGTAGTTTGCTTCGCAATACATTCTCTAACTTTGGCTCGCCGTAGATCAGATTCCTGATACACATAATATTTTACATCATTTTCTACTTTTAATTTCTTTGGGTATGCATCCATACATTCTGCCATGTCCACAACCGAATAAATTTTCCCCATTTCTGTTTGGGAACAATCGTAGGCTGTCATACCTGTAGCTTGTGTAGTTATTGTACAAAAAATAAAGAGCATAACTATTGCCCATGGAAATATCATCTTTTTCTTTAGCCCTGGGCTATCTTTTCCATTTAACGGTTTACATGATAATTTTTTTTCATGACTTTCATTTACTGTAAAATCATTATTCAACTTCTTCCAACCACCATTATTTTTAACCCACTTCATAAAATATTCATTTGAGATTCGTGCCGCTATATCTATCAAATTTTCCAAATTATCCGTTTCCGCTATCGCATGAGCTCCAATTTCTAAGACCATATATGTTAAACTTGTTAACATTACTTCTTTGTCAAGTCCATTTTTAATCAAATTTTCAATTAGTTTCTTATCACAAAAGTTATCATTTTCTCCAAATCTTTGCACAACACCTGGAAGTCTGTTTTTCATTTCAGTTACTATATTTCTTAACTCATACTCTACATCCATTTTTATTTCAAACATCGGATATACTGCTTTAATCAAGCCCATTAAGATTATTTTTGTTTCATCAACTTCCTGTTCCATTCTCACTAAACTCCGCTTTATCTCATATAAAGTTCTAGGTTTCCTAACGATTATTTCACTATTTATTTCACGTCTTGGTACCTCAAACCTTTCTTGTTTCTCAACATGTTCTACCTGAATTTTATTATTCAATTCATTTTCTTCCTTATCACTGACAATTTCATCTACTTTTGTTTCTACGTTATCTTCCTCTATATCTGTATTTGAATTCTCCGAGTTATCCACTGAATCTACTTTCTGTTCCTTTATTGCTACTACACAATTTACTAAATACCCTGCCCTTCCATCAGCATCTAGGTATCCGTTTTCGTCTAATTCCTGTGGCTTAAATCCACAATCATATAAATATTCATCATCATCTAATTCTTCATCTTTGAACATCAATACAATAATTCCTTCTTTTCCTATTTGGTTTGCAGCTCTTTTTCGTAACTTCTGAACCTTTGTACACAAATGTTCCTCTATATACTCTGTTTTTCCCCAATCTTCATAATCTATTGCTATAATAAATGGTTTTAATTCCATTCTAGTTTCTCTTAATTCTCTACCAAATCTTCGCATTAAACATTTCAATTTTTCTCCATACCTCGATTTATCATATAAATATGGTCGTATTATGTTTACTATTTCTAGTTTAGCATTTTCCTGTAGTTCTATTTTATCAATTAATTTTAATTTCTCCGTAATTTTAACTCCATCCCACTCACTTAAAGCATCTCTTAAGTCTCCTATTAGTTCTTGTGAATCACTTTTTTCCACTACTTCTTCCCTAATCATGCTCGCAACCTGCAATTTATTTTTATTTCCAGGTATAAAACCACAATCTATTAAAATTCATCGTCTTCTAAATGCCTATTCTTAAATTTCACCTTTATTATCTGTCTTCCATTATTCTCTTTTAATCTCTCTTTTAAATCTTTAACATAATCTCCAATTTCACAACGAATACAAATCACGCTATTTCTACTTTCATCTACAACATCAATAAAAATAAAATCTAACCATTTATTTTCTCTGAAAGCTTTCCCAAATATCTTCATCATATTTGTTATTTCATCTCTATCTTTTAAATTTACCTCATAGTGATCAGCACATAGTTCAATTACATTTTTCAATTTTTGTACACTCAGTGACATTTGACTCAATTCCAGTAATGATGTCATTATTTTAGACGTTTCCGCTGCTCTCGATTCGATTAATTTATTAAGCTTCGATATAATCATTATTGCCTTTTCGCTTTGCAGATCATCTTTAATCATCATTCTTTTCAGCTCTGTATCTGATGCTTCTGATTGCGACTCATACATCATGTGGTTATCTGTCTCTTCATCAGATTCAAACTTGCATATTAAACGATCCAAACGTCGACTCATTTGTTTCACTTCGTCTTCAATTCTATTATTATAATTATCTGGCTGCACAAAAGCAACATTGTCTGCTTGTGATTTATCACTTTGGAATCTAATTTTCTTTAAGATTGGCTTTTGAAATCTCTCATTGTTCCTGGGACATGACCTTGCCATATGCCCATAACCTCTACATGAATGACATTGAATTCGGCCTTGTAAATTAACTCTATCTCTTTGAGGTGACGGTGAAGTTGATGGAGATCTTGATCTTGCGAAACAGTTCCGTGATACATGCCCTCTCTTTCCACAATTATAGCACTGTATATTATCATTAATTCGCTGACTATTAGTGCTCATTTTATTAAAACTTTTCCCACCATTGCTTTTCAACCAATTTGGCCACATCCTCTTTGGACTTTGTTGCTCTTCATCTTTAAACCAACATTGACTATTACTATGTCCCTTTCTTTGGCAATGATCACACTGGACAGGACTTGGACTTCTTTGAGTATTATTTTTAAACCAGCATTGATTTATATTATGTCCCAATTTCTGACAATGACTACACTGAACTGGTCTTTCTCTCTCGTCATTTCGACTATTTGTAGGTTTCCTTGGCTCAAACTTTACTCTAAATTTTGGTGATGGACTGGTGGATTTCTGGAATAAATTACTTTTGATTGGCGATATTGATCTGTCTCTAGATTCATTAATAGTTGTAAAAGATTCTGCTTTTGGTAGAGTAGTTTTCAAATTCAATTCAATCTTCATAGCCTTTTTAATTAGCTCATCAAAATTGTTGAAATCTACATAGCATAGGGCCTTTTTAATTTCTTTTCTGACTCCTGTCAAAAATTGGTCTTGCAACAATTCCTTCACTTGCTTCGCCACATCAATTTGTTCAGGTTTAATCTCAAAAGCTTTCTCTGCAAGGGTTGTCAAATGATAAGCAAATTCACTTACCGACTCGTCTGGCCTCTGCACTCGATTGTAAAACTTTTGACGCATTATTCGTTTAATATCACCACCAATTAATTTCGCTGCTAAGGCATCTTTCAACTTGGTCCAATCATTGGCAATGAGTCTTTTATCAATTTGTTGCCAAGCCTCTCTCGCTGCTCCTTTTAGATACAATGGTAACCGTTGCACCATAATCGATTGGCTCCATCCGTAAGCAGTGGCATACATGTAGTAATCAGCCATAAAATCAACAAATTCGACAGGATCTCCTCCATATTGCTGAACTGGTAGTTTCTGACAACTTGCATAATCATTACTAAGAGTAGTAGACATATTTGCTTGGATATTAGATACAGGGGTTGTCATAGTCGAAACTGGGGTTTGATCATTGTTATTGGAATTGCTCGCCATTATTTCTGATTGCTTCTGGTTTCTCAAATTATAAAATCTTTTTTGTACAACTTTTTCTCGTCTGAATTTTAAAATGTTACAATTATTAATATTACCTTTTGTTTTAATTTTGGAATTTATTCTATACTAATTTTCTTTATAAATTCTGGCGTACAAAGTTTCTCGATAATTTGAAAGTTTTCTTTTAATTCAATAATTTGTTTTCTTTTCAGTTTATTTTTGCTCTGACACTCTTCTCTTTTTTTTTCAATTTTCCTCTTTTTACACAATTCAATTATTTTCAGCACTATTTTCCGCCGACTTTCGATCACGTCGTCTCTTTTTAACAATTCAATTATTTTCAACACTATTTTCCGCCGACTTTTGATCACGTCGGGCTCACCAAAATGTTGGGTTATTATTATTGTAAGTCGGTCACCTCTGACTCCTCGTGTCCTTTTCCAATCAAATAAGCAAACCCAACACAGAATAATTTTATTTGCACTTTATCACAATACAGATCAATCCGTTTGCTTCAATTATTGTTATCACACTTTCACTAATTGATTTGCACCCTCTGACAATTGTATGAGCCTGTTTATCTGAGGGTAGGTTGTCCAAGGGAGAACCACCCTTTCTGATAGATAACTTTGACTTTTTTACTTGGATTTGGATTCCTCGACTAACCTAGTTACTGCTATTTCCCGTTGATTCACTCTGCTCTTTCGTATCTGTTTATAATAACTTTCGTTTCTTGTCTGGTGAACACTGTCCCTTTCGTGATTTTCCCTCTTTCTTTTATACTCCTGCTCAGACTGTTTTCCGACGATTGTCAACAATGTTTTCTGCATTATTAAATTATCAAGAATAATTACTTTCCAGTCCGGCATTTGTCAACAACGTTTGGTCCATTACCAAATTGCCAATTATGAATTAACTGCCTCTCCGTAACTTAGCGGCGCCCACTCAATGTTGTTTAGGCTAATTTATTATTCCGTCTGTGCGCCGGGTTTTCCTCATCTCTCGGGTTTTCCTCAGCTCTCGAGTTTTCCGTATCCCTCGGGTTTCCCATTGCCTCGGGCTTCCCATTGACTCGGGTTTCCCATTAGTAATTAATTTTTCTTAATTAATTTCCTTTTTTATATTATATTATTTTCTAGGGACCCCTCAATAAATTTTTATTATTATTTCTGGACTCGTCTCTCAATTTGGCGTTCAACCATACCAATTTCCCCCGATCAATATTACTTTCGAATTTTTATAAATTTTTTAATTAATATTGCACTTTTATCATTTTTGTGTTTTATCGATTTTACTGTGCTTTTTCGTGATACCCCAACACTACTATAACTACAATGTTCCCTATTATCATTACTAGCATCATCATTGTTACTATTATATATATTACCTTTCTTAATTGTTACTACTATTACCTTTATTATTATTTTTATTACTATATCTACCATTATATTTATTGTTATTACTAATATGATTATTACTACTATTATTAATATCATAATTATTATCATCATTACTACAAATACCATGATTATTATTATTATTATCATTATTATTATTATTATTATTATTATTATTATTATTATTATTATTATTATTATTATTATTATTAAGATCTATGTATGTTCATATTATATTTAATGAGTGCCCACTGGACTACTCGGTGTTAGATATTTTGAGCCGATTGTTTTAAAAAATTTATGTCAATTTTACAGGAAACGGATGATGAAGGAGCAGCCAATAAACTACTCATTTACCCTCCAATTTCCCCTATGTACGGATAATATTGACGTTCCAGCTCCTGCGTTCCGCACGCCGGAGCCTTCACGGGCACGAACTATTGGCGATTTTACACGCACTTACACAGTTCGATAGTGTGTTTTATTTTTCTATCTTGCGTTATGTTTTGGCTGTGGGCCACCAAAAATAAAATAATAGAAAAAATAAATTACCACATGAATTAGGCAAAAGTCTCGATGCATAAACTGTATATTTGGCATTCATATAAACAAATTTTAAATCGGGCATCGATGTACATAAACCAAAATAACATAACTGTAGATTAACAATCTGAAAATCTTGCTGCAAAACATAACTGTAGATTAATAACCTGAAAATATTGCTACAAAACATAACTGTAGATTAATAACCTGAAAATCTTGCTACAAAACATAACTGTAGATTAATAACCTGAAAATATTGCTACAAAACATAACTGTAGATTAATAACCTGAAAATATTGCTACAAAACATAACTGTAGATTAATAACCTGAAAATATTGATAACTGTAGATTAATGATCTGAAAATATCTGAAAAAAATCACACAACAAAGTAAGATTTTTAAAAAATGTGCATCTTAAATTTGGTTGAAATTAATACTACAAAGTAGTAGTTGAAAATTTGGGATAACACATCGTATTTATACCTATAATTTGGCCTTAACCTTGCGTGTTAGTTTTATTGCGATTAAACAAAATTCGACTTTGAAATTATTTGTGTTATCTAAATTAAATTTTTATTTATTTCTTAATTTAAATTAGTAATTTATTTTTAACATTTTTTAAATAAATTTATTCAACCAAAAAATATTATATTTTTATTCATTTAATTCATTAATTTTTACTTTTATATAAATGGTCATTTTACGGTCGAATTTTCTTGTTATTATGTTATTTTTTATGTAAATTTCGTGCGGTTCTTGATGCATTTTGTATTTAGTTTATTTTACTTTTATGTTTTTGATTTTATATTTATTTATATTCTCTCAGATTTTAAAGTGTTTAGTTGGTGTTGTATATTGTATTTTAAGTTATCTTGGTGCTGGGTTTTCGTGCTGTATTACTGATGCATTTAAACAATTCTCAAGGCTATTTGTGTGCTGGCCCAACACTATGTGTGAATAATTTATTAATGACAGGCAGACAATATATATATATATATATATATATATACTACATGTATGTCTACATCACATGCCTCATTGAAATAAATAATTAACAATGATGCAATCTGAAGACCCAGACAATCAAAGTAATTAATCAAACATGCAGGCAATCATAAATATTATTTATAAGTGTTTACATATAGGGGACATGGAAATCAATTATCACAATACAATTACAACACATTCCCCTCGTTTTAAATGGCTTTGGCCATTCTACATTTCTTTTCATAAATTTTCCATTTAAATCTTTCAACAAATAACTATTTTTGTGATCTTTTTCTATTATTTCAAATGAATCACAATTTCTATTTTCTTGTTTATTTCTAACATCTTCCTTGACGAGTACTAATTCTCCGACAATAAAATATCTATGAATTCTATTTTTTTAATTATGGTTATTTATACGATTAACTGATTTGATATTATTAAACATTTCATTTTTTGATTCTTTATTGTTAGCTTCTGTACCATATGTAAAAAGCTCTTTGCACAATTATCTTCCATAAACTACTTCAGCTGAACTAACTTTAATACTTGATTGAATTGTGGAATTAATTGCAAACTTTATATGGAGTAATGCTTCTTCTCATGTCTTAAATTGTTTTTATTCCAAACAACAAGAAATTCAGTCTCTCAGTGTTCGAAATTGTCTTTCAATTTGGCCATTGGATTGATGATGATAAGGACTTGAATAAACTATCTTTATTTGATATTTTAGTGCGAATCGAAACATTTTCCTTTATCAACGTGAATTTCTTTTGGTGGACCAAATTTCAAAATCCATGAATTTAACAGATTGTCTACTAGCGTTTTTCATCCCACGTTCTTACTGCTTTTAGCACTATGCATTTACTAAAATGGTCAATTATTGCGACATATTTTCTTCCAGATGGTGTGGTTTTAAATGGACCACAAAAATCAATGAATATATTTTCAATTGATTCGCTAGAATTCTACTTTTCAATAAATTCTTTTGTTTTACCAGTAAATGTTTTACGTTTCTGGCAAATCTCACAGGTTTTTACAATATTTTTAATACTTTCATCCATTTGCTTATAATAATAATAATTCTTTAAATAGTTTGAAGTTTTGCAAATTCCAGCATGACACAGTTCTTTATTAATTTCTAATATAAATTCATTTTTCACGTTTGATGGAATATAAATTTTATGTTTATTAGTCATAATAATACCATTGTCTATATAAAAATATTCCGTGTTCTCTTAATTAATATCTTCTTTTAATTCATTTATTTCTTTTGAATTAATTTGCTATACTAAGTTGTGATAGTGCATCTGCATTACTATGTTTCTCACCTTTGTGATATTATAATATATCCAAACTACTTAAAAAATTTATCCAATTTTGAAATTGAGCTGTATTTGGCTTTTAGTTGTTAATATAAATGTAATTGCTTTATGATTAGTCGTCAAAATAAATTTCTTTCCATACAGATAATGTTTAAAATGTTGAGAAAAATAGAAAATAGATAGTAATTCTTTTCTCGTTATACAATATCCAATTTTATGTTTATTCATAATTGATGACCCATAAGCTATTATCTTTTTTTCATTATTGCCGCCTTTTTGGGATAAAACAGCACCTATACAGTCGAAACTAGCATCTGTATCCAAAATAAAGGTTTTATTAAAGTCTGGATGTCATAGTAATGTTTCACTGGTCAAAATATGTTTTAATTAACCAAAAGCTTCTTCACATTGTGTTGTCGAAACAATACTTTTGTTTTTACCACCTATCAAAGATTCCAATGGTCCAGCTATTTTTGAATCATTTTGAATAAATTTTCGATAATAATTACATAATCATAAAAAACTTCTGAGATGCTTTACACAGTTGGGCTGTTTCACGTTTTAAATTATTTCAAATTTGGAATTATCCATCTTAATACCTTTATCATTAATTATGTGACCCAAAAACTTCAATTCAGTTACTAAAAACTTACATTTTCTGGATTAATTTTAAGTCTAGATTTTTTAATTTGAAGAAAAAGTTTATTATTCATTCCATATCATATCACCAATAATTAATGTCATTAGTTTGTGGAAAGTCGAAGATGCCGCATCTATTCCAAAAGGCATCCTATTAAAGCAAAATTGACCATGTCTCGTAGAAAATGTGGTTTTCAATTTACTTTCCTCGTCCAATTCAACTTGGTAATAAGCATTTCCTAAATCTATTGGTGAAAAATAATTTGCCTCATTCAGAGAATCTAACATTTCGTCAACATTTGGAATTGGAAGGCTGGTCTATCCGTATTTGAATTAATAATTCTAAAATCTAAACACATTCGTATGTCAGAAGTTCCATTTTTAGGCACACATACAATTGGGGAATTCCAAGGTGATTAACATTTCTCTATTATTTTATTTTCCTCTAAATTTTTGACAATTTCTTCTAAGTTTTCTTCATAGTGCATTAGCTGTTGACGGGGTTTAATTGGTATCTGGGCTACAATTCGTTTCTATTCGGTGTTTTAAAATATCTGTTTTGCCTATATCCCATTTGGTAGGTTACTGGGTTTCGCTATTTGTTTAAAACCATCTTATTGTTACCCCGGTAACGCCATATAAATATCACTTTGACTACCACTCGGCACCCGTTGCTAGGCAACGTTGGAAATGTGTTCGAGTGGGTGGATTGTCCGCAAAAAGTGAGCACTATTACTAATACTGTAATTGCCCGGACAACCCTCGGGTTCAACGAGCCGTCGATGGAAGACCTATGGTCGCTTTACAATGTTCCCTGTGTGAAAAAGTTCAAGATCAGACTGATGTTGACCAGTAGAAATAGAACGATGTTCAGGTGACGCGGTGTGAATACTCATGACTTTTCGACAACAATTCGATATTATTTGCATCTTACAACATACTACTTTAGATTAGTTTAACAATAATTACAATTTTATTCAATAAAACAAGAAAAAAAACCGATTAAAAATAGACAATATCTGTAAGTTAATTCAGTGCTAAAACGATACCGGACACTTTAGGTCAATTTGCTTGTCAGACGCGCGGCTCTGCGTCGGGCGCGTTCTTTGCGTCCCGGCCGGTGATTGTTTGACGGCACTGCCGATGGAGTCGCTAATAGTGTGGGATTGCTGACTGAATCCCGGTACGCCAATTGAGATGGGGCGAAGATGAGAGGGTAAGTCACCGCTTCCCCTTCACGACTGGCGGCCAGGGCGACCTCCAGCCCCCTTATTTGCGTCCGGAGATTCTGATTTAGTTGGCGTTCCTCAGCCCAACCCTTCTGAGCAGAGGTGAGGCGTTGGTGGATGGACTTGAGTTTCGCCGGGTCCACCCAGGTAGATTTCACCTGCTGAACCTCCTCGGTGAGCTGAATTATCTGCTCGTATAGAGATTTGTTGGATTGCTGGGCGCGGGATAATTCCTTTTGTAATAGTTGGGCGGGTTCCATGACTAATAAAATAAAATAATTAAAAAGGCGGTTTACTGATAGAGCGGAATCATGTAATGTTAAGTTTATTTCAAACAAACTAATGAAAATTATTTAATAATAATGAAAATTCTAATTAAGCAAAAACAAAAAAAAAATTTAGTTTTAATTATCATTAATTCCACCTAATCAAAATACCAAAAGAAAACAATTTGATCTAATCATCACTAATCAAAATTGGGTCTATGTCCCTTCAGGGGAAGCCTTTCGCCACCCATTCCTCGGGTGTATAGCCCGAGATCGACATGGTCGGTCTCTTTGTATTGCGGGCTCGGGTCGTAGTGGTTTGCAAGGCCTGGTCGGGGAGATTTTTTGGGGGTGCCAATAGTTGTCGGCGATCCGGCCCGCCAGCAAATCTTCTTCAACGTTCGCCAGATACTGGCGAGCTCGGATCACCTGCAGGTTCACTTGGCGCTGATGTGCCTCCAGGTTTGTGAGCAGCCGCCGAGCCTGTTGGTAGATTTCTTCGGCCGGGCTCCATTGGTCGGCCATTCCTTGCCCCAGATTGTTTCTGTCGAGAAACTTTGACGGGGGGAATTCGGGACATTTCTCCTGTCTATATTGAGCCCAGGCCCACCTCCATCGGTCTGTGAGAGAAATTGTCACCTGATCCGTCGAATTAGTTGCTGAAATGAACATTATTAATGTGGATGATTTTAGCAACAGAAAATGAATATAATTGGTCTCTTGCACTTAATTAATCCTATTTCTTCCACTCTTATATATATAAGTAATTTTTAATTGATCTTCCAAGCATCCTATAGGGAAAAGGATTGATTCATTTCAAATGCTTTGTTTCATTTATTACCGTTATACCTATATATGATTATTATACATTTTCATATCTGCAATTAACTACTTCATGCTATTTTAAAATGTGGAGTAAGCAATATTGCAAAAATGTGTCCGTCGAAATATTTGGGAACGAAATACTCTCTTAACTCTCGGATAGAAGTTAGCATTTTTTGGGAATAGGACTGCGACAAATTTTCCATTGTAATTCATGGATTTTTTGATAAAATTTAATGACAACAAATCCCTTTATCACCCATTTTTTGAGTGTCGGACAACCTCCCTTCCCAAAACTATCGATCGAAAATGATTGTTTCGTTAAGCATTACATTTGCGATATGATTAACCATTCTGTGCGAGACTCCTGAAAATTTTCGAAATTGAATAAAATAATAAATGTAGAGTATGCTGACATAACTGATATTACTATAGGGAGGCGGATAAATGCTATGGGGGGTTGTGATGTCTGAGATTTAATGGACTAACTGCACTCGATCGGGGATTGGAAGTTATTTGCGGGGTAATAATGAAAAAACTTATGTTAATGGCGACAGGACTACTATGAATATAAATTGGGTGTAGAGATCGTTCGATTAAATATTAAAAAAAACCATTTATAATCATAAGTTAAATATAATTTATAAGAATCTCACTCTCCATTATCCTATGTTGCGTCGTCGTAGCCTCTCCATTAAGTATTCCAGGCGCCGACATCACCTCGTCAGAAATTTGTTGCACATTCATACTCGGGAAGACAAAAATCCAAAATGACTTTGTATCGAGATTACAATTAGGTTTTATTTCGTTGACGAAGCAGGGGTGTCCTGTACTTATTTACTGACACACAATGCTTGTTGATAGTAAGAGAAAATCGATTGATTCTGATGGATTATTTATTTGGTGATGAATAGAAGAGCGACGTAAATATTTAGGTTAAATTCAATATCCGTTGGTCGAGTGATTGGCGAGTCAGTTTGTGTATAGTTTAATTTGGACTTTTCATTGGTTTTGAAGATTCGCCGAAAAAATCGTTAACATCAGAATATGTGAAATTTTATGGTGATCGATTTTCCGATGATTTAATGATAATTTAGAGTTCGTTCTGATATATTATCTAGTAAGTCTTTTTTTATGCAATTATTCCCTATTATAACGGATTTTCTTTAGTTGGCGATGGATGCCACTTCTAAATATGCTGGGAACGAATTCGGAAACCTATTCCTGTTTTGGGTTATTCTGATCCCTTTGGATCAATTTGTCGGATGAGTTATCATTTCTATGTCGTTATTGATTATCCGGTAGGTGGGGTTACTAATTTAATTAATTTATTTTGCAAAATTTTGTAGAGATTGCAGGGATTTCAATGGAGTTTTATTAATTCAGGTATCCTATATATTTTTGTGGAGAAATTGATTTGGTAAGCGGTATTAATCTTTACTGAAATAAAATTGTCTTTTTAAATGAGTCTTTACTTTTATGTTCAAATTAATTCGTTTTTATTGATTACATTTCATAAATCCTATAAATATTGCATGAATAGTACGGTATCTCATCACTTGTTCCGATGATTTGGATCAATTCTTAACCGAGCAAAAATCTCGATGTCTACTTTATGATTTTTCGATACAAGACAGTTTTGGGGTGGTATGATCGCAATAATCGCTTAACGGTTAAAATTATGGTAATAGTTTGAAAGTTATGGTTGATTTTAATTATTGCTGATGTCGTTCTTTATGAGGGTGTTCGAAAAGGGTACGTCTGCTAACTACACTGATGGATCTACTCTAACTTGGGGGTTAATTAAATTCTCTGCTTTACTGAAAGTTTAGGGTGAGTTGGTTTCAATAGATATCGTTACAATTATGTCCTTATCGGGTTTCCTAATAACTATTTAACAATAACGTTAATTTATAATCCCCTTTTTTAAATTCATGTCAAATTTAGATTTACGAGAAAATCATCCCTTAATTACATAGCGGTGATTCCGTTTTTTCTTTTATAAGGGTATTTGAAAAGGCACGTCTAATCTCAGACTTAGAATCTGATTAAATTCTTTACTTTACTAGGAGTTTGAAGCGATTTATTTGATAACAAGTAGAAATCTATAATTTATAGTTAAGTTGAATTTATTAATTTATTTCATTTCATAGCAGTGATTTCATATTAATTTATTCCCCGTACCCTTTCCCTTTAATAGGCCTTAAAACGCATTTTATGTTTATATTATATTTAATGAGTGCCCATTGGACTACTCGGTGTGGTGATTTTGAGCCGTGTGTAAATTAATTTAGGTCAAATTTAAAGAAAACGAGAAACGAGGAAGTAGCCAAAAGACCCCTTCCTTATTTCTCCTTTCTTCTATACGGAATAATATTGACGTTCCAATCCCTGCGTTCCGCACGCCGGGTCTTCACGGGCACAGATCATCGGCGATATTCCACGCACTTACACGAATCTGAATAGTATGTTGAGTTTACTGACTTGCGATGTGTCTTGGCTGTGGGCCGAAAAAATTTCGACAATAAAATAGTTATTTTTATGGAAAAACAAGTTAATTTTAAGCATTATAAATATTTATTAATATATTAAGACAATATACAAATTACTTGACCAAAAAATCATTCGATAAAATAACATAAAATACATCTCCCCCCACGCCGACATCCAAGCAGAGCTCTACCGAGGTTGCGAGAATGTGACGTGGAGAGAGAGTTTCCAAATAAAACTACTGCTCACCTAAAAATAAACTTGAATAGATTTTTAAAACTAAATTCAAAATTTTCAAAATTGGTTTTTTGGTTAAATTTTATGTGAAAATGCATCGGTATTTATACCTATTTTCTGTCCCTAGCCTCGCGTGTTACTTTTGATTTAGTAAAACAAAATTCGACCTTGTTATTTTCTAGTGTATTCTAATCTTTATTTTTATCATTTTTTAATTTATTATGATAATTTTTTATTTGATATTTTTATTGAATTATTTCTAATTCAAATATTTTGATTTAAATTTCATTTTCATGCAATTTTCCATTTTTCCAAATTTCGGTCGAATTCATTGGGTTTTCATGTTATGTTTGTATTTGTTTCGTGCGGATCTTGTTGCATTTTGTTATTATTTTTAATTTATTTTTATGTTTATTATTTTATATGTAATTATCTTTTTTTCTCATATTTGATAGGGTTTAATTGATGTTTTAATAGGTTTGAGTTTAAATTTGCATGTTATGTTTGCATGTGTGTTACCGATCCATTTAAACAATTTTTTCAAGGCCGTTCGTGTTCTGGCCCAACACATTTATTACACATAAAAATATCTGTAAACTGTATGAAAATTTCATATACTGGATTACAACTTTCAATTTTTATTACCTCATCTACAGTTTTATTATCTTTCTTATTATTGTAGCCAAACTTTGGTTGTAAACTGAGGATATTATCATTACAAATCTTAACTAACTTAATATTTAATTTATTTAAAAAATCTATTCATACAATCACTTCTGGGTATATTTCTTTGGCTACAAAAATTCACCGATTATTTTCTTACAGTAAAATTCTATTTGTAAAGAAACTCTTCCTAAAATTCCTGAAATACTACCGTTGGCGCATGATATTTCTTTACTGGAAAGACAATCACTTAGTTTCATTTTAAAAATGAAAGAAGGAATCATCTTTTCTTCTAAACAGGTCTCAAGAAAACTAATGTCTAGTTCTTTTCTTTTGAAGGAGTTATAAACCTTCATAAACCTTTTAAACATTGGAACAGCTGCAACATGATTTATAAATAAATAATTAAATAAATTTGGAAACGATTTAATTAAAAGATAACGCCAATAAAAAACTATTCGTACGATATGTTTCGACAGCATAACTGTCATCTTCAGGTACAAAAAACCAACTAAAAATATTATGAATTAACTTATAATTTAAACAAATTAGAATTATTAAACATTAAGAAAAATATATAGTCTAAGTATACTTTACAATTTATCTCTTCTGATACTTCGTTCACCAGTCTTTGAAAAGTTGCTGGTGTTGGGGCTATACCTAAAAGCATTCTGCTAAGGAATATTATTTAGATTTAGTAGCAAAAGATGTTTATACTTTAGTACTTTCTTCTAATTCAATTTGGTAGAATGCACGACCAAGATTTACTGTATTAAACTATTTTGCGCCATAAATACTATCTAAAATTTCTTGGATAACAGGAATTGGAAATATGGATCTTTCTGATGATTTATTTAATAATCTGAAGTCAAGACAAAGTCTTATATTTTCACTATCTTTTTTATTAATGTATACTAATGGAGTGTTCCAAGAAGATGAGCATTATTTTATTATGCCATATTTTTCCATTTCTTCAATACATTCTTCAATTTTCGGTAAAATGTGTACGGGTTGTCTTCTAGGGTTCATATTAATACAATTTTCGTTGCCAACAGACTGATCGGAATAATTAATAAAAATACAATGAACATTACAGAAATTATTAGCTATGATTGTTTTAGAGGTAGATCAAGTATGAACATAATAATTGATAATTTAAACCTTAGATGTTTGTTAGATACTGGTGCTAATCTTAATGTTATAGATCAGAAGTGTGCAAACATTTTTGCTGTGAAGGTCAGTTTCGGATTTTAATCCATTTGCAGAGGCCAAACAAATATGTGAACTAAAATATTTTATTATTAGTAAAACAGCATCGAATTTTATTTTTATAGTAAATTAAAGATGCAACAATTCTAAACAAACATGACTAAATTATATAAAATTAGAAAAATATTTCATGCAATCTTTAATGAGGATTATGGAACTGTGTTTTTTCCTGGAGAATTTGATCAAAGTTGGGATTAAAATCGGGAACGATATCAATATCCTTGATATCTATCATTGAGAGTGTCCCAATGAGAGATTGAAATTGAGTTCTATTGAGTTTGACTGGATTTACCAAATTGCATATTGATAGGCTCCTTTAAAAAATACATTTTAGAATTGTGGAACATCTGAACTGGTTTGACACTGATAGCAGAGCTCACTATTTTCTTGGTCATGTTTGATTTATGATATTTATAAGGTGGTGACGAGCCTTTATAACCCTTGCTAGATACTGATTAACCAATCAGAATCATGCATGAATATTGCACGGTTATTGCATTTTATGTGTGCCTCGATTATTTTTATATATGTTTTAATATGCCAAATTGTTATTACTATATTATTGTAATCACTAATATTATAACTATTTAAAAATTTAATACTATTAAAACCAAACAAATACTAATATTATTACTATTTAAAAGATTTCTACTAATAAAATCAGACTATTAAAAAATATCAAACCAAAACAACCAAATAAAACATTTATTTACTAAAAAGTTTAAATTTACAAGCATTTTGAACAGATTTCACAAGACACCATTCGACATATCTTTGATATCTGAAATTGCAACAGCTGCAATCCAGAATAAATGGGTATTCGGGTTCCATGTCCTTCATTTTTCGATCAAGCTTTACATCCAATAAAGCTTGATCGATTATATTGAATATCAAGATATTTGTCTCGGTGTATACGAGATCTGGAATCGTTGATTCTGGTTGTTCTTTCAGAATTGATCGCATTTGAGGGTAAAAGTAGAACAAAAGCTCTAAAATTACTTCTTGATATTTATCTGTAAACAATGATAATAATAATAAATAATAAATAAATAATAAATAATAAATAAATAATAAATAATTCTCAATTTCCTTCTTTGATTTTACTGAACTTGTCATCGGAGTAGAATTTTCCATTTTAAAAATGAAGTAAAATAAATAAGAAAATTGTTTTAATTAATCATTAGCCAATCAGATATCGACCAATCCCATGATTTCATTGTGTATGTCTGTAACAATATTTTTGTACTCTAGATTTCGCAACCCTAATATGACTATTTTCCCATTGGCAAACACGTTAACACACATTGGGTTGTATTTTAAAAGCATCAATGCAAGAAATAATTCTGTCTCGAACATACAAAGACATTTTGTTGACATGTTGTATAGATTGATAGAATGTCCCATATCCATGGTAACCGTAATTGACTGTATATTAATATCCTTTATTCTATATTGTAATTTATTGACATCTAAAGGTTTCTTGCATCACATGATTCTGCATTTGCCGGATTTGAAAAATATTATAGGGTATTTCCCAATCCTATCAACAATTTGCTGGGGTTTACCATTTGGAAACGTCGTTTTTGATACATCGAAAATTTTTTTATAATTTATATTTGACAATATAATTAAACAAAAAAGAAATATTAATCTATATATATATATGATTTTTAGAAAGAGTTCATTAAATTATATAATATAAACAAAAACCCATAATTATACAAATTAATAATGGAATTAAGAAATGATGCTGTATATCAAATCGTTGGCCCAGGTGGTAATGGTAAAACTATGTTTGTGTGTAAATTACTGAAATCTAATTTATTCCAAACAAAATTTAACAAGAGTTATTGGCACAGAGGTGCAGATGAAGAACATGGATTAACTCAAGATAATTTCTGTAAATTGAAAACCATGAAAATAGTAAAGGGTTTCGATAATAATCGTAATTTTCTTATCAGTGCATTTCAAGATGTTACAAAATCACCACATGGCTATATATTTATTGAATTCACACAACAATGCAATGATGATTTACGGGTAAAAACAGATATTTTCAATAAAGGTGCCATGGTTTATAAACAAAGTTGAAAACATTAACATGTAAAAATGTTTATGAAATCCAGACTTAAAAATGTCCGAAAACTTAGACAAAGTATTAAAAAGAAAATAAAGAATGAAAAAGTTCCACCAAAGACTAGTTATACACAATCTAAAAAACTAATAACCTAGAATTTTCCCGCAATGAATCTAATTTCGAAAAACATTATTAAAAGGAGTTATAAAAAGACCAGAGTTAAAATTTTAAAAAATCATAGGAGTTTCCCATATTTTAATGAATTGTTAAAGGCTTCGAGTATGAAAAGAATGTCTATTTTACAATCATTTCCAAATATTGTTGTCGATGATTTACTCAAAATTCTATTAAAAGTAGACAGAGGTAAAATTAAAATCAGTAAATCTAAAAATCTAGTATTGAATAAACATTGTAAGCCTTTATTATTATTATTATTATTATTATTATTAATATTATTATTATTATTATTATTATTATTATTATTATTATTATTATTATTATTTTAGGCAAGAAGTTTTACAATAGTAAAGTTAAGCAAATCCTGGATCGTCTCAAAATAAATCATTATTCTGTACATTCTCAATACAAAGCCACACATGTTGAAAGATTTAACCGGACATTGAGGAATAGATTGAAGAAATATTTCGTGCATCAAGGTAATAAAATATGGATAAATGTATTGCCGAAAAAACTTGTTAGTTATAATAATTCATCGAGGTCTGAATGGTTTGAGACCCGTAGATATCAGCTCGAAAATATTAGCTAAATCAGTACGGTCTAAAAAAGTTGTAAATATAACAAAACCAAAATATAAAGTTGGTGATCACGTTAGAATTAGTAAAATATCTGCTTCACCTTTCATCAAAAATTTCGATAGTAATTGGAGTGATGAGGTATTTCAAATTACTAAAATTAATACTAAACAGAGTCCTGTAATGTATGTTATTAAAGATAGTGATAACAATTTAATACAAGGGAAATTCTATGAACATGAATTACAAGTTATTTCCAAACCTACAGTGTTCAGAATTCAGAAAATATTGAAAACTAAAATGGTGGGTAAGGATAAACAATACTATGTCAAATGGCATGGTTATCAAAAACCGTCATGTATATCATCAAAAGACCTAGTAAAGTGAGTTTCTATACAATTTTACCGAGCAATAGTTGCCCACTAATCCATCTGGAAAATCAAGCAAGTAAATTTATGGTTAATCTTCAAAATCCAATTTATTTACATGGAAATTGGGAAGTTGCTTTGCAAGACCTTACATTTGTGTACAATATATTCCCATTTTATAGTCAATGTAAATTCAATTACAAGAAGCGTGTTCCCAAAACATGTAATGGGATTTTCTCAATCAATAATTTTGAAAGATATTTTCATATTCCGAATCAGATTTTAGATGAAAATAGTGGCATGTTTTTCAAAAATGGATTGAATGTTAGTTGTGATTTTAGTCCATTTACAACAAAATTTGAAAGTATTGATAATGCCAAGCGAATGGGTAGTGATAAGCATAACATTGTTGTTCCTGGTACTGAATACCTATTACGTTTCAAAACTTTTATTGATGTCGGCCCTGTGAATGAACACATCAAAATAACTGTATCATATATTAATGAGGTGGAAGATACATTTACATTTACTAATGATTTATATATTGAAACGCTTGAAGAATTACATAAATATATTTCATTCAATTGTTTACATATATTTAAAACAATTGAATTTGTTAAAGATGGATTATGTAACTTCAGTCTGAATAATAACATTTGTGAAGTTACATTTGATAAAAATTTGGCTAATACATTGGGATTAGATAAGCAAACATATCGGGCAAGTACTTTTGGTGTACGCAAACCAAAAATAATAAAACTTCATAGACAAATGTTCATATATACTAACATCATCGATCCTATAATTATTGGTGATTCTTTGTTTACTCTATTGAAATCTATTTGGGTTGATAAACATGACCAGGATGAAGTTGTCAATATAAATATCGATAATCTCATGTACTTACCGGTATCAACATTATGTATAAACAATATAGAAATAAATATTCGTGATGATAGCGGTAAATTTATTGAATTTAGTAAAGATACAAAAACTCATTTGACATTACATTTTCGTAAATTAGATGGCCAATAACGATATTATTAGTATGTATAGTGGTAGCCAAAGTGGTGGCGAATTATCATATTTTATTGGTAAACAGTATGGATCAGGATGGTTGAGAACTATTGGTAGATTTGCACTTCCTATTCTTAAACGCCTTGGTCGTTTTGGTATGAAAACCGCTAAAGATGTGATAATGAATGAGCAGAAAATATTACCATCTCTGAAATCAAATGCATTATCAGAGTTAGGGAAAGTTGCAGGTATGTTTGAAAAACCCGAAGCACCAGCTCAAAAGCGTAAAAGACATCATAAACATATAAACAAACGAATGAAAGGCCATGGAACTATATTTCACAAATGATTTGTGGTAAATCTGAATTGTGCTTATTTGATAGACCATCTCCCCAGGCGGTAATTGAAATGGGGGCCTTTAAAGATGTATTCCCTATGAATTCTATTATGGATAGTAGAACCGATATTGAATTTTATATTAATAGTTCCCAAACTGAATATCTAGATTTGAACGATACATTGCTAACTGTTCAGATCAAAGTTGTAGATAAAGATAGAAAACCGTTGGGTGAACCTAGTGATGTTATACCAAACAATTTCTTGTTTCATACACTTTTTATAGATGCAGTTCTTGGATTTAATAATATCAAGATTGAGGGTGGTAACAGTACATATATTCACAAAGCTCTAATAGAAACTATTATAAATTACAATAGCGATACTAAAAATACATGTTTAACTCCTTTGGGTTATGGTAGTGATGACGATAGGAAAAAGTGGATTAAAGGTTCGAAATTATTAAACATGTGCTCATCATTACAACTCGATTTTATGGATCAACCGAAATATTTACTCCCAGGTGTTAATGTACACATTAGATTGAAAAGATCAGAGTCTGCATTATTACTAACAAGTGCCAACACAAAATCAATTCTTCAATTATTGGTGAGAAGAGTTCGTGTTGAACTCTCTGTATTAGCCGGTCATCAAATGGGGCTTAATTCTAAGCATGCAATATATGAATTGAAAACAAAGGAAATTGTTCAATTTGATATTTCTAAAGGTGCAGCTTCTTTATATAAGGAACAAATATTTGGAGATAGAAGAATGCCCAATTTTATATTGGTAACATTTCAAAATGAATATCAATATAATGGATAATACTTAACATCGAGCTCAATTTTCAAAGATTTTGGTGTAACATCGTTAACTTTATCGAAAAATAGTGATTATAGAGAAACATATACTCAAGATTTCGATAATGATAATTATTGTGCTACATATATGCAGAGCATAGTGAGAAATATGGGTTATTTAGATAAAAACCTTAATTGTGGTTTAACTCTTGAGGATTTTAAAAGCAAATATCCATTCTTTACATTTGTTTTGGCACCCGATTTTGATTTAAATCAGAGTCAATTACCTCAAAATGGAAATTTGCCATTATATATAAAGTTTGCTAAACCTACAACTCAACCGGTACATGTTGTAATATATGGCGTATTTGAAAATGAGGTTCAAATAACTGCAAACAGAACCGTGTTGGTTTGAAAATGTTGGTATAAATGTATAGATAATTTATGATAATTTGACAAAAAATAAAAATCTGATTAAAAATCTAATTGAATATATATTCCTACTTTAAGCCGATCTTTGTCAGATATAGTTCGTTGTGGTCAATACGTTAAAATTCACAATCTGTTGATTGTTGTTGCAACTTAACTTTGTAGAAACTAGAGAGTGACGTTTTGTATTAAAGTTCGTTCTATTGTTGAATTCTTGGTTGTTTCTCCTAAATGCAATTCTATATGTGTTTTTCCTAGTATGTTAATCTTTATATTTAAACCTTTCCCAGGACCTCAACACTACTCTTTCGAGCGTTGTGCGATAGGATTTAGGAAGGGGGAATACTGAGCTGCTCCAGATACTGCCTTCACCACGGGTTCCCCGCTATCAAACCGGTTCGATCCGGGGTAACGAAATTATCAGTTTATTGTCTTGCGTGCGTATGGATTATAGTATGTATAAGAAAAAACTTTGGAAAATCTTTAGGTTAGTCCTCATGATGGAAGTTCAATAATAAACGGAATTATATAAAAATTAACGTGAGTATAAAATAAATACTTGAATCAAAAAATTTATTTTTACAAATGTAAAAGGAAATCTAAATTATCATAATTATTAGCAATACTTCATCAAAAAAAATTTAAATAATATTCCCAATATCAATATAATTCATAATAAAAAATAATAATAATTACTTTTATTTTCTTCCAATAGGTACGTACAATAAAATTAGATAAACAAGAGTAAAGTAATAATAATAGCAGTAGAAATATTTGAGTGTTTTGAGAGTTTTTTTAGAGTGACAGAGTTATTTTTGCTCAACCAGCATCGCCTTATATACCACGATTGTTCGTGTGTGTGTTTTGATATGGTAAAACAAGGAGTTTTCCAGAATATTCCAAAAAAAACTTTTTTAAATTCCTTTCGATTTAAAATTAAATTTTTATATTTTTATGTACAAAAATTTTTACTTTATTTTTTATTTATTTTATTTTTCTTTAAATTCTCCATTTTTTCTAAATTTAAGTTTTCCGCTCAAAAACACACAGGCGTTGTCGTTCTGGTTAAACAAAAATGGGCTTCATCAGTTTTTGCCCAACAAAATAATGAAAATATTATAAATAATGTAAATATTATACCAGATATAAATAATGAAAATATTATAAGTAATGATATTATTATAAATAATTATATTATACA
The DNA here is from genome assembly GCA_022537955.1 of Schmidtea mediterranea. Classification (NCBI taxonomy): domain Eukaryota; kingdom Metazoa; phylum Platyhelminthes; order Tricladida; family Dugesiidae; genus Schmidtea; species Schmidtea mediterranea. Next base: position 231,748,837 of record CM039680.1, read on the forward strand.
ATTCGGAGGTTCTGTATTAGAGAATGAGCCGAACATATCAGTAAATTTAAATGGCGCTATTAAAACTTTACGTTTTGATATATCTAACGCGCAACTAATTAAAATAACTTTAATCGAGCGAATCAGTAATAAATTAATTTTAGAAATCAATAAAATGAGGAGCGTTAAAATTCAGTTCGCAATGTTAATTAAATTTGAAAAAGATGGTGAGATCCGTGACAATTATTTTTCGAATAATGCGGAGACATTTTCGGACAACTTTTTAAGCGAAAGGGTTAATAGACTTAATGAAAAAATAGAGCAATTCACCAATTTAGGCAGTGGATGGCGTGTTATTAATATTATGGAAATACACTTTATTTTAACTAAATATGCTCCTATTAATCGTCTGTCCGGACATAAATATATTAACACCCCTTCATTCAAAAATAAAGGAGCTATAGTAAATATGAAAAATAATGACAACCATTCTTTATTTATTAAAGAAAGATATAATTGGCGAAAATTCCCAAAGAGTCTAAATATACAGAGTTTTTAGATGAGTTAGAATATGATGAGGTCACGGATTGTCCCATGAAACTTTGCAACATCCCAAAGTTTGAAAAGAAAAATTCTAATTTTAACTTAGCAATAAATGTTTTTTCGTACACACCAACTGATATAATTTATGAGGTCCCAGATAATTATGTCTTTCACCATTCTCATTTAAGTTTAATACATAGAACCAAAGTCACAAACGGAAACCCTATTTATTTATTATTGCTTGAAATTAAGGACAGATATCATTATACTGCAGTGACCAATATCAACTGATTAATGAATTGCCATCAAACACCTGACTGTAACATACAATTTAGATGCCGTGTCCACATTGCCTTAATGGGTTTAGATTAGATAATGCATTCAATGCACATCCCACTAAATTTGCCCTGTATTTATATTTAGGATACTTCATCTTGGAAAACGTATATTTACATGCAAATTACTTTAAATTTGGAAACTCTCTTGCGTCCAAAGATTTGTAAAAATTGATCAAGTGTCCTTATATTTATCCTTGATTTGATCGTTAGCTTGAAGATCAATTATTTCCATTTGAAACTGACTTGAAACGTCGGCAACATTGCAGTCAAATGAATTTTGAAACAGCCAAGTTTCTTTGGATTTATTTCAAGATCAGAAAATCACTTTTGAAATTCTTGTTTTAAAACTGCAATAAATTTTACTACAAATCTGGTAGGAAATTAATCCTTAGTTTCTGTATTAAATTCTTCACAGCATGTGAAATGAGTAAAATTATATTCATTCATCTGACTTTCGAGCAATATCAGCTTTTCTCTGAATGCTTTGATTTGTGCGAATAAATCACAAATTAAGCTGTTTTTGCCTTAGAGCTTTTTATTCAAGTTATATCTTATAAATAATAATAAATTTTGAATAATAATTATAATATTGTGACCGGCACAATGTGCTACAAGAATAAAATTTTGTATCATATGGTCCTAAAGAATTATTCAAATCGTTACTAGACAGTTTGTATTTACTTAAGTGCCATGAAACAGCGGCATTAAGATTAGATCTCACTAAAAAAGTGCATCACAGTAAATTTATAATTTAAGTGAGTTGAATTAAAGATAGTATACCTTGTGAAACGTCGAATTGGTAGCAAGGATAAGATAAAAGAGTCAACCAACTTTAGACTCTTGTGTTTTCATATTCATTAAGTTTTCTTGTTTGTCAATGGTTAATTATAATTTAACACGTTGACGGACAGTAGGAACAAGCGAAGTTCGAAAATTGACACTATATGTTTTTGTTATTTTTAGAATGTTAGAAGTATAGTTTTACTCTTTCTGCTTAAATAAACTTCTGTTTAAAGTATATTTCTGTTTAAAGTATAAAATGAATAATAAACAAATACATACCAGTATAGTTATTTAAATAATAATAAATATCGTTAAACGTATCAATAAGAACTATAAATTCAATAGAAAACACGATCGCACTACTCCCTTCACAACCACGTGCATACTGAATCTGCAACTTGTATAACAGGTGAAATATGAACTTCAACCTAAAAAGATGTTTTCAAAACACGACACTATGCTTCTACGTATACGCCAGTAAGTGCACATTTGTGCTGCTATAGCCGTAGTGTCTAAAAACGACCGTTTCGTTTTGGACGGCTATAGCAGTCATGCCACATTGTGAACTTCGCTTTGACGGCTATAGCCGCAATTGTCCGTCAACGTGTTAAGTTAATACAATCTTTATGCTTTCAAAGTTTAGTTCGATAAAAGAAAATTTAAGGCCAACGTCATTTTTAAAATGATTTAATAATTAACAAAACAATAGTAGATTAACAATTTCATATTTTCTTTTATATGAGTGCATAATGTTAAAAACCAAATAAGTTAATTGAATCCTTCCTTAAAAGTTAGTTAAATTTTAGAAATCATATTTGTTTAAATTATACTAAATTTTTAATTTGGAAAATTTATGATTTTATATATTTTATTAAATATTCTCTTCGCTTTCAAATAATATTAATATTCATCTTTAAAATTACCAAAAGATGATTTGTAATATATTCTATCAACAGCTATAAAAATATTCATATCAGAATAAATATTAATGACTAATAAAGAAATGGAATAAATTTTATAACTCTAGAAAAGGACAATGAATTCGAGCAATTTAAAGATCTTTATAAAAATCGATTTTTAGTCTCGTTTCAGAAAATTGTGACTGAAGATGCTGTACTAGGATCGAAAATGTATATTTTAGTAATAAATATTGTTTATTATAATTGCTACATTTCAAATTGGTTTAAATTTAAATAAAAATTTTTTTTACAGGAAAGCATTAATCGAAACTCAATTATTATGATGCAGTTAGATTAATTATTTTAAATTAATAACAAATACAATGAATATACCGAACAAACCGAAGCGAACTCCGGTGACCAAGAAGGGACACATTTGCCACTAATAACCGAACATGTAATGTGAAAACTAATAACTCACCAATTAGATATTATTCACATTTCAGAAATATGCTACTTGCGGGGATAATAGACGGAATAAAGTCATTTATGTGGATTTAATCAATATTTTTGGTCATTTCAAAGGATTTGACAATTACAAGCGACGTTTCGATCAGTTTAATGAATTAGATTTACCGGATTTATCATTCAATTTGTCATTGTTGTTGGCATTGCTAAAGCCTATTGCTCTGTCATTGAAATATTTGACCGCACTTACCATTGAAGAGTTTGTCAAACCGATTGTCGTAAGTTTATTTCAATAAATAAATTAATCATTTTAATTGTGTATATATATATATATATATATATATATATAATATTTCAGCAGACTCACTGCCAAACTATATAGAATAAATTACTTTGATTTTGACAAATTTCTTTTACATTCTAAAAGTATTCTTTTAAAAATTAAAAATTTTGCATTTATAAATCACAAATTTTATAAATTTTTTTTAAAAATTAATTTTTAAAATTTTAACAAAATTTAAATATAATTCTCAACAAAAATATTTTAAAATTTCTAAAAAGACTATGCTACATTTAGTTTCATACTGCAGCACAAAATTGCGTTTACTAATAATAATCAATATCAATAAGTAATTGAGAACTATAGAGCGGAACTGACGGGCAGTCATTCCAATGCATGTGACATTACACCGATGACATAAATATTCATAACCAAGATCTGAATACCATTTAGTAAGACTTGAAATGTATCAATAAACACGATGACGATCCTATAAGGGGCCGTCCATAAATGATGTCACGCACCTAGGGGAGGGGAGGGGGTCACACATTTGTGTGACGAGGGAGAGAAGGGAGGTGTTTAAGAACTGTGACGTCACATCAAATTGCACAATTTTAATTAAAAGTTCCATTTAAATTTTAGCTTTCCAGGGCCTCCTTTTTAATACATGTTTTGTCATGATACTAGAGTGCAGCATCACACTAAATACATACTAAAATATCAATAAAGTGATTTGAAACATGCGAAATAAGAATTTTTAAGGGATCAAAGATTTGTGACATCATATTTGAGGAGGTCTAACGTTTTGTGGTGACGTGTGACGAATGGGGGGGGGAGGAAAATAATTATTGATTGTTTTTCATTTATTGAAGTTCTACATCTCTTCTTCAATTCCAAAATCATTCTCTTGAATGAACTCGATAAAAAAGAATTTGAAATTGAGTTAGAAGAAGACATCACAGATGGTACGAGTGTCATGCGAAAATATGGAAGAGAAGTTATGCATGAATCACTGCATTCATTTAGCGGTAATGGATGTTTTATATACAAAATCAGTAACAATGAAAATACTGATGAAGAATTTCTTACATACTGAAGAATTTCTTAAAGATAAAAATTTGTGTTATAAAAACATTAATCGATTAGAAACAAAAAAAATTAAAATAAAAAATTTAAAAAATAATTTAAAAATTTAGAAGCTAAAAAATTGTGTTAAAAACATTAATCGATCTTAATATGGAAAGAAACAAATATTCTAATATTATTCGGCGCATTAAAAACCAAAAACCAAAAATTTTAAAATTAAAAAATTTTTTTTTAAATTTAGAAGCTAAAAAATTATGTTAAAAAACATTTTTAAAATAGGTGATTGATGGAAAGAAACAAATATTCTAATATTATTAGGCACATTAAAAGCAAAAAAATTAACATTTTAAAAACAAAAAATAAAAAAAAATAAAATTAAGAAGCTAAAAAATTGTGGTAAAAACATTAAAATTTTTTAAATAAAAAATTTAAAAGAAATTAATTAATATGGTGGTAACTTTTAATCGGCCATTTAAGATTTATTAGCATTAAAAAATTTTTTTTGTCGGTTGGGTTCACTTTTAGGTCTTGGGATATGAGATTCAGATACTTTTTGCACTTAATTGGTCAACCCTGTCCACATCACCTTTTGTACTGTTATAATACGATATTATCTCAAGTAAGTTTTTCTCATCTAATAAATTCGTTTGGGGTGAGTGATAATGTATTGAGAGAAGTATCACGCTTTTTGATCTTCTAGGTACATACGATAATAACTTTAGTGTTGAAGAGAAGCTAAAAAGGGATGAAAAAACTTCTGTCTTTATTCGGCAAAATCTCTTTTGGAATCTCTTGTTTATTTTTTCGCAAAGTACCAACTAATGTAAGCAAAGTTTCTGCAAGAGGTATTGATGGTATACCAATTATCGGTCGTAATGTTTCGAGCACTTCCACTATAATTTTGAATAAGGCAAACCAAAATATCTTTTCCGCTCATATTAACCCGATAAATACTACTTGGTTGTTTAGCAATATAGACCTCCATATTTAGCTGGTTAGTTCGGCAAGTATTGATTGAAGGAGGATCGTCCTCTGAATGCTAATAGTATTTCATCCACGGTCAAGGCTTCGCTTGGTGTATAATATTTGAAAAAATTTGCACCAATTTTGTCCATAATATAATGAATTGGGGCTGATTTATCAAATTGTCGTCTCTCTTCTCTGGTTCCGATGTCATCAAAGAGAAGCAACGCGTCAGAAAACGAATTTGAGTGCTAATCATTGCTGCTCAAACCACCTCTATTCCTGTGCCATCATTTGAGAAAATATCCACCACGCTCGTTCTCGATTCTTTCTTTGCGCCTATTACATAAAGAATACGAATATATGCCTTTATCTCATCCAAAGTAGTATTTCGTTCATCTATCTCTCTTGAATAGGCCTCTTTCACTCGTTCAATATAAATATTCGTATAATTTACGATTTCTTCCATCACTTCATTGTCAAAAAACAACCTGCAACCCGATATCGTATCTTTCACTGATACTGGTTCTCCTTTTAGACCTTGATATTCATTCAATATATCACATTGACGTCTTCTTCGCATTGTTGGAGCTGTTTTCGACCATAAATAGTTGGTTTTGCCTAAAAATACGTTGTTGCGCTTTCGTCATCATCATCATCATCACTATCACTATCGCTATCACTATCACTATAACTATCACTATCACTACCAATCAATCACTATCACTATCACTATCACTATCACTATCACTATCACTATCACTATCACTATCACTATAACTATCACTATCACTACCAATCAATCACTATCACTATAACTATCACTATAACTATCACTATCACTACCAATCAATCACTATCACTATCACTATCACTATCACTATCACTATCACTATCACTATCACTATCACTATCACTATCACTATCACTATCACTATAACTATCACTATCACTACCAATCAATCACTATCACTATCACTATAACTATCACTATCACTATCACTACCAATCAATCACTATCACTATAACTATCACTATCACTACCAATCAATCACTATCACTATCACTATCACTATCACTATCACTATCACTATCACTATCACTATCACTATCACTACCAATCAATCACTATCACTATCACTATCACTATCACTATCACTATCACTATCACTATCACTATCACTATCACTATCACTATCACTATCACTATCACTATCACTATCACTATAACTATCACTATCACTATCACTATAACTATCAATCAATCACTATCACTATCAATCACAATCAATCAATTACTATCATCATCACCATCATCATTATCATCACTATCAATACTCACCTCAGACAAACTTTCATGAGCACTAATCATTGTTTCAGCATCACTAAATTGCTCGAAATTAAAGTTTTTACTTTCACCAAAATCATCAATATTTTCTTTTTCTTGAAATAAATTTTCTTTGAGTAGGTCTATGCTTGAATTTATGTGCTCTAAATCAAATATTTATATCAAAGGGAAAATTTAAAAAGTTTAGGGATGATCGGAGAAGTTTTATAAAATATATTACAGTTTGAATTTTTTTTTTGTAGCATTTGCTACCAGGTGAGCATCGAAGGGTTAATGCCTTATTTTGAAGCTCTTGTATTTTCGGGTTTCTTCTGTTTATTCGAATTTTTACAAAACTTCCTTGTCGGGCCGTAAAGCACTAACCAGATTACTATCTCTATTACAGCTTTCATCTTGATCATGCGATTAATCTGCGTTCTTAGTTCGTCGTGTCGATTGCCATTCTTAGTTTCATCTTGTTCATTCATTTTTGAAAATTGACCAATGTTTTAATTTTTATAGTGATTTTTGAATAATTTCTATATTTCATTATTAATTTTACGGTCTTGTATTTTATGGTTCAATTATGGTTTGTCTAACCGTTAAAAATCAAAAGTTTTCAATTAACAGGGTTGCTCCTTAGTCACTGCATGTTTGCAACTACCTATTATGTTTTGACTTCTAAATATCTGATTTTATTTATATTTTATACTATAAAGTATACTATAAATTTTAGCCTTAAATTTAAAAAGATAGTAAGAAACCACTGACTGGCGTACGGAAATTATTTTCAGAAGTTCTCAGGCGACCGCTGGCAAATTGTTACTCGACGCAATATTATACTTGTTTTTCGATCTTAAATAAATGCAATTCAGTTGATGATAGTCATGCATCAGGATTTAACCCATCGATTTCAATATCTCTCTTAAGATATTTGTTTCATTTAACTTCTGCATCATCTTTACTCCTATAAATAAAATATAAATCAGTTACAGATAAATATAATTATTATATATAATGATACCAAGTTCGATTTCATGTTAAGGTGTTTTCTAATTGGATTATACATAACTTAATGAGTCATAACAAAGAATATGATGTATATTCTTGTAACTGAACTCATTCCGATCAAATCAATGATTTGCCGCTATCATGGACACACATCTAACCCATTCATTTCAAACCATGCTACAGATCTCGCTCTCTATTGAATAGTAAACACCATAGCTTTATTCTTAAGTGGGAAAAGGTGAAATCCTACATTCTGATGCACTTGTGTATATAAGAGTTATTCTCATCACACCATTAACTACAAAATCATTTTATACAAATTGGTTTAGAGCAATAGACCGTAAATCCTAACTCATTGTAGAATTTCTTTCATGTGATTAAATAACAAAAATCATTCATTTTATTTTCAAAGTGGTGTTGCAGACATCCAGATTGTGAGAACTGAAGAATTACATTTTACAATCTTATTTTTTTCCTAAACGTGTTAAATTTTAAAATTAAGGACCACTATTTATCAATTCTATTTTTAAATAATTAATATTTTTCTTCCATTTATACATTCTTAATCACACACACACACATGTATATTCACTGGAATGTGTACCGCAATCCCCAATATCTATTTGAGGAAACATAACGTGATGTCCAGTGCAATTTCCAACAGTAGACTAGTTTTGAGCTAATGGCTCTCATCAGTTCTAAGCGGGAGGCGCTCATATTTCTCCTCGTACTAGGTAAGTTTACAACAGTGTCAAGTTCACTGTGCACTGAACATCAAACAAGTTTACAATGCTTGGCTTTGAGGCAAGAAAAAAGACGAATCTTTATCTTGAAACAATGGTACATGCAATCTTACCTCTGCGCACTACAAGTGAAACACAGAAACTGGTTACAATCTACCAGACGACCAAGAAAACTTAAATTTAAATTATTCACGAATGTCTTATTCGAATTAAAGAATAAATTAGAGGAAACATAACGTGATGTCCAGTGCAATTCCCAATAGTAGACTAGTTTCGAGCTAATGGCTCTTAGTACTATTCAGGAGGCGCTCAGATTTCTCTTCGCATCAGGTAAGTGTACAACAATGTAAAGTTAACTCTGCTATACACTCACCCTTCTGCACAATACACCAAATAAGTTTGCATTGTTTGGCTTTGAGGCAAGAAAAAAGACGAATCTTTATCTAGATTTACGTATCAAAGAATTTGTTTTTCATTACAATTCGTTACCTCTCGTTTTCGAACAATTGTTAGAACATCATACATTGGTTATTATTAATTATTGTACAACCCTTACAAAAATAAACCGATACATGCCATATATTAGATAAATGTAGACACAATGCTAAGATTCTCAAATGGTGAATATTTCGTAGCACTTTGATAGGTTACATTTATACTGAATTCAATTCAAGGCAGCAGTTCCTGTCACTGTTTTTAAGCTTAGTCCAATTTCATTGTACCGTAAAGTACTGAATATAGTACCCAGGTACTCTAATTGGAAAATAACAATATTTTGAAAAAATAATAAATCCAATTAGTATATCCAGGTACTATGATTGGTGTGCGTATACCTGGGTACACTATTCGAAACACAACATACATACATATGATATATTCCTCACACATAAGTAGTAATATTACAACTAAACCAATTAACATAATTTAACAATAAAACAAAAACAGCTATATTTTTCATTCAAAAAAACAAAATCATAATTCTTTATTAATAAAAAAATGTACCTACCTACCTAGGTATATTTAGGAACATAGTCTGATAGGATTTTTTAAATATTTAAAAACTTTTTTGACCTTTTGAGCTAATTCAAAAAGCTCCTGTGTATCAACTTCACTGGAAGTTTCGCTTATATATTCATCATCAGAGGAAGAACTTTGGCTATCACCATCTACATCTACAGTTTCTATATTATCATCAACATCAGTTAAATTTACATTAGCTTAATGAATCTCCACCAACTCGTAAACTGTATCATATGGTCCAGTATCGAATTCAGAAATATTTTATTCACCAGCGTCCTCGCGAGGTTTAAGAACAGTCTAAAGTTGACTATTCAGTTTTTCCAAACATTGCTTTTCTAACCTCACCAACTCCACAACAAATTATCTTTCAATGATTTCTGGTAAAATTTGTTTTAAAGCTGAGGATGTAAAATCAACAATTTTTTTTGCTAAATTCCTCTTTACCATTTATAAGCCAATCATTTCAAGCTGGTCTCAAAAAATTTTTAAATGGATTGTTAATTGAAACATCCAATGGTTGTAAAAATGACGTAGTTTTTGGAGGTGTTGTAATTGGCTCTGCATTACATAGCGGGCCAAATTCATTCTCCAGGCCCACAATATTTTTACTCAAGCCCACATGTGGGCCATGGGGCCTACGTTGAGAAACACTGGCTTAAATCATATTTTTTGATATTTATGATCTCACGTGAAAACTCCGTGAAAACCTTTCTAAAGGTTAAAATCGATCTTAATGGGCAGAATACTTTTATAAGCGACATATAACTCAAACATCCAGAATATTCCCAAATTGTAAGTGAATTCGTATGCATGCATGGAACAAATAAGATTTTGTTATTATAAGGTTTTTCAGTCACTATAGTCATTTTCTTCAATAGTTTTTACATAATTTTGTAAAATGGTATTAGGTACTGGCGAATTTTTGAAAAGCTTAAAGATTTTTCTAATTTTTTTTATAAATTCAAATTTTGAATTAATATGATTTAATTGATATAACTCATACTCATTGCCGTCATCACATTCATCAGATTCTGATACAGAGGCATTTGAATCTTCATCTTCGTTCAAGTTCACGTTACAATCTTGATTTGGTGTAATATAGAAAACTTTTATAACTGCTATATGAATGGCATGGTTATAACTGCTGGGTACTTATGGGGAAAATTTTATATAAGTAATCTAGGGAATGGCTACAAACCCCATACAGTACGCGCGTAACAAATTATTACCACTAGGCACTCGTCACAAGTGACGTTGGTACTGTGCACTAATGGGTGGAAGGTTAGCAAAAGGTGAGCTCCTCTACAAGAACTGCTAATGCCCTAACCCTCCTTGGGTTCACGGACTACCATAGAAGGTTTATTGTCCTACTCATTAAGGTCCCATTCTCACTCTATTCTCAATGGCCTTGAAACAATGTAAACACATGAATTGAAATTAAATTAATACATTTATTCATGACTAAGATCTAACAATAAATATGCGATCACAAAGGGCACGATGTCAAATCAAGTCAAATATGCTGGCAAATTGCCCCATCAGACGGCCTTCTTTAAGTCTTCGGTTTCGGGCTCTCTCGTGTTTGCCCGGTCGCGGTTTAGACGGCGGCGGTCGCTTCCGAGTCGGCGCGCCTATTGCGGGGGACGGCTCTGTAGGAGGTGCCGAGGTAGAGGCCCTTTCCTCAATTTGAGTCACATTGGTTGCCGGAAACAGTTCTGTTTCGGCGTACGAAGGTTGGGTAGTCAGGTTTGTGTGTATTTTGAGTTTGGTCTCCAAGGCCGCTTTGGTGCAGGCCTGTTGCCGGATCTTCACCTTGAGGGAGTGGGACAAGGTAAGCTCTTCCTTGTACAACTTTTTGATCTGGGCCAGCTGTTGGTGAAGCTTCTTAGCTTCATCTGGCCCTAACCATGTCGCATATGCCGCACGAGGGACTCCGCCCTGTGAGACTGACTAATCGCCTTTTCATGGTACCTGGCGACGACTTTTCTAAACTTTTCGAAGTCGGCCTGGTGATTATCCATTGTTATAGAATTTCGGCAATTTCCCAATAATAATAACTTCAAAAAAATCAGGATTTAGTAAACTTCGTGAAGAATTTATCGCGTACTTATCGAGGTTTATCGAGGTTTATCGAAGTTTATCGAGGTCTTAATTCAAAAATAAACAGAGAGTGTGTAAAATAAAATAAAAGATGTACTAAAATTTGTCTGCCCAGCACTGCCTTATATACCACGATTTCTCGTGTGTATGTTTTGATACGGTAAAACAAAGAATTTTCTACAATATTCCAAAATTATAAATTTCTTATTTATTTTATTTCTTTATATTTCTATTTTTGCTAAACTTTTAAGTTTTCCGCTCAAAACACACAGGCGGTTATCGTGACGGTCAAACAAATATGGGCTAAATTGGTTTTTGCCCAACATAACATAGGTGTTGGTATGTAGGAGATAGTTTTCCAAATTTAACCATGACGCTGGCTACATCACAATGTTAGTCTCAAAATTTAATCCAAAAGATTTAAGTTTTTCATCAACTAAATCGATTGCTTTTTCGGCCGGGCACGTACCGTCAATACGAACTAGACCTAAATTGTCTGATTGGCCATCGGAATAGTATAAATGAACGTCCATATGTCGCCGATTACCCAAAACTTGTCCACTCGTCATTTGATTGGGATAATTTTTTCTTTTCAATTTTCATTTCGTTAATCTTTTGTGTAATTTCGAGCTTTTTTGTCTCATAATATTTCAATATTAGATTCATTATGTTGGTGGGCTGTTTTGGTAACGAAAACCCTTCCTTAATAATGCTATCTCGAATAAACTCACTCTTACATATTGCAAAAATTGAAATTCCATCTTTAGCAGCGAGTCTTGAAACAATTTCTTCGACTTTCAAACATAAACGATTGTTTATTTGCAAAGAGCTATCAATTCTTTTAAACTTTTTTGCAGTACTCACATTTTCTCTATCAACTTCTTTAATTTTCCTTTTCATATGATGAACATTTATAAGTTGGCGATGTAAACCAGTTGTTGAAGAATTTTTGCATCCAAGAATTTTGGTGCAAGTAGCATGATCAGAAACTCTTGAATAATTTCCAAATATCTTCACTATTATAATCACTCATTATGGGGCAAAAAAAATTATTAAGTGGCTAAAAATATTACTTTGCTTACAAATAAATATTATTAAAACACCAATAAAAAAATTTACATCAAATTAATAAAATAACATATTGATATTGAGAAAATAATAACATTTCAAATATCACATCTGTTTACCCAGGAAACCAAAATATATTGAAAATCAAGTTTTTAAAATAGTTCTAGTACCAGCCACAAGGTGGCTCTATATAACTTACATTTTTTATGTTTTTGTTTTGTATAATTACAGCTAATTTAGTTTGTATTAATTTTTAAAAAATTCTCGAGAAATCAGAATCTCGTAAATAACAATTCTCGAGAATGAGAAATCTAAAATAATGCAAATTCTCGAGAATTCTTGATCACAATATTGTCATTAAAAAAATAAATGGCAATTTATTATTCAATATTGTTAGGGTTCGCCATGGGCTCGCTTGGTGCGTGCCTTGTGTGATGTTGTAAATAAAAAAATAATAAATAAAATAAATTACTAATAATTGTAGTGAAATTACTACAAATATAATTAATCTAATTTTAGTTTTTAAATAATACTAAAAAAATAGATAAATAGTAGTTATAAATAATTAAATAATATAAATAGTAATAATTGTATAAATTTGGTAATTTTTAATTACCCAAAATAAATCAATTGATCCTGTCAATCAGTATAAAAATAATACGTTGACAAACGGTAGGGAGCGTTACAGCTTGCAGTAGAATTAGTGAGAAAATAAAAAAATCAAGCCTAGTGATCGATTGGAAATTAATAGTGGACGATAAGAATAATAATCTTTAAATTAGTGGTTGAATAATTTGAAAGAATAACTGGCAACAGATTTCAAGTTGTGCCATATCTGAAAAGCTTCAATTCAAAAAATTACTATAAAAAACGAGTAATCGTATTGAGACGATCAGAATTAAATTGAACAGAAAGAAAAAGAACTATATATATATAGAATCATATCAGAAAGCAAATCGTTAAAAAAATTTCAACAAGGTAAATAGTAATTCCTTTACTACCTTACCTTAGTTAAAAAGCAATCAATGCGAAAAATAAAAATTTTGCATCATACTCTCAAGCTTAATTGTAACAGTTTTAGCGTCTGCTTGAATTAGTTTTTCCGAAAGGCATCAGTTTTCGAGGGAAACTGCATTGTCGTTTATTTTTTTGGGTAAACTATAGAGGGTAGTCATATTTAGGCTAAACGTTGCCACCAAATCTGTAGGTGAAATTCGATCGAGTATAAAATCTCGGGAAACCCTCGCCTTGTTCCTATCACTTTAGAGCGAAGCTGCTGATCTATTAGGATGCCGTTTTCACCATCTTAGAAATATCTCGAGAACGGTTCGCAAAAACCGATATTCTTACTGTAGTTTAGCGGTCGTTTTTTATAAAAAGTTGTTTTTGTAATATTAATCCATATTTGTATTTATCTTAAATAAATATTTGAAAAGTCAACTCAAATAACAAAAAATGGTGACAGTAGTAGAAATTCTGGCATTAGTGGAAATTGTGGCAGTACTAAAACTTGTGGCGTTAGTGGAAATTATGATTGTAGTGGTATTTGTGACAGTAGTGGTAATTATGACAGTAGTGGTAATTGTGGCAGTAGTGGAAATTGTGGAATTAGTGGAAATTGTGGCAGTAGTGGAAATTGTGGAATTAGTGGAAATTGTGGAATTAGTGTAAATTTTGGAATTAGTGTAAATTGTGGGAGTAGTAAAACTTGTGACGTTAGTGGAAATTGTGAAAGTAGTGGAAATTGTGGAATTAGTGGAAATTGTGGGATTAGTGGAAATTGTGGGAGTAGTAAAACTTGTGACGTTAGTGGAAATTATGATTGTAGTGGTATTTGTGACAGTAGTGGTAATTATGGCAGTAGTGGTAATTGTGGCAGTAGTGGAAATCGTGAAAGTAGTGGAAATTGTGGAATTAGTGGAAATTGTGGGATTAGTAAAACTTGTGACGTTAGTGGAAATTGTGACAGTAGTGGAACTTTTGGCGATAGTGGAAATTGTGGCAGTAGGGGAAATTGATGAGGAAGTGGATGAGGATAAAGTTCTAGACACTTTATTTATCACTGGAATTGATGACAATAGAATCATAACCTCAATTGTGTATCTTATTTATAGATCACTTAATAGTTTAGAGATGAAACCGAAGGAAATAAATCCAGCCGCCGAGAGAATACATACAAAGTTACAAAGTAAAGGACTACCTTGGATACATGCAAATGGATATTGGAAAATTTTATGCGATGAAAATACGGTAATGGAAACTAGTATAGAACAACAATGTATTAATAAAAAAGAAACTGAAAACTTTAATAGATAAAACAATGAAGAAAACAGGAAAAAATGATCAACAGTCGTTAATGTCTATAATAATATTGATGATGGTAATATTATTAAGTATGATAAGAGGATGTACAAGTATGATAACATATGACTGTCAAAATCCAAAATGGGGACAAAAATACTCACTGTTGGATATAGAAAATTGTCCAGAAGCTAATCCAACAACTTTAATCTTAAGTCCGACTTTATACACACAGAAGCAAGAAAATGTATAATTAAATACTCAGAAGAGATCCTTGTATGTCATAGTATAGCAAGAACAATATTAAAACCTCCATTCACACCAGATACCGTTTTGATAACTCCACAAGAATGTGAGAATGCATTTCAATCAAGAAAGATAAAGATACACGCGTAAAACAACGAGTAGGTGTATTTGGATGGTCTTCGCATGGTGGATATTACCAAGGAGGAGAGTATAGAATATGTGGACACGTTATAAAAAATGCTGTAGTGAGACGAGATTACATAGTTCAACTTAGACAATTTAAAGCATCATTTGATAGTATAACACAAAAAATGATGAAGTATCCTTTTTGTACATCAAAAGAAGTAAATTGCGACACAGGTGAATCAATGATAATATACAAAGTTGATCCATATAACTGCCCTTTGACGAAACCTAAATCACTAAAATTTATGACCTTAAAAGGTAGACAATTTAATAACACAGAATCAACTAAAATAATAGATAAAAAACGAAGGACAGTAATCATCCAAGAAAAAGATACAGCAACAATATGACAGAATCTTCAGGGGAAGCAATGAGATTTGTTAGTAAAGAAGTAGATATTAGGTTTGGAAAATCGATAATACAAACCAATTATAAGGGTATATAATTAAGCAAGGATTAGAAAAAAGATGCTAAAATAAAAGTAAATAAGTGTGATATTCAGCATTCATCATAATTTAATAATAAAATTGATTATTTCTATCATCACGAATTGATGCAATTAGACAGGGTTTACCAAGAGACAATAATTAATAATTGCAAACTTAATCGAGAAATTTTAAGAACAAAGATGGCATTAGCAATCACAAATCCCGATGTAATGGCTCCGATGCTTTTCTCAGAAAGAGTTGCATTTGCTCGAGTTGTGGGAAAAGTGTTGGATGATGAGGGCAAGTCTGTCACCACATTTATCCTAAATAAATATTTTAAAACGGGCCTAGAAAATATAGGGTAAATGTATGCGCCGAAGAGCGAATTTAACAAACAGCCAATCCAAACCAAATCCTCAAAAGCCTAACCTACATTCCAAAATGAGCCTTCAATCCAATCCCCAGCATGAACAAACAATATTAATAATTATGTGATTTAATTCAGACAATATTCGTATTAAGACAATTATTTTTATGGTGTTTTATTTTTTGTGTGTGAAGTAATTATTTTATTGTATATGATTATATTTGAAACAATTATTTTATTATTAGTTTTAATTGATGTATAGAATAAAAAATGATCAAAAGGAATATGAATACTAATATATAAATAAAAAAATCATGTTATATTATATTTCTAAAATTTCTTTCAATTTTCAAATAAACCAAAGTAAACAAGCAATTACTAAACCAAAATAAATATTTCTAAACCAAAATTCAATCAATTCTTAAACAAAAATAAACAATAAAGAATTTTCCTATAAGAAATAAAATTTCTTTTAATAAATTAAATAAATAATCCCCTTTTTATAAATTAAATATTTTAAAACTAGGAAAATTTAAATATATATAGCGAAGAAATTTTAGTAAAAAGTGCCCAAAAATTTTATACAAGAAAATAAATCTTCACAAGACTTTAAAATAAAACAGACAGAAACGTTTACATATATATTTGCACGCATAATATAGCACGCATAATATAGCACGCACTAACATACCTAAAACATCCACATAACAAGCACCGTATTTAAAGATTGAAGATTTTGGAGTTAAAAAATTATCTGTACCAAATACATTTATTGGTAAATTTTTGATTGTTCTATTAATAATAATATTTATACAAAGACTTTGTTTTCATTATATATAAGAAACACCAGTGAAAAGTTGATACCTCACTAAAATTCGAGACCTCAACAGAAGTAATACAGATATTTCAATGTAAACCAGTCAGCGTATCATTAGCTACAAATGAACAATGTACAAATAAATGACCTGTTATTTACAAAGGAGAAAGAGTCTATCTGCAACTAATAACAAGAATGCTGACTGATAAAAATTACATACCAAGAAAAATAGATAAATGTACAAATCTACTAGATCCTCTATACAGATAACGCGATGAAACATGGATAACAATGTCAGACAAAAAGGTGGCAATGAAACCATTGAATTTAGAAATAACAGAATTAGACAAGAAGCTCGAATTCGTAGAAGTAAATGATTTCGATAATATTGGGTTATACTCAAAAGAAACTATAGAAAGCGCAAGAAAGCATTTATTATTTCCAAACGAGAAGGAAAAAGTACTAACAGTCATAGCAAGTAAAGTTATAGAAAATAGTCATGATGGACAGTACAATTTTGATATCTTATTATCAGAAGAACATTACATAAAGGTAGCATATCGAGTTTTATATAGTATATGAGGATACTTTGCGATCTTAGGAAACGCTTTTTCAACAATACTCGGTATTTATTACTCTATTGAACTGCTAAAGATGATATGCTCATCATTGGTAGCATTAAGACAGGTATTTGGTAATTCATAAAATGTTAGTCTGTTTGTGTCCATTCATTGGCAAATATTTGATAACAGCGAAACATGATAAAGATATCAAGAGAATAATAAAGAAAACAGCAAAAGATTGATTGACGAAAGTACAAATCAAGAAAATCACCACTCAGAAGATTCTGACCATATTGAACCACCTCAAGGGGGGCTATATGTTATATACATGGACCAGTTACGAAATATAGAAAAGGATATTGAAGTCAGCATGCCATTAAAAACTATGATGCCCATGGATTAGTAAAGAAATCCAAAAAATGTAAGGATGTTATGGAATAGAAGAAAAAGAAGAAGCAAATGAAATGAGACCACGGCTATAAATAAAGATAGATGGTCACATAATAAATGCTTTAGTTGATACCGGCGCAGCCGCATCGTTGATAGAAGATGATCAACTAACAAAAGGCAACTTCAAAATATCACGCCAACAAATGATGAATTAATGTCACTTTCCACACATACCATATCAAGAAAGGAAATATAGAACTTACAGTTCATTTCGAAGATCAAACGATAAATCACGTATTTCGAGTAGTCGACATAAGCCAAAGGAAATGTATTCTAGGTATAGATATTCTTAAAAAATTGAAAGGCTATGCAATAGATCTATCAGATAACAAAATAAAAAGGAAGATAAATAAAAATCGCAAAAATGATATAAACGTTTATGCAATAGAAGAGTTTGAATAAGAATATGAAAGTGATAATATTGTACCTATAAAAGTGTATATCCAAAACGAAGATACATATATCTTTGAACCGAATATGAACATTGCCAAAGGCAATAATGGTTGTCGATGAGTGTATAATACCTAAGAAGGATATAATTACACTAAGGATTGCTAATTTCGAAAATAAAAAAGGTAAAACTTATAAAGGTACAAAATTAGGACAATTATCAAAGTATGAATTAAACAGATATAAAATAAGAGAAATATGCATAATGTCGAAAAAGCCATTGAACAAAATCAGAAAAATAATATTAAATTTTATGATAAAATTAAAATAATTAATAATTACTTAAATTCAACACAACAAAAACAATTAAAAACTTTAATTGACAAATATAATGATGTTTTTGCCAAACACGAATTTGACCAAGGTGATAATGATATTATAAAACATGTAATTGATAAAGGGAATGTCATACCATTAAAACAAAGACCATACATAATCCCTTATAAGCTTAAGGAATAAATAAAGAGGCAAATTAACGAATTAAATGAAGCAGGAGTAATTATAAAAGTTTTTCTCAGTGGGCATCACCAATAATACCAGTTAGAAAGAAAGATGGCGAAATAAGAATGTGTATCGATTATAGAAAAATAAACGAAGTTACAGTAAAACATTCATATCCATTCCATAAGGCACAAGAGGAATATGATAAGATAAGAGGTGCCAAATATTTTACAGTAATTTTTTTTTTACGCTAATAAAGGATACATGCAAATTCAAATAGAAAAGGGAAACAGAAAAATCAGTTTTTGTAATTGAAGATGAATTATATGAATTTCTAAGATTACCATTTGGGATGGTAAATGCACCGGAAACTTTTTCAAAGATTAATGAACACTATACTGATCGATGTGCAACACTGTGCTGTTTATATGGGCGACATATTGATAGCATCAAAAACATTTGAAGGGCATCTTCAAGATATAAAAAATGTGTTAGAAAGATTCCGAAAATCTAAGCTAAAAATCAAACCCACCAGATGTAAGTGGGCCTAATCTTCAACACTATAATATTTAGGACACATTGTATCAGTGGAAGGCATAATCCCAAACCCAGATAAAATAATAACAGTACAAAAATTTCCTATACCAAAAACAGTTAAAGATATAAAAGGATTTTTAGGCTTAACCAGAATATTATAGAAAATTTATTGAAAATTATGCTAAAATAGCAGCCCCATTAATTGAATAAACAAAAGGAATAAAAACAAAAGAAAATGGTAGAAAGTAAATAGTACAGAAAGTAAATAAATATAATGAAAAACCACAAAATATATGGACTCAACTTCAACAAAGTGGTTTTGAACAACTTAAGGAAAAACTGGTAACATCACCAATATTAAGATATCCAAATTTTACCAAACAATTCATCATTATGACTGATGCCAGTTGAAAAGCAGTAGGTGCAGTTCTAGACCAAGAGGAAGAAAAAGGTAAAGACTAACCTATTAAATATGGTAGTAAAACATTAAAAAGCACAGAAACTCGATACTCAACTATAGAAAAAGAATGTTCATCAATAATGTTTGCACCTAAACAATTCAAACAATACATAAATGGATCAGAAGTAATAATAAGGATCGATCACAAACCATTAGAAGGGTTATGGAAACATAAATATACATCAAGCAAACTACTCAAATGGGCAATGAAAATACAAGATATGCATGTAAAAATAATATAAACCAGGCCGAATAAACAAAAATACCAGAACTAAGTGTTTTAGAAAATTTTGCTGTTGTAGCAGAAAATCCAATGGATGTATACAAAGAACAATTAAATGATTTTTAACTCAGTAAAATAAGAGAAGAAGTTGCTAAGGGACATAGTAAAAAATATAAAATAAATAATAATATATTAATAATGGAAGATATTACAGGTAAACAACTTATAGTGGTACCACAGAAGCTAAAACAAATACTTTTATTATAATACCATGATGGTGCACTCGGAGGACTTCTCTCAGCTAGAAAAACAACTAATAGATTATTACAAAAATACTACTGGGAAAATCTTAAAAATGATGTAAAATAATGGCGTAATTCATGTAAAATTTGTGCCACCCGAAAAAATACAGGAGCAAAAACAAAAGCACCACTGCATCCAATACAAGTAATAAATTATCCAATGGAACTATGTGCGATGGATTTTTTATGCAAATTACCTGTCACAATTAAAGGTTATAGACATATCTTAGTATTCAGTGATTATTTTACAAAATGGGCAGAAGCTTTCCCAGCTAAAGATGAAACTGCAGAAACAGTAGCTAAATTATTAACAGAAAGAATAATATTTAGAATTGTAGCACCCAACAAGTTACTTACAGATAGAGGAAAAAATTTCATGAGCGAAATAATCCAGTGTAACCAACATTTTTAATATACAAAAGATAAATACCACTGCTTACCATATATGGTCAGATGGTTTACTTGAACGATTCAATGGTACATTACTAAATAGGTTATCAGTCTTCGTAAATAAAATCCAAAATGATTGGGACGAATATATAAATCAATGTACGTACATCCATAATATAACCCCTAACGAAACTTTGCGGGAACCTATTAAACCTTTGAACCAAAAATATCTCAATATCTAGATACCCCTGATTATGTAACCTTAATGCAAGAAAGATTACAAGATATATCTAAAATAGTTAATCTAAAGATAAAATTTCGACAAGAACAATATAAAGATGGATATGACAAGACAATGAAACCCCATACTTTTAAAATAGGAGATAAAGCCAGACTTATGTCGCCACAAGTAGGAAAAGGCAAAACCACAAAATTAGCAAGGCCCATATGAAGTTGTAAAAATTACACAAGAAATCTTACATTTACAAAAACATAAAAACGATGACCCTATTATTGTTCATCTCAATAGATGCAAGTTGGCAGAAAGTGACCTACCAATAAATTCACATAGATACAACTTAAGATTTAAACCAGAAAACATATTAATGACATCAATAACAATCCTTGCAATAATTAATGTAGTTAATGTGAATATAAAAATTAATAAGAATCTGATAATAAAAACAACAAGTAATAAAATTGAAATTATAAGGAACAATCAATTGTAGACAAAGCTGTCAAAAATGGTGAAAAAATTTCTTATCGAATTGTCATACATTCGAGAAAAACTGAATTCACATTGAAATATGGTACAGAGGAACATCAAACCATGAGCAACTTATCAACAACATTCCGAATAATAAAAAATCGCAAACTATCGAATAATTTTAAATATATTATGTTAAAAATACATAATGTCCCTTGTGTAGTCGGAATCGAAATATTATATATTTTAATGACAGAAAATTGTCAATCTTTATGGTCAGATCGTCGTTGTCTGAAGAATACCGACGATTATTGATAATTTGAGATTGAAAAAGGTTGAAAATATAAGATATTTTTGGTTCTTTCATATTTAATTTTGAAAAACCAAATTAAAAAAACACCAAACAGGTATAACAAGAGAGAGCAGATGAATCGGTTCCACTAAGTGGAATAAAAATAAAATCCTACTAAGTGGGAAAACAACTAAAAATAAATAGTAATAATAATAATAATAATAATAATAATAATAATAATAATAATAATAAAAGGTAACAATAATGATAATAAATATATGCTGGGTGCTGATAATGAAGAACTTTGAATAAGCGGTCAAGGGGTAGGCCCTTACCTCGACCACGAAGGTATCTTCGGCTGGGAATAGTTCGGTTTCGGCATAAGTAGGTTTTGGGGCGAGATCGGTGTGGATCTGCAGTTTCGTTTCTAAGGCCTTATTTGTGCAGGCCTGTTGGCGAATTTTCATCTTCAGCGACCTAGATAAGGTAAGTTTCTCTTCATATAGTAGCTTCAGTTGCGCTATCTGCTGATGGAGCTTTTTGGCCTCGTCCGGCCGAATCCATGTCTCCTCCATGCGCCTACAGCAACGCATTATTGCCAATACTACTCTTCGAATAACCTTCGATTCGGGTTCTAAGCGGCCGCTAGAAAGTCTTACGCATTCTTAAAATCTGGTAGTCCAAAAATATATCTGGTTCCTTAAGTCTAAGTAACGGAACTGTACTGTGAAGGTATCGAATACTAATGAAACGAACAAAACTAAAAATTTTTGGCCGTCATCTATTCATTTTCAATCCCTTTTTTTCCTTATTACTCAGCCAATTTCATTTAAATTAATTAAACCATTTCTATTATTTATTACCGAACCAGAGAACTAAATATTCCTTTCTACTATTGTAACTAAGTCATTTCTCATACTACACGTGCATAAAATTTTAATATTCACCGTATTCAATAGCAAAACAGAAACAAAAATTTTTTTGGATTTTGTCATATTTTTCCCGGAGAATGAAATTTTCCCTTTCGAGCTTTTCTATCCGTTGCGACATAGCCACCGCAGACGGAGCTGGGACAATTCTAGGGATACGCGGTAAATTCCTTATTGTAGACTTCAGTAGGTTAACTCCAGCGAAAATGAATCGTAAAAATATTCCAAGAATTCGAACTGCTAATAAGAAGATTTGAATTTGGTGGTTACGGTTCCGACAGTATTGTAAAACTCGCGAGTTGATTAGAGTTGCTTTGGGACAATTGAATTCCAATTGGCGAGTGTTGTCAGATGAACGAAACGATATGTGATAAAGACTTCGGTTTCTGACAGAATAGTGACGGAGTAGGAGATTAAACAAAATCTTTCCTAAAAGGATATAATTTAAAACTAAATTTTGATTTAAATTTGTTTTACTTTAAATTTACGTTGATTTCATAAATTGATTTAAGATTATGTTATATTATCTGAACTAGTTCAGATGGTAGGTTGCGATCAGTAGACCGGCTTACAGAAAATTAGCAATTCTTCTATGCATTCTTAATATTAGATATTGCAGTTATAGTGTAAACAGAAATTTAATTGGTTCACTACATATCTATATTTTTATGACAAAATGCACTGAGATAGTCAGCTATTCTACTTTTTAATCGATTACTTAGGCAGTTTTTGCTTATTTTAATAGCTGATGTTTTTCGTCAGAATTTATGGTATAAAATTTTTTATTAATGAATAAAACAGCTTATTTTGTCCTTATCTATTGATTCAGTTAGCTTCAATGGGTCCTATTGTTTAATAGTCTCTTTGTAGAGTAACTCCTCTCCTACTGGTTTTCATTTATGGAAAACTTTATATACTTATTCATTAGGATGCGTCACTCTTGGTTGTTTCATTATACGGTAATATTTTACACGAATTTAGCTGACTGATGCCTTCTCGTGGCCTACAACAAAAAAACAAGACATCTGACTTTCATGAGCCTTAAAATATCTACTCTGCCCCTAGCTACCCGGTCAAGTTAAAAATCAGAGAGAGTTTGATAAAAATTATTCTACTTAATGATCTTTCAGAGATCACTCTTAATTCCCTTACCTGAAGGCGCCCTTCCTGCATTTTAGTTCTGCTCGTTTCGACCGACGTTTCCATCAGCCGTTACAAGTGGTAAAACGGTGATCTGCGGGTAAAGTCCTACGTCTTACGACTAGGCCTCGACGCGAACAACCGAGTTTTCAAGAGTGCATGGCCAGCAACCGCAACTAACGAAAGTTAACTCGTAGCCGGATCACCAGCTTACTCTCTTGAGAGCTATTCCCATACATAATATATAATTTATCTGGACCTCTCCATATAAATAGGTATATACATATATAAGTGGACATCCAAAACATAATTAAATTAAAATGATTACATAGTTTTATTAAACATATAAATTACAAGAAAATAAAATAAAAACTTCTCCTTACTTCTAAATACAATTTTCAAAATCAAGAGTAAAATTTTCAAAGTTTAATTTTCGAGTTTTTTGAGTTAAAAATAATGAATTTGGTCACTGTTTATATAGTTGTTTCTTGCATGACTGTGACCAATAGGAGATTTTTCGCCATTTTAAGGGCTTTTTATAATTTTTTATGCATTTTCTTTATTTTTTGATACATTATTCTTGTTATCAAATCTGTTTTTATTATGATTTTTATGCAATATTCTTTTTAGCTCTTAAAATTTTGTTTCTTGGTCGCCGCTTCTGCCTATGTTTTTTCTAAACCTTATTTTGCAAGGTTTTGGCAGTTTTATTTATTTCATATATGTTTCTTTTTGCCTCTGTATGCTTTAATCAATTTTATTAATATATGTTTTACTTAATTTTGTTGTATTTTAATTTGTTTATTTGACGTTTTTATTTTATTTTTAGTTTCTGCTTGCGGTGCATGTGTATGTACAGTGGCCATTTTCCTTATTTTTATTTTTTGTTTTAACTCATATTACAATTATTTTTTTGTTTTAAGTTTGGCTTTAAGCCCAACACTATTTCAATTAAAATCAATTAACTAAAAAAAAGTAATAAGATTTTCATTGAAGGAACTCCTGTTGTTATAAATATTTCAAGTAAAATCTATAAATTAAATAAAAGTAATAAAATTTTTATTAGAGGAATTCTCGTTATTATAAATATTTCAAGTAAAAACAATAAATTAAACCAAAGTAATAAAATTATCATTAGAGGAATTCTTGTTATTATAAATATTTCACCCGTAGACGACAATAGGTTTCCAAAATAAAAATTATATACATGTAGATAGTGTCGAACTGACTGCCACACGCAACTATAATATTTGCTGGCACACATACTCTACGATTCTTAGTCGGCTGTTCGTGTGTATTCCTAATAAGGGGTGAAAATGGAATGCGTGCTACTTTCTTGAGTTTTCCCAATGGAAGGTAATTTTTAAGAGGGCATGTTTGTAGGTAACCTAGTATCAATCTATGATGTACTTTACTGGATTCAGGTCCTAATGGTTTGTGAATTTACAGGATTGATCATGAGCCAACATTTACAATTAGGAAGAGAAAAATTTCTGCGATTCCCGTCTAATCGATTTCTAAGTCAACTAATTTTAATTTTCCTCGCACAATTTATCGAATGGAATTATCTAGGCAACGGGAACTGGTACAATCACAG
The DNA here is from genome assembly GCA_022537955.1 of Schmidtea mediterranea. NCBI lineage: Eukaryota > Metazoa > Platyhelminthes > Tricladida > Dugesiidae > Schmidtea > Schmidtea mediterranea. The sequence continues at coordinate 231,774,270 of CM039680.1, forward strand.
GCTCAAATCTAATTCTAACAAAACCAAACTTGTATCCTTCAAACAGTCGATTCGTACCACGTATTCTGTCGAATGCTGCGTTGCGTTTCCAGGCCTAACATTGCCACTGATTAGGTTCTCCTTATATCAAGTTTTTGATCTTATGATTCAGTTCAAATACGGAGATCTCGTGCATCTTCCTTGGAGATTTTTCTTATATAATTTGAAAATTTCGATTTATTCAATTTTACTCCAATAAATTTTGTACTTGTCTTACAGTTGTAATTAGAAAACTTATTGATAAAAATTTCATTAACGTTTCATTTAGTGTACTGAAGTAAATTATCGACTCAATCACGTCTCTTTGTAAATAGTATAAGTTATCCATAAATTAATATTTATCAAATCAGAATAGCAAAAACTTTTCGGAGGGATTTCTTAGAACTCATGGTATATAAATACAAGCGGTTATATTTAGATAAGTACATTGCTAACATCAAGAAATTATAAATCTAATGTTAATAAAAATAACAAACGTATTAAAATTTGATCGAAATCTTTCATAACGACTCCTACTCACCTCTAGGACGAGGTTCAAATTTTTAGTATTCTGAGTTTTTGGGCAAAAATTATGTGTTCTTTCAGTACATGTTTGATTTCATTTAATTTCGTTTTTCTCGTAATTTTTTATTTTCTTTTCGAGCCTTTCAATAATCTATTTTGCCTAACAAAATTTGTTTATCGAGTTTTATTATATCATTATTGATTTTCTTTCATTCTAATTCCTTCTTCCTCCTAACTAGTCAATTTATTTTTCTTTGTATGTTGGTGGATTTTAAAACTTCCTCATGGCCACTGTAAGTCTTACGACGGTCATCCGATAAGGTTCCCGGGGGATAACTCTGGGCTGTTCTGACAACCGTCCTCACAGATTCTTCACCTCCTGGGCACTACAGTCCGTGGTTTAGCACCACTCGTAGTAGGTCAGTATTCATTTTACTATCTTGCGAATTTTAAATTACTGATTTTAATTTAGATGTGATTTCACTCCGATCACAGATACTTCTCTATAGGTTAATAAAAACGAAAAATTCTGCATAATCATCAAAATAAAAAGAATAAAAACAAATTTAGAATGGTTAGAAAAAATTATTATTCAATTAAAATATTAATAAGTATACAATAACTATAAAAATTAAACATTAAAAATAAAATAAAATTACTTCTTTTATATAACTGCAATTTTTCAAAAATATAAATTTCACGAAAAGTAATTAGATTAAGAGTACGTTGGTTATACTGGCAAATAAAATTTTAAAAAATAATGTACTGAATTTTGCTTGTTCAGCACTGCCTTATATACCACGATTGTCAGTGTGTGTATTTTGATGCGGTAAAACAAGGATTTTTAATTTTTTAAATTCTTTCTAATTTTTTGATTTTATTATTAATTTTTCAAGTTTTATGTATCAAACTTGATTTAAATTTTTAATTATTTTCTTTTTCTCAATTTAATATTTTAGTTTTACCGCTCAAAAGTATAAAGGCATTATCGTGCTAAGCAAACAAAATTAAGGGCTTAGATCAGTTTTTTCCCAACATATAGATAATAATATAAATAAACAAAATATATTTAGGAAAAAAGTCTTCTAGTCACGCAAAATTTTAAAAATAAATCTAAAATAAAATTATAAATAAATAATAGGCAAATGGGAAAATAAAATTAGTATAAATACTGAAACAATTTTCAGTATAAGCAGTCAAAAATAAAATCTTATGTTTTAGTTCTAAGTCTCAAAGACCAGAAAATCGAATTAAAGTGTACACTACACTGTCTAGCTTGGGCATCTACATTTGAAAACCAACATTTAAAACAAGAATTTATTGTTAACAGCCTTTTGGTAAAGATAAATTTTTTCTGTAAATTTGTTTTATTGAAAATAATAAATTTTAAACTATTGTTATCTTTTTATTTATATAAGTGACCAAATTTGAGAAAGTGTAACCTCAACACATAGGGGACAGGGAAATAAAATTTTATGATTTGCTTGCATAATAAACTGTATAATAGTAGATCGTGTTCTCGTGATAGACCCTTCAATTTCATGAGAATGTTATGCATTTTAAAATTATCCAGTAATAATAAAAATATGTGCAATACAGGTATAAACGTATATAAAAATTAAAATCAAATCTGGAAAGAAATATCCGAAAAAAACTCCCCTCTGCAGACTAAATGAAATAAAAGATTATGAGTACAATAACATTAAAAAAATATTAAAACAATCAATAAAGTTTACTGCTAAATACCAAAATAATTCAGATAATGAGATGATTTCTTGATAATAATAATTTGAATGAAAGGATTCAATTGAGAACACAATAAATTCGATGTTTCTTCAAACATACTTATAAAGGATTTCAAAATATACCCTAAACTTTCACATGCATTTATAGCTACGGTAGCTTTTGTATTTATAACATCCGTTAATAACTCTAAAAAAATAATTTATTTCAAGAAAATTCAAAAAACTGATGTTTTTCAAAATTATTAAAACGCACAATATTTTTGAGTTCTTCTTAAGTGTAAAATATTGATATTTTTAGAAGAACAGATTTGATTCTTCATTCACATTAACATACTAAACTTATTATTATAAATTTATAAAACATTCAACATTTTACATTATACATTTAATGTGTTAGTTTTAAAATGCTATTTTAATAATATTTTACATAATTAATATTTACAGTTATTATTTAATTTTTAAATATATACTTGTAATCAGGGCCTGTTATAGCCACTTAAAGGCCCATGTCAAGCAACATACGTGGCCCCTATATAATCAAAAAATGGTTGTTTTAGCAAAAACATTTATTAAAGTAAAAGATGTATAATTCATAATTAAAAATATTAAAAAAACCAAACTAAATATAATGAAATTAAAAAATACAAAACGAAATTTAATGAAAAACAATTAAAATAATACTTTTCGAGCCTTTGGAGCTGCAAATAGTCCACATTTCTTGCAATATCCCAATTAATATTTAGTGTCGCCAGACCATTTACACGATCCGGCACCATTGTTGATCTTAAATATTTTTTTAAACGTTTGAGTACGCTGAAATTTCTTTCTGCTACACTAACTGGCAAGGCTAAAAATATTTTTGGAGCAATAGCAATATTTGGATATATATTTAGGAAACCCATTTCAATTATTTCTTTTAAAAGCTCGTACGGTTTCGTGCTACCTTTAAAATTGTATTTATAGACTCTTTAGAAATTTAAATTCTTCTACAATTTCTTCATTAATTTGATTTTAATATTTCTTCTGAAAAATAATTGCTGCTGCAACTAAGCTCTTCTCATCTATCTAACCAAAATTCCACAGAACTTCAAATAAGTTGCATATAGAGGAAACATCTTTAAATCTTCGTGTAAGTCCATCTATTAATGATTCAATGATCTTGTTAAAAATGTGGATGTGAAAATATACTTCTGCTGATACTTGATCTTTTATTCGTCGATTGGTTGTAAAGTCTGTAACAGTTTCATTATCTGCTGCTATTTGCTTTGATTGTTAAAGCATCGAAAACCATGCATTGTTAATTTCCTTTATATCTTCAATAAGTTTCTCAATATTAATTTTTTGAGACATTAATAAACATTCAAATGATAACAGATATTTTATAAACGATTTGATCTAAGCCGGAAGACTACATAGCTCAAATTTGTTGACAGCTGATAATAAGGATTTTAAATGAAGGGCAACTGCTAAAAATCTTAAATCATTTTCATAAATTTATTACCATAATTAAAAAAACTATATATTTCAAAACATTTTTTGAATTTCTGCTATGTAAAAATTATTTTTCATCACATGCATCTAGAAAAGTGATTGTTTACCATTTTGTGCCTCACTAGTGGTTAGGTGGAAGGGAAGCAGTGGTGATACTAGTCCTCTTGCTCAGTTCCTTGCTCCAACAAACCTCGCCACCCCACCACCTGTTGGTTGTTGTTAGACCATGGGGAAGGACTAAATATTGTATATGTATGGAGAGAAGAATACAATACTAAAGAGTAAAAAATAAAAGAAAAATTATCATCAAAGAACAATAATATCTTATGTAATAGTATCAAGAAAGAAAATGGAAAATGTCATGAAAGAAAAGATCAATTTGTCAACCTAGTTAATTTAGAAATCAAATAATCTCGATTGCAAAAATGAATAATTAGCAAGATAAAGTAAATGAATACGCAAAAAAAATAAGATTTTTTTTTGAAATGACAGCTGAATCGGATACATTCCTATGTGATCTATTTATCTTAATTCTACAAAATCTCCATTATAGTAGTACAAAATTTCGCTCACCATTACAATCCCCAATAAGAAAAAAAGGAAAGGAAAATAATAATAAAGATTTTTTTATTAATAGGATTACGGACTAACTTCAATTTTTTTAATATGAGTGACTTTATGGGTCTTTTGGAGTCTTTATTATCATAACCATATTCATTTCAGGATTAATCGACTTATTTGGATTCTGATTGAATAAATAAAATAAATATTTTTTTCCAGCTTTATTAGAATCAGAATCAGTTACTAGATGTCGAAACCAAGTTACCCGGAAAACTACCTTCTAAATTATGTAACTATTGTCGTGAAAAGGATCGTTATTTTTCAAGGTCATTTAAACAAAGACCATGACTCATTCAAGGTCATTGGATGAGTCATCATGGTTTTTAAGGTCATTCAAAAAATTACCAAGGCCATTCAAAATTTCTCAGTCATTATTTTTCAAAAATTTTTAAATAATTTACTACTTAATGTTATAAGTAGTGTTATAACTATTAATATTTTTTATTATTATTATTATCCTTATTATAAGTCATTATTATTATTATGATTATTTGTAATATTATTTATTATTATTATTAGTATTATATGAAATAAAATAAATTTTCAACAAATTATGGAATGCAAAGGTTATAAAAATATTTCAATATTGAGTAGAAAAATGAATCTGTGTGTATGTATATAATTTAATTAAAAATATTTTGTGCATGTGAGGTATCATTTTACAGGGTTTTCAATAGTTTTTCGAATGTTTACTAATATGATCCATGGTATGCAAGGAATAGATAAAGTTTGTGTGTACAATGAACAAATTTAAATATAAAATCGATATTTTCAAGACAATATTTTTCAATAAATCTGATTCTCATGTTTATGGCTCAAAATATGTGTGTGTTAAATCAACGATATGGTACAGTATTTATAGAAAGGGTTTAATGACAATATGTGTTATTTATGATACAGGTATGTTTCATGGTTGAAATATGTGTGTGTATAAAACTTTTAATGGCCTTTTTAAGGCCTTTCAATGAAGTTTTCTAAGGTTTGCGATTGTGGTCTATGGTAGACAGGGATAGAAAAAGTGTAAATGTGTGTATAAAGTTAAAGAAAAATTCGATATTTTTATGAAAATGTGTAAATAAATATCAAAAATAATTATGATTCAAAATTTGTGTGTTAAATCATCAATATGTGACAGAATTTTGGAAAAGGATTAATGAAAATATGTGTTATTTTTCAAAAATTTATGAAATATTTATTTTATGCCCAATAATGTGTGTGCATGTGTATGTGTTAAATCATCAAAATGGTTTAGTATTTATGTAGAGTTTGAGATTGTTAAGAAAATGCATGGAATTTATGATACACACGTGTTTTTGATTGAAATATGTGTGTTTGTTTTACCGATATAAGAAAAATTATAGACAATATTTAAGAAAATAGACGTAACTTATGATACATATGGGTTTTTTATTGAAATATATGTTTGTTTTACGGATAAAAGAAAAACTATAGACAATTTTTAAGAAAATATGTATAAAAAGTGATTTAATTTAAAGACATTTATATTTAATACCTATTTTGTTTAAAAATTCAATTTATTTTTGATAATAAGGGACTAAATAACTTATAATCAAATATTTTAAAACCTAATGGCTAAGAGTCATAATGATAAAAAGAGAGGACAAGATGATGTGTATGCTTTTTTATTGCCAGACTAAGTGTGATCAAGAAGTACCTAGCTTGTCGGGGTAATTACACAACTTTCATGCGCAGAAACGACAAAGTGTCACAGTCACTAAAGTAATAAATGTTTATTACTAACAAAATAATTATTTGCAGACTAGCTAGATTACAGCCACCCACGACCAGGTAGCAAATAAAATGTGCGAAAGGGTAAAGATATCATTATATTTAAAAATACAAACAAATTAGTAATTCATCCATTTAAACTTCAACTCATCAGGATCGAATGATGGGAGCCAAAATAATATTATTATTAAGTCAAAATTTGATATATTAAATGCGCGCGGTTATACTTTTAATCAACATGATTGTAAAGTATTTTTTCATAACTATATTTCTAAAATCAATTAATAAAAACATTAGTCAAGTCTTTGGTAAACATGCACTTGTATTGTATCTATATTGTGAATCATGGACTAACATAATCCATGTATATTACAAATTTGCTATATTCATAAATACGTTAAAATTAATGTGAAAAAAGATACTCATAAAATATAATTTGTCTAAGTAATTTTGTGTTTTTCAAATATAATAACATAATTATATTTAATAATTATATTTAATAATTATATTTTATAAGTGATATAACAAATGTAAAATAAAATTTGTAATATTCACCAAATTATAATAATAATAATTATTTTTAAATTTTCGTAAAAGATTTTCGTACTTTCGATATCATCGATCAAATGTACACCCGAAATTTGTAGAAAATAACTGTTAATTATTTTTCAAATAAAAATGATGAATTGATACTCAAATATATATCTAAATATTTAAAATTCAAATAAAAACATTAAATAATCTATATAAAATATTTAATTTACCATTTCGTTAATGAATTTGAAAGCATGATAGAAAAATTTATAAAATATTTGGATGAAAGTAACACAAAGAGTGTTTAATTGCACATTATAAATACATGCATAATAAAGAACCATAATGCCATTAATAGTTAATATAAAAAGCTTAGTAAAACTAAGTAAAACAATACAATGTTTAATTCCAAAACAAAGACATTACAATTCAGGTGCAACGGGAATTTTTCTTTGTGTTATAAGTTTCGTCTATGAAACTGGTTTAAACAGATTTTTAAATGTTTTGGCAAGATATTTGCAAAAGAAAATATTTGAGACTGACACATACTTTTACATAGCTAATACATAAATATTGATAATTTATATGTTTTCTTACCAAAATATCCATTAAATATTTATAAAAATATAAAAATAAACATTATTTCTAAGCATATATATATATATTTAGAAATTGACTAATTCTGTATGACTTCCAATTTGGTAACAAATGCTCAACTATCTAATTAATATTAGTAAAATTAGTAAGAACTTACTAAATGATTATGTATTAACTAATATACATATGATATATATGATTCGCTCAATGTTGTATGACCATATTTTCATTAACAAAATATCAACATTACCATGAATTTTATCATGAATATCACTGATTAACAAAAGTTTATATTTTATTAAACATTTATTAAACATTTATTAATAAATGACTTCAGATTTTATTTTCATAAATGGAGATAAAGGATACGGAGGTTTGGTTTGATATTTATTGAATAAACTAACTATTTAAATTAAGATTATAGAATTAGGTTTTATATGTGGCCGGACCTTTTCAATAATTGATATGCTTTTGGCATCAAATTTGATGATATATTTCTAGTAAAATTGGAAAAATCCTTTAAACATTAATTAGTTGAATGTTTTGTAGACTTGCTTGGATTCAACAAATCGCTGATGGAATTATCTATCTGGATAATATTTTTAAATGATATTGATCCTACGGAATTTAATATACTCAGTGTTTTCTGTTCATGCATGGATTTTAGATTTGGAGAATATCACAACCTTATTCGCTCTTTCATGAATAATGTCGATAAAATAGAAATACAAATAATCGAAAAACTGTCCGATGCAAGAAGAGTTTTTGACATGTTCAATTTGCCAGATTTACAAAGTATCCATCATATATTTGCTTTGTGAACATATAATTATTTGTTCTAGTTTCTAAACCACTACTCGTAAATGTAAAATTTGTAATTTAAATATTGAAGAATACCATTTTGTATATATCTAATGTAGTAAAATATATATTTTTCTGTTTTACCAATTGAATTTGATGAAAGTTACGACAGTTTTTATAAAATAAACCTCAACTTCAATGATTTTAAAATAAAAGTTTTGATAGTTTATGTCTAACATAAAGTAATCCTCAACAATGACTGATATATTTTAATGAAACACCCCAAATATACCCATGTTTTCATATTAAGACTTAAATAGTATCAAATAGGTTAGATTTTATATGTGATAAATACCTCACATTGATTAAAATTGATGACCTCAATGTGTTATCGTGTTTTCATATGTGATTTGCCCATTTCTGTTATTTGATGGATTTTATTACTCATCTGTGACCCAAATGCAATAATAATTCATTATTTTTGATTGGTATATGCGTGAATGTTACATCATGTGAATGTAGTTGTGTCAACTTCGTATCAATATATTTATCAACCCTTTAAGGTCATTTTGTTCCCGATTTATTTAATGATGTGTAATCCCTTCATCGAACAGTGAGTACATCTTTGAATGCGTGGATCATATTAGTAAACCTTCGAAAAACTATTGAAAACCCTGTAAAATGATACCTCACATGCACAAAATATTTTTAATTAAATTATATTTCTACTCAATATTGAAATATTTTTATAACCTTTGCATTCCATACCTTGTTGAAAATTTGTTTTATTTCATAATAAAAATAATTATAATAATTAAAGTAAAAATAATAATAAAAAATAATAATAGTTATAACTCTACTTATAACATTAAGTAGTAAATTATGTTTTAAAGTTTTTGAAAAATAATGACTTTGAGAAATTTTGAATGGCCTTGAAAATTTTTTGAATAACCTTGAAAATAATGATGACTCATCCAATGACCTTGAATGAGTCATAGTCTTTGTTCAAATGACCTCGAATGAGTCATTGTCTTGGTCGCAGAAAAATTTGTACTTCTAGACTTAGAAATTTTTTTTCCCCAAGTAAAGCCCTTGAATTTTGATTTAATAAAAATCTTACAGTTGTAGAATTTAAATTGAAAATTGTTGTTCTTTGATTTCATTTTTTTATTTATTATTGTATGATAAGTTGGGTTACATGAAAAAAAAGGATAAAATACAAATATATAAAACAGACGAAAACTTTATTTAATACAAAATTCAGCATAAATAGAAATCCTTTTTAATTCAGTTGATTTCCTAAACAAAAATCAACTTTAATGTTTACAATAAAAATATATTATCGTAAAGTCTTTTAATTTGGGAATTAATTCGATTATGCTTATATTAGGTCGTGTAAAAGGTTCCCGGGCAGCAGCAGCAAGTGAATTTACAAAGCATTTTGCATACATGGAAGTTATAAGTTAATAAACTCTTTTTACACGACCTAGTATATTACTTTGACGAATAAAACGGTTGGTTAATCATGTTTGCTTTCTTTGTCATTCTATATGTTGAAATTGTAATCCAAAACTGCCCGGGAACTTTTTACACAACCTAATAAGTTTATTGGTAATTACATAATTATATATACGTAGTTCACTACAATTTATTAGGATTAATAAATATTATTTGATTCCGCACATATAAACTATGCAATGATTAACATAATATTGTGTTTCTAACAATATACAACCTCAGTTCAAAAATGATTGTCCATTTTGGTGAAAATATTTGTCCAAAAATCATTGTCTCGTAAGTATTATATACAATATATTAACTTTAATTTCGCTTTAGACAACTTTTTTTATGAAATAAATATTTTATTACAAACTACTTATGTTATTTTACTTATCTCGTAATAGATTGCGAGCAGTTTCAATTGCTTCCAAATTGCATGTTAATGTTTGTGGAAGTTGATTCTTTCTTCGCAATGCTTCTTTCCAATATGTGCTAGTTGATAATTATTGCCCCATCCAGCTAACATTGAACTTTCAAACGCTTTTTGAAGAGTCAAGAAAATATTTTCTACTTTTTCGACAGCATGATCTTACAAGGCACGTTGAACAACGGAAATAAAATAGTCAATATTTTTCAGATAACTTTGATATTGAATAGGCTGAATGGAATTGAAGTAACCTAAATCAAGTACATAAAAAACTGGACTGTTAGGAGGCTGACAAATTAAGTTAATATTCCATCCATCCGTATGTCCAGTTTTAATTATTTCAGGATCATCAACTTTAGCATGAAGGCGAACATTATCTTATAGTATTTTAATTTCCATAGATTTCTGAAATTGCTGCCATTTCGTTTTAATTGCAGGAATAACTTTTCTATAATAAGCTTTGTAAAATTTCTCGATTTATTTCGATTGGTTTTGTCACGAATGATCCTTTTGGTCGTATTTTTGAATTTCGTTTCGCAGGTTCACATTCAACAATCGGCCAAAGCCCAAGTTTTCCATCAAATTTAGTTTGTCGATGATAGTCCCATCGGGGCTTAGACAAAGCAGCGAGATATGAATCGTTTACTTTGTACATGACGACGGGGTACTTCTTTAGCGAATAAATAGAAATTCATTTTATTTCTTGAAAGATAGAACCATTTTTCGTCCACATGTACGATATTCTCCATCGATTTGAAATCATTTGCGGTCTGGTCAATATGTGATAAAGCAAACTCCAATCGCCCTTTTTTGTTTTGCGGTGCTACCATTGGTCTCTCTTGATTACATTTTCCTTTGTTAAATTACACAATATACCCAAGGAAATTGCGGTTTTTTTATTTGTTGTCCTCAGGTTGTTTCTGTCGCATTTCGGAAGTGCTAAAATTTTGTATTGAAGTTTTTGTAGACATAGACCAGAATTTCCTTTAATTCTGGAACTAACGCTGGCAAATTTCATACCCTGGAGTGTATATTGGCTGGCTCTCGCCCAAATTCTTGAAATTGTTTTGGGGGACTTTTTAAATTCTACAGTAACATCTTTAATTGTTCCTTTTGGCAATTTCTTATTGTTAGATCTCACCAGAAGTGTTTACATAATGGAATTTCTCTTCTCGTCAATTAAAATTTTGTACTTTACTCCAGAACGTTGGATTTCCTTGATTCAAGGTTATTTGAACTGCAAAGAAAATAGCTGCGCGTTATTTTAGTACACAGCCAAAAATTACAAATTTCAGAAATTTCTAATTATTTATGAAACTATTATAAACTGAACCAAATCTTACCAAATTATTTTATTGTTCATCAACAAATTTCATAGTGTCATCTTATATTGTTAAGTTGGCAACAAATGTCAAATGAGACAATCATTTTATTTTATATAATTTTGTTTAAAAATATACTTATTTGTTTGTTTTAAATTTTAAAAAAAATATTTTTTGATAAAATTTCAGATATTACCGAGTTCCAGAGTTGCTATGTAGAAATCTGATACATAATTTTACAATAGATGTCTGGTCAATGGCCATTGCTTTCATGGGTATGATTCTGTTTGATGCAATCTTCAAAGGAGAAACCGACAACGATCAGTTGATGAATATTTTTCAGATTTTGGTAGTTCCAAATGAAGAACAGAAAATTATGAGCTGCCGAATCAAATCGGGCGAAATTAAATTGGCAGAGTAAAAATTACATGCGATATTAGGTCTAAATCACAATGATAAGCCTTTATTATTATTGCACAAAATGCTTGATTACAATTTCAATACGAGGATATCAGCCCGAGACTCATTTATTTATATCACAGGAAACCAATATTGCAATTATTCGTAGATAAATTTACCACGCAAAAATGACAGAAATTCCGGACAGTGAAACAAAAGTTCAAATACAAAGGTTATTATTAAAAGTCTATCCTTCTGTAAAACATCATTACTGTCTCTCAATCGATAAATCACTTAGTTGCTTAGTTACTTGGTAGTTAACAAGTGCGATTCATCAAATTTAATAATCAACTTATTTTTTTTACTCTATTGATTATTTTATTTATATATACTTTTTATTTTATTGTTTTATCTTATTTTATACCAGGTTATTAATTGAAACTCGAAATGGGTACCTTAAATAGAAAATCAAAATATAAGATGAAAATAATTTATTGATTCAATACAATTTTATGTTTTTGGTTTCCTTTCATCATATACTCTGATGGGTTTTAAAAGTTCCAACTCTTCCTTATTTATTTAATTTGTGTTCACCATAACTCCTTCCGTCTGCGTTTCTTTTTCCATAGCTTGTTTTGTTTTCATTCATCTTTTTACTCTGGTTACACTGCTTGTTGCGCTATTTAATTGATTTCCGATTATTAATTTCGCTTTCGGTTTTAAAGATATTCGCATCTGTTCCAATGTGTAAATTATATATTCTTCATTTCGAATTTGTAATTTTCGCTTTTCACTTGGTTCACTGCATTTTCTTTTTCCATGTTCCTCTAGGTATTGATTCATAACAGCTAATGTAATCTTGTCATTCATCTTCGATAGCTAAATATATTCTCCCAACAGCATTCGTATCTTCCAGTGAATATATTTATATCATTAGTGAAGAATTAATATATTCTCTAATCTTTGTTTTATCATTGTTCGAGTCTATTGTTTATTCGTCTTTTCGGGTTTTTATACTATATCGTGCATTGTACGCAGGTTTCCTTGAATATCATATCTCCGATGGCCAGTTTGATTGTATTCCTAAATTCCATTTTTATATCTAAAACAATTTATGTTCGTTTGGAATTGTTCTGTTGGTTTTTTATGCTCAGGTTAAAAGTTGCTTTCTACAAAAATAGTGGTTAAAAGGCTTTTAAAAGTAATAGATTGCCAGTTATTTCATCCTGGCGATACAATATATTTTGTCATAACTGTTCATCTCGTGTGATCCATATACTAAAAGGTGAGTATGTTTTTATTCATCTTTTTGTGACAATACTGCTCCAATCGTATCAAAATACTGGTCAGTAGATGAACTATTTTCAACTCCTTTTTCCATAGTGCCATTTCGAGGAATCGGTTCAGAGATATAATGCGTTACCTTCATTTCTACGACAATTAAATTGAATCAAAGGATCATTTTTGTAAGACTAAGAATGTTGTCGATTTCCTCAGAAAAAAGTGCCTTGGCCAAATTTATGTATTCCAGTGATTTCCTTTCTGCATCATAATTCCACAAATATCAACTGACAATAGATTTTTTGTATAGTGAAATACAAGTTCAAATACAAGTTGTATTATTAAAGTTCTCGTTCTGTAAAACGTCATTACTGTCTCTGAGTTGGTAAATCACTTATTTCCTTAGTTACTTGGTAGTTTACGAGCGAGAATAGTCAAATTCACTGAAGTCCAATCCATAGTTAAATTGATGCCAATCACTGTTCAATTTCCTACGGTATGTTGCATTTTGTAGCTTTACAAAAACTTGGCTACCAACATCATCTTAGCTGTCAACATGATTCTCAAATGCAATTTTAACGGTACAGTTTCGCCATCTATTTAAAATTGCCGTTAACCTCGGGTCTGTAAGTACGGTGGTATATTATCTTAACGCTATAGATGTCTGAAAAGCGTTTGAGGTTTTGAGAACGAAAACTCAGTTGTCTGCAAAAAGTCTTGCACGGGCCCTTCTCTGAAAACACATTTAGAGCGTTGCATACCGAAATAGAGTCGTTACGAGCGATTTATTTTTACAAGCAGTATCTACTTATCCCACGCTCCACGATTGATAAATAAGGATTTCCCACGTTATTGAAGCCGGATCAAACATGTAGTACATGGTGCAGGAATTCACGATCTCTTTTACCTTGCCAAAAGGCTGTTGACGGATCTAGTTTCCAGATCAAGTAAAGGGTTCCATGTATTAGGCACACGTGTCCTCTTGAATCTGCTTGATCATATCAAGTCTCCGCTTGTCCAACAAGTCAGAATTGCTACTAGTGTTGGTTTTTCTTTTTCCCGAGAGAATAGTGTCAACTTATTTAAAACCGTAGCTGAATCTGTGATAATGACCAATATTTTTAGATCCCATCTGACGGCAAAATCGTAACCCGCAAGACGGCTTCCAATTCAACGTTAATGTGCAAGTGATCGTTTTTCTTTATTTGGCTTGCTTCAAAGATTCCGAAATGTAAATCTCACTCTAACGAGTAAAACAAAGCACCATTTCATGTGCAGTTTGTTTTCTGGTCATGCTCAATAATCACATTGGACATCGAGACAATAAATGTCATCATTTTATGGTAGACATCTATGAAACTTTAATTAAAATTGCTGACTTTAGATGCTCAAAGGCTATTGAAACAGGTTCAATGAACGCAGTTGATGCTGGATCACGGTATTATTATTTTATAATTTTTTAAAAATGTTTTTTTTTGTTTATTTTGTTTTTGTAATTTTAAAAAATTATATTTTGAATAAATTTTAGATATTACCGAGCTCCAGAGTTGCTAGGTAGAACTCCAAAATATAATCTTTCAATAGATGAATCTGCCTGATGCAATTTTAAAGGAGAAGATTTTATGTGCAGAATCTAATAATTTTTATTAATCCTTAATACATTGTATTGTACTATGACTAAACTTATAGTTTGTGTATAGTCAGTGAAAAATGTTGATATCTAGTTATCGGGAACACATCAAGTGTGTTTATAGTCAATTATCAAGTATTGATACATATTTATTAGTAACTAGCTATCTGTGGCCTAATTTAACTGTCATCTTCAGGTACGAAAACCAACTTAAATAGTATGTATGTGTGATTAAACGGTTCTAGGACAAAAATGGTATAGGAAAAATTGTTACGGACAAACTCATCGAAGTCTCAAATTCCATTATCATGTCTATACGGTTCATAATCACTCCTTGTTCTGCACATGAAGGTTTACCCTATACTCGACTTTCCCTATTGTGTAATATTTTAATTTTAAAATCCCTAGAATTCGCCCATCTTCTAACAAAATGTAAAAAGGATGTTAATTATTAGAGTTTTATTTACAGATGAAAGACTCGAATTCTGCAATTACTGAATTACTTTTGGCTTAAATTAACAAACGAAAAAGCCATAATTAAATTTGTCATGATGAATATGAAATAATTTATTGGGAAAGAAGTAAAAAAATTTATAGTAAGATTTCTATAAGAAATATATTAGATTCAGAAGTTTAAACAACTTTAAATAAAAAATATCAAATTTAAAATTTAAAAACTAATTAAATAAAATCAAATGAAACTTTATTAAATATTAATAAATATAAAGCTGATTCAATCTATGAAGAGTTATACTAATATATATATAGCTATCAAATTTTACAAAAAATAATGTCAGTTGTAACAATTTCATATGTGAAATGATACATATATTTTAATTTACATAACTTAAAATATATCCATCACTTCAACTGACATTATTTTTTTAAAATTTGATAGCATATATATATATATATATATATATATATATATATATATATATATATATATATATAACTATTCATAAATTGTTCACTAGTTTTTCTTTCTTCGATATAATTTAATATAATTATTTATCTTTTATTTGATTATTAATTTCATGCAAAAAAATAAAAATAAAATAATAAAAATAATAAAAAAACTTATGTCCCCTAATTTTGAAGGTTTATACTCTCCAACGTCGTCTTCAAAATGTATATCAGTGATTTTTGTGAATCGTGTTTTCAAAGCAGTTTTCGAATTTCGAATCGTGTGAATTCTTTTCAATAGGCAAATGCCGAGAAGGAATAGAATAAAGAGGCATATTCCAGCGATAAATCCATTACTTTTTGTTACGTTCAATAAATGGTAAAGTACTGTAGAATTTGTCTTTGGTAATGTGAAATTTGATGAGAATTTCATTTTTATTGACAAACTAAAATAAATTATTTCTATTTTCAAGCGAGGTTTCGGTTGAATGAACACCAAAATTTTATCGATTGAAATTCGATTTTTATTGTGAAATTGCACTTTTCTTCTACAGCATTATATTTGGATATATTTGACCGCAAAATTTATAAGTTTAAAAATAATTTTTTTAAAATAAGAATAATTAATACAAAAATTAAATATTACTTGACTAACATTTTTTCATTTTGATTTGCTGGTTTTCATTAAATTTACGTGGTAAAATTTATCTGCATCATTTCGTGATCGTAAATTTATTTAGTGTTAGTATGACTATTATATAAATAAAATGAAAATAATAAATACTTAATTTAAGATTAATTAATTAATTAATATAATAAAAATTACCATTATTATATTAAAACAAAATAATAATAATAATAATAATAATAATAATAATAATAATAATGATAATTATAATAATAATAATAATAATAATACTAATGATAATAACAATAAAAAGAAAAAAAGAAAAAATAATAATTTATAATAAGATAAAAACAATTATTTTATTATCATTTTACACGTTATAAGAATTTCTCAG
The DNA here is from genome assembly GCA_022537955.1 of Schmidtea mediterranea. Classification (NCBI taxonomy): domain Eukaryota; kingdom Metazoa; phylum Platyhelminthes; order Tricladida; family Dugesiidae; genus Schmidtea; species Schmidtea mediterranea. The sequence goes on from CM039680.1 coordinate 231,790,838, forward strand.
AAGGAAATGCAAACCACAAAATGTCAAATTTAATATTCCTAGAGCAATACTAAGTGTATGAAATCCAAATCTCTCAGCTATAGGACCACTAGATAATGTTCCCATAACTCCGCATATAGTCAAAGATTGAGACGTCAAAGAAGACATGGTTCCATAATCGGAATTAAAGTCTCGGTCTGCCAAATGTGTTGTCAATGGAAAAATTACTTGTTCAACAATTCCCACACAGAAATACATGCCGATAATTGGAATGAATACCAAGCGCCAATCGTGACTGAATGGTAATAGTATCAGTAAAATCCCAATTATCATTTGTGCAATTATTGGATTATAGAAGATAAACTTTGGCGCATATTTAAAAGTCAAAGTAACTAGTCCTACACCGCTCACATATCCAATAAATCCAAACGCCCAAACTAATCCTTGCTGGATTTCCGTAGCGCATAATCGAAACCCCATCCATGAAGGCAGTGTAGCTGGTAACGCAAACATACTAAAGTTTACAATAAATAATTGAATAAGACAGATTAAAACAGAAGGAGTTTTAAGCATCCACATTATTGAAATCAAAGGACTTTTATTCGGCTTAGCTTTCATTGGACTGAAATCAGAATCTTTATCAGGATTCTGAACTGAATTTATAACTTCTGCTGGGTATTCCGAGGTATTTTCATTGTTTAAATTTTCAATTTCAATAGTTTCTTTATCATCGCACTTTTTGATTTCGTGACCATATTTCACTTTATCCTGAACTCTAGAATATATAGATATCGTTATGGAAATTGTAACAATCCATAAGGGTATGAGTAGAAAAAAAACTGGGGATTTTCCTAATCTTGTGTCGATTTCAGCTCCATATACAGCGCCAATAGAATGACTGAAAAAATATAAAGTATTACCTAAACCAATATATCGCCCTCTCGTGTTGATATCTGAAAAAAGACTTGAGATTATTGCCAGAATAGAAATATACGAGGCTGCGTTAACGAATGCGTCGAGAACCCTTCCGCACATATAAGCTACCACCGAATTCCCAAAAGCGTAAATCAACGCAACAACAATACCAAAACATTGCGCTGCTATTAAAATGAAATAATGATTTATTTTCTCTATTATACATCCAATTATTAAGTTTGAGACCACCTGAGCCAGATTTTTTGACAGAAACACCATGCTAACGATGAAGTATGGAGGTTTTTGAATATGACAAAGTTTTGAAATATTAATCCTTAGATTTATTCTGTCATTAAGAGTGACATTGAAAGTTATGTTGATAGTAGCATTAACAGTGGTATTGGCAGTGGTATTGGCCGTGACATTGTTGAGTTGATCGACGAGATACTTTGGGAGAATCGTATATAGACTGCTTTCGGGAATACTCATCATAAAAAAACTAAAACTCACCATGAGAATCGCTAAGATGGTATTACAATTAACCCTCATTAAATGTAAGAAACGTCAAATAATAACCGTAGACCTAATAAAATCAGTTTGTATAATATTTATTAACATCATTCAACAGTACCATATTTGATCGCTATTGAAAGAGCAATTAAATATAGCTATACAAGCGTCAATGAAGTACTACAATATATTATTAGTATAATCATTATTATATATACATATAATGCTTTTTAACATAAAATCTTTTATTTGAAATTTTTCAATCAGCTTTTATTTATTTACACTATTGATCAATTTTTCGCTTTATATTTTATATAAATTTTCAAGATAAACATTTTCAAATATTATGATAAATTTAATTTTGTCTTCGATAAAAGTAATCTGTTTCAACTGAATAGCAACTGTTATAATAAAATGAAAAAATCAATAGCTTTATATTATAGAGACACGCATACTTATCTGTGTTGGTGGCAGCCAAAATGAATTTCCGCGGAATAGAGAAATAATTTATTGAAATATAGAAAGTTTTTGGTAATAGAATTTTATTTTAATAAACTTTACTTTTAAATCCAATTATTGACAAAAATTCCTAAAATAATTAAAGAATATTAATTACAAATTACTTTAAAATAAATTATGATAAAAGGTAATATTAAAGAGCTTGAATAGTTATCTCATAACGCAAAAAGTAAATATTAAGGTTTGGATTGTGATCTCTTTAAAAAATTACTTACCAGTGTTGTGGTTGTCGGTGAATTCGAATAGGAATTATTGCCAATCTGACTCCAAGCGTGATTTTAAACAACAGTAACGAACTCCAAACGATATAAACTTTATTGATTAATACACTTTATCTCCACTTTAAAATGACACAACGAATTATCAATCAATCACAATTTGGTGCTTATTACGACCCTTCGGGAAGAATAGCACTTTTTGGATCAATTGACTTTACAATCACTTGACTACTGTGGTGGGTTTTCTGAGATCGGTAACTCTGATTTAGCTGCTTTGCTTTGCTTTGGCCTTGCTTAATTTCTGTTTCAAATTTCTGTTTAATTTCTTTTTTGTCTTTCTTTGTCTTCTGCAATTTGTGTCTTATTTTTTTGTGCTTCCTTTTTATACTCCATCATCCAATAATACTTACTGATGTCGAATAGAATTTCTGATATCTTTTAACGCTAATTCCTTTTTGGCCTCTATAATCACTGACAGCTGTCCAGATAACTAATTTTTTAGAGATGGCCTTTCCCGGATTTCCATACAATATTTCTTCCCTTATCTTGAAAGGGCTTTCGAAATAACGTGCAAATTTTGCTTTTGTTTTTGTTTTCTAAAATTTGCACTTATTAATTATAAATGATCTTCTTTGATTTAATTTTCTGTTTTTATTGATTTTCTCTTATTCCTTTCTCGTTGTTCAACATTTCTTTTTCATTCCCTTTTTATTAAGCTCCAGAACCACATCTTACTCACTTCTCATTGTTTCCCCCAATCATTTTACATGTTTATTAATTATTTTATTCTATTATTTAGGTATCCTCAACACCAGTCATTTAAAAAATGGCTAATAAATAAACTGTATAATAACTGCGGTTGGATGTTGTTTCAAACTTCTATTATTGAAGTTGTTAATGAACTGGAACATGTGTAATCTTTGTAAGAGACAGTTTAACCTGTCTTGTCACCTGATGTGTTTTTGTAGTAATTTCTGGTTTAATTTTTGATGTGTTCATTCAGACAAATATTTTTTATGAATCATAATTATTTGTCATGTGTTTTATGTAATGCTTTTTAAATGTCTTTTGGTAAAATTGATTAAAAAATACTGTATTTTCAATAAATAATAGAAAATCAAATAACAAATTTTGCTGAGTTATTAAATACTATTTGTGATTTATAATTTAAATAAATTTAAAATTTAAATTTTTAAATAATTTTTGTTGTTAAAATTTGCATGTCTTATTTCTATATATTAATAAATGTGTATTAGCGAGTAAAACTGCAAATTTTTAATCGCAAGTTTTTCTTGGTAATGCTTCAGGAACAAATACATTTTAAGTGACATTTAAAGAAGGACATTATATGAACATATATTTTTTTAAGATCTCGCTAAACATTGAAGGTAAATAATATCAATTCTATCATATTTATTTGAAACAATGTTTTATTGTTTTAGTGATTAATTTTTGTACTTTATGCAGAATATTATATTTTATTAAGTTTTCTCGACACTAGCGTAAATATCTATTTGATATCTCTAGAATTGTGACACACACACACACACACACACATATATATATATATATATATATATATATATATATATACGCATGTCTCTTACAATGAAGTTCACTGTGAATAACATTCAATGCAATTCAATTGTGGTAGTGTTTTAGTGATTCTTATGGTGAGCTTGAATTCTTTCATGATAACTATTCCAGAAAGCACTTTGTATACAATTCTTCCAAAATACTTTGTCGATAAACATCGAAGTTCTACTACCAATAACAATACCATTGTTGATGTCACTGTCAATGACACAACCAATTTAAGGATAAACATTTCAAAACTTTGCCCGCTTAAAAAACCACCATATTTCATGGTTAGCATGGTATTCCTGGCCAAAAACCTGGCACAAGTGATTTCGAATTCAATTGTTGGTTGTATTGTTGATAAAGTAAACAATTTTACCATTTTAATAACAGCGCAATGTTTTGGTATTGTTGTTACGTTGATTTATGGTTTTGGGAATTCGGTGATAGCTTATATGTGTGGAAGAGTTCTCGATGCATTCGTTAACTCGTCGCTATTTATATCAGTCATGGCAATAATCTCAAATCTTTTTTCAGATATCAACACGAGAGGTCAATATTTTGGTTTAGGTAATACTTTATATTTTTTCAGTCATTCTATTGGCGCTGTATATGGAGCAGAAATAGACTCAAGGTTAGGAAAATCCCCAGTTTTCTTTTTCCTCATACCCTTATGGATTGTTACAATTTTGGTAACAATTTTACTGTGCAAAAATGTTTCAAATGGTTTCCAGAATGATGATAAAAATGAAGCTGGTATTAAAACGATATATAATAAAGACATTATTGAGACTAATAATGAAAGCGAAGGAAATAAGAAAGAAATCCAAAAACAAGTTATAAATTCAGATCAGAGTCCTGATAAAGATTCTGATTTCTGTCCAATGAAAGTTAAGCCGAATAAAAGTCCTCTGATTTCAATAATGCGGATGCTTAAAACTCCTTTTGTTTTAATCTGTCTTATTCAATTATTTATTGCAAACTTTAGTATGTTTGCGTTACCAGCTACACTGCCTTCATGGATGGGGTTTCGATTATGCGCTACGGAAATCCAGCAAGGATTAGTTTGGGCGTTTGGATTTATTGGATATGTGAGCGGTGTAGGACTAGTTACTTTGACTTTTAAATATGCTCCAAAGTTTATCTTCTATACTCCAATAATTTCCCAGATGATCTCTGGGATTTTACTGATACTATTACCATTCAGTCACGATTGGCGCTTGGTATTCATTCCAATTATCGGCATGTATTTCTGTGTGGGAATTGTTGAACAAGTAATTTTTCCATTGACAACACATTTGGCAGACCGAGACTTTAATTCCGATTATGGAACCATGTCTTCTTTGACGTCTCAATCTATGACCATTTGTAGAGTATTTGGAACATTATCTAGTGGTCCTATAGCTGAGAGATTCGGATTTCATTGTCTAAGTATTTCTCTTGGAATATTAAATTTAATTTTTTGTGCTTTGCCTTTTTTACTTAAAAACTCTAATAAATTGTAAGTATCGTTTCTTTGAAAATAGATATTATATTTAAATCTTTAATCTGTACTTTATTTTTAATTACTGTCCGGTATGTTAAAATTGCAAATCTAGTTCACTGTACTATCGATCAGAATAAGAACTCAACACACTAACACTTTGATTTTATCACAAACCACTTTCAAGTAATAAGGAAATAAGCGCAAACATTTTATCTCATTGAACGCAAAATACTGAATAAATTTGTTTGGGCACAAATAAAAGAACGTCTGGAATTTGAAAAAAAATTGAATCCCACTCTGTTTCAAAATTCGAGAAAATAAACTGTTATTTTGATTATATTTTTGAAATGTTGGCGATGCCTATATAATGAGGATTTTCCGGCAGAGTCTAGGCTTTGTTTTATTCCTTGATGTAATTTCCTTCGTGTACTTCCAGTGTACATTTCTTTACATTCGTTGCATGGGATGCAATATACAACATTTTTTGGAAGAAAATTTTCTTTTGTGTCTGCCTTTTTCCATTGTGCGAATGCTTTCTCTTTTTGTGTTGTTTGCCAGTCCTTGCCTTAGTGTCCAAGACTTGTGGGATATACAAATTGGCAGGCAAGTGCGATTGAGTTCTTTTTGAATCTCAAAGTCGAGTGTGCCACTCATGAATGAAATGTTTAAATTAAAGTATTTCTTTTTTTGTGTTCTCTCCCTAGAGGTTTTGGTTTTTAATCCATTAATTGAAAGAATAGGACTTTAATATAACAGTAAGTAAATGTTATAACGAAGGAAAAGCAGATGGTAGCCAATCGACTTGTTTAAAGGAAAGAGAACCATATGCAACAACTTAATTTCGAGGAATTTCTACGCAGAATCGGATATCGCAATGAGGACATTGAAAAAATGAAATTGAAACCAAAAAGCCAAAAGAAAAAGAAGTTATTTAATATTTTAAATTCGATAAAAAGTAAGATATCTTATTTAAAAATTCTAAACTAAAATTTAAACCAATCAAAAAACAAATAGTTCATTTTAAATGAAAATCATAACGTATTTGGGGATGGAAAGTAACTATTCTGTGGAAATTGAAGAGGATTATTAGATAATAAAAAAATTTTTCATCAAAATAATAATTACTTTGCAGCTAGGTCTTTTTTATTATATATGTTGGGGTAGTAAGAAAAAGCACAGTAAAATCGATAAAACACCAAAATGATAAAAGTGCAATATTAATTTAAAAATTTATAAAAATTCGAAAGTAACATTGATCGGGGGAAATTGGTATGGTTGAACGCCAAATTGAGAGACGAGTCCAGAAATAATAATAAAAATTTAGTGAGGGGTCCCTAGAAAATAATATAAGATAAAAAAGGAAATTAATTAAGAAAAATTAATTACTAATGGGAAGCCCGAGTCAATGGGAAGCCCAAGGCAATGGGAAACCCGAGAGATGTGGAGAATCCGAGAGCTGAGGAAAACTAGAGAGTTGAGGAAAACCCGGCGCATAGACGGAATAATATAGCAGGATAAATTAGCCTAAACAACATTAAATGGGCGCCACTAAGTTACGGAGAGGTAGTTTATTCGTAATTAGTAATTTAGTAATGGACCAAACGTTGTTGACAATTATTATTGGAAAGTAATTATTATTGATAATTTTATAATGCAGAAAATATTGTTGACAATCGTCGGAAAACAGTCTGAGCAGGAGTATAAAAGAAAGAGGGAAAAACACGAAAGGGGCAGACATTATTAACCAGGCAAGAAATGACAATCATTATTAACCAGATACGAAAGAGCAGATATTATTAACTAGAGTGAATCGACGTGAACGAGCAGTAACTAGGTTAGTAGAGGAAATCAAATCCAAGTAAAAAGTCAAGGTTATCTATCAGAAAGGGTGGTTCTGCCTTGGACAACCTACCCTAAGATAATCAGAATCATACGGTGGTTAAAAGGTGCAAATCAATTAGTGAAATTGTGATTACAAACATTGAAATAAACGGATTGATCTGTCATTGTGATAAAGTGCAAATAAAATTATTCTGTGTTGGGTTTGCTTATTTGATTGGAAAAGGACACGAGGAGTCAGAGGGAACCGACTTTCAATAATAATAACCCAACATATACTTATCTGATATTATTATTATTATTATTATTATTATTATTATTATTTTGTTTTAATATAATAATGGTAATTTTTATTATATTAATTAATTAATTAATCTTAAATTAAGTATTTATTATTTTCATTTTATTTATATAATAGTCATACTAACACTAAATAAATTTACGATCACGAAATGATGCAGATAAATTTTACCACGTAAATTTAATGAAAACCAGCAAATCAAAATGAAAAAATGTTAGTCAAGTAATATTTAATTTTTGTATTAATTATTCTTATTTTAAAAAAATTATTTTTAAACTTATAAATTTTGCGGTCAAATATATCCAAATATAATGCTGTAGAAGAAAAGTGCAATTTCACAATAAAAATCGAATTTCAATCGATAAAATTTTGGTGTTCATTCAACCGAAACCTCGCTTGAAAATAGAAATAATTTATTTTAGTTTGTCAATAAAAATGAAATTCTCATCAAATTTCACATTACCAAAGACAAATTCTACAGTACTTTACCATTTATTGAACGTAACAAAAAGTAATGGATTTATCGCTGGAATATGCCTCTTTATTCTATTCCTTCTCGGCATTTGCCTATTGAAAAGAATTCACACGATTCGAAATTCGAAAACTGCTTTGAAAAAACGATTCACAAAGATCACTGATATGCATTTTGAAGACGACGTTGGAGAGTATAAACCTTCAAAATTAGGGGACATAAGTTTTGCAATCGACTATTTATTTGGGAAAAACATTTTAGTTGTTAACGTAATGCAGGTTTTTGGTTTGACTTCACCATCGAACGTTGAAATAGATTCATATGTCAAAGTTCGCATCGAACCTGAATCATGGAATATTAAACCGCGTAAAACAAAGATACAACACCAAACAAACAATCCAACTTTTTCCAAGAAGTTTCAATTTAGAATTCTCAAATCTGAACTCGAAAATGCAGTTGTCATTCTTGAGGTTTTTGATCATGATATTGCTGGGGCCGCTGACAGCATGCTGGGAATAATGCGGTTTCCAATTTCTTTAATGACACATGAAGAATTTCAAAATTTACCTTGTGAGAAAAAACTGCCACTTGATCCTCCGACTGAGAGCCATGAAGGCAATGGAGAAATTTGTATTGTTCTAAGACATTTCCCAATTGAACATTTATTAAAAGTAACCGTGTTAGAAATAAAGCGACTTCATTTCAAATCAAAAACTAAAATCCTCCCGATTTACGTCTCCGTAGAATTTTACTTTAAAAACGAATTATTAGAAACAAAATACACAACTACAAAATACAATACTAGAGATCCTTATTTTTCTGAAACATTCGAATATCATTTAAAACCAGTCAAAGCTCCATATGTTTATCTTTTATTTAAGGTTTTCCAAAAACCAACAATAGGTCTGAAAAAGTGTCTTGGAAAGCTTGAAATAGGAAGTAACAGTCCAACATTATCAGCTCAGAACCATTGGATGGACATGGTTGCCTATCCAAGAGTAGCTAAATCATGTTGGCACGCTTTATCAAAAGATGAATCTAAAGATTAATAAATAAACAATCTAAATTATTTTTCAATATTTTTGTATAAATTTTCAAGATTTAAATTTTGATTGTAAAATAAAATATTTTTGTTCCATTTATGATATATCATTATTATTATTATTATTATTATTATTATTATTATTATTATTATTATTATTATTATTATTATTATTATTATTATTATTATTATTATTATTATTATTATTATTATTAATTATTATTATTTAGTATTATTATTTAGTAATATTACTTAGTAAATTCATATCATTATATATTCATATAATTGATCTTCCTTATAATGAATCAAAATATCAGTCTAACATGCCTTACAAAATTACTGAAGTTATCTATGAAGAAAAATCTACTTTCGAAATGAATTTTAAAGAATAAACAACTCAATAAAATCCGTCAGTCGTAACTTCATAATAAAAACAGACTACAATCTTTAAATTCCCGCTGTACATCTTAAGCATACAAACTCTTTCACTAAGGCAAAAACGGCATATCGCACTTATCGTCGAAATATTTTAATAGTTTGAACACACAAAGAAAAAGGAAAATAAATTTTTTGAATGTCTTATATACGAAGAAAGAATACTCAACTGCTGCCAAGGAAATGTTGAGTTATTCTTTACAAATTTTTTCAGACGATATTTCTCGATACAACACTTGATTTGGATCCTTCAAGGTTTGTGAGCAGCTAACAATTTATTAAAAGTGGTTTGATATTCTATGTCACTTGATGTGACTCTTTGGGCTACAGATTGTCAAAGACTGGCATATGAAACCAACATTAAACCAAACTGTAATAAATTTTCAATAATATAAGTTGAGATGAAAATCAGCTTATTCCATATTTTTTTAATAGATCAAGAGGATTTCAATCACTTTTTGAGAAGGCTGCTAAGTAAGTTATTTTTAAGATGAGATTGTTTTTCAAGTTCTTAAATATTACTTTTATGGTTTATTTTATTTTCGGAATGAATTCAGTATAAAATGAGTTAAATTTATTTTGAAGTAATAAAAAACAAATTAATATTCATAAATATCTATTTTAAAAACATTTCAGGAAAAGTCTCCTAACGTTTACAAATTTGTTCGTCCTATAATCTTTATTCTTCTGCTCACTATCAAGTGATTCCTTCAGAACATCAAATATACATTGAAAAGATGTTGAACTGAATTCAAATTCCCTTAAAATGATTTTCCATACGTTGAATTTGATTAATAAATAATCGATTTGATTAAAATTATTGATTTTAACACATATATAAATCTTACAAAAAATCGCCTTCGCAAAATGGAAAGGATTTGACAGAAATGTCTGAAATAGTTAAATATTAAGATAATTATAACTTCAAAATAAATTTTACGATGATATCTCCTGATTTACAAAAATACACAGAGTATAATCATCAGAATTTAAATTTAATTTTTTCCGCCATTTTTTTCTAAAAATGTTTTGGATGATGATGGTAAACCAATCACCACATTTATGATAAATAAATATTACAAAACGTGGTAGAGAAAATACAGAGTCAACGTATACGCCGAAAAACGAAGATAAGGAATCTCAAAAGGCAGATCAAACAATCCAAACCAAGTCTCAATATCCAATTTGATCAATGACAATAACTCTAATTATGTTTACGTAAATATCAATTTTTAAAAGAATAAAACTAAAATGAATGATACTATTTGATAAATTATGATCTAATATAATTGTAAAGTTATTTTTTGTTTCAAAATTACCTTATAACATTTATCTAGGGAAGTTTTCGAATAGTTGAATGTACAAAGATGGAAAAAACAATTCACATAGTAAATAAAACATAAAATAATTCAATTACAATATATTTTAACACTAAAATTACTATTAATAATTACACATATTTCCTTTTTTGCAATACGGATATAACAGGTTATACAAAACTGTCGAACAGATGTTGAATGGTGTGTCTTTGTTCTTCGTTCTTCATTAATTCGATCTACTGCTCTGAGTATTTTCTCTTCCAGATAAGTCTTATTTATTGGTTGATTCAAGAAATAGACATCTTGACTGAGCATACTCCAAACATTCTCCATTAAATTCAAATATGGAGATCTGACTGGTCAATAAATTATCTCAATGTTTTGTACCTAAAAATATTTCAACTTCGTTTTTGCGACATGTAGCCTGGCATTATCTTGGACTATTTTGATCTTTTGATAATTTATTTGCATAATTGGTAGCGCATATGTATCCATCAGATTTTCATAACTTTCCTCCGAAAATCCACCAGTTTTAATTTTTATTGCTATTAGGCCATTTAAAAATACCATGCCCCAAATCATAATACGTCCATCTTCACTATGCCCACGATATATTTTAATTTCTTCTCTGGAATATGTCAAGTACTCCTGAAAACCATTAAACAACTAAATTAATGTAAAATGTTACGAGCTATTAGGCCCATTGAGACTGAATCTTTTTTCATCCGAAAGACCACTTTTGTAGAGTCAATGATTATTTTTTTCCACAAACTATTGGCTTAAACTATTTTATTTTTATATAGTTGGCTTAAAATCATTTTTTGTGAATGAGTTACATAGCTTGCTTCAGTTCTTAATTCAAAGTTGATAATGGTTCTTCTACTTAAATTAAGATTTAAATTTTGAATTATGAGGGTACATTATATTTTATTTCCTTCTTTGGTTTGCTCATTAATATATATTTTAACACCCATCTTCTGTATTATTGATAATACACTTTCTTCCAGTTTTCTTTTTATGAACCTTATATTCTAATAAAAAACAACTGCATTCTTTGTAATATCCACCAGTATATATAATCTTGTTAAGATCAAAATAATTCATATTTTATGAATAAGCTTTGTGGCAATTGCTTACACAGTTATTTATAAATTTTATGTTTATATAAATGATTCCGCCATTGATAAAAAAGTATTTTTAAGTTTATCTTAATCAGCCAAAGCAAGGCAAATGCCGAAAAATCAAAATTCAGAAAAGAATATTTTAAATGACTGATTTTACTTCGTTTTAAAACATTAAAAGTTTTATTTTTAAATATTTTTAACTATGTTTAAATCTTTATAAAATGTATTATTTGGATTTATTCCTTTTTAAATGATGGCAAATTAAATTTTAAAATGTTTTGACAATTCGTTTAAATTTTTTCATTTATTAAAAACATTCGTGGAAAAGAAAGATCAAACAGAGAAGAAGCAGAAAGACTTTGTGATTTTTATGTTAAAAATGATCAGGATCTTGTTAAAATCAAAATACACACATGAAATATGTTGTTATATCATATTTTATGAATAAACTTTGCGGAAATTGCTTACACAGTTATTTATTAAATATATAATGTTGAATTGAAATCAATTATGACTATCATATCCTATTCTGAACTTATATTTTATCACTTGTGCTTATTTATTAGTTGTTATATTATCAAATCAGTTGTGTATCTTATTTATTTTATTATGAAATAAGAAAATATGACTTTATAGTTTATTTGATCTTTTGTACATATAAATATTACATAAAGGGAAAGTATTTAATAATAAAGTTCTTAATTATAATAAACACTTAAAATTATATTGAACAAAACTAATTTAAATAATATCATTAAATCAAGAATAATTTCCAATAAAGCTGAAAAATAATTTAATATAGACAGCTGAAAAACATAATATTTAAAAATAATTTCCAGTATAGCGGAAAATTATTTATATTAGAAATACAATAATATATTAAAATAACCTATAGTAGAAATAAAATAAATTAATTTCCTGTATAGAAAATAATTAACTTAATTTCCCCATTAACAAATTTTAGTATAAATAGCGACACCAAAATTATTACATTCGCCCAAAAATAATTCCGATTACACATCATCTTTTTAAAGGTAAACTTTAAGAGATCATAAAATATAACGAACAAAAACGTTAGACAAATAAGGAACGAAAGCACAGGGATTAACACAACATTCGTGATTTACATTATAACATTTTACACAACAAGCAGTCAGTTACGTTTTGGTTAGCTTACATTTGATAAATCAGCTGATATTTGATTATATTTTGTTGTTTAATAAATATCAATATAAAATTTATCGTTGTTATTTATATAAGTAGTCAGTTCACGTTGGGATTTCAAATAATTTTTTGAGATCTCAACAAATGTCTATAATTAAATTATTTTAGGAGTTTATCTCAACGCAGCTTTACTACATATTGAAAGTTTTCATATATTTTTTATTGTGTTGGTGTAAATCATTTTATCTCTCTACAATTTTTTTAGTTTTTATAGTGTTTAGTGTATCTTACTGCACTTCCAAAGAATAACATCAAAGTTAGTTGATATCTATCTATTGTTAGGTGATTTTACAGATGATTTAAAATACTAAATAATTTAATTTTTAAAATGTAAATTTTTAAAATGTAAAATGTGCATAATTGAAGGTATTCAGGAAATTTAAATTTTGGTCATGAATTTTAATATTAACTTTTAATTATTAAAATACCAAATTCACTTGATAAATTAATTTAAAGTGTTTCATTCGAGGCTGAATAAGTTATTTTAAATAATATGGTTCCATGAATAAAACTTTTGGGTTGTGCTGTATCTTGAAAAAAAAGTTCATTTTATTTTTCATGTAAAATTTACTTTTTAGTTTGTATGTTTTTTATTCGAATTAATGTGTATTAGTTTTTTTGGCAGAATTGTAAATTTAAAATTTGGTTTGAATTGTGGTCAAGGTTGGAGGATTGGATCAATGATGAAAAGTCTATTAATTCAGACTTTTATTAAGATTTTATTCGTGCAATTAAAGATTATAGAAGCGTCAATGTATGGTTTGAATATTGCCAATTTATGTTAGGATATTTAACTGATAAAGAAGAAATTAGACAATGTTTTGAAGTTGCAATTGCTCAAGTTAGGACTCATTTAACCAAAGGATACTTAACATGGGGGACTTATCTTATTTATGAAAAGTCATTAAAAAAATAATACATCAATAAAATTTCAATCTGTCATTTATCAACCAAATAATTTACTGAGTTATCGATTATAATTTACATTGCATTAAAATTGCAAACCATCTACATCGTGATGAGTAATACATATTCTGTGATTGTTTAAAACGATTGTACTCAACGTAATCTAAAAAATGTATCTACCTATTACCAATTCCAATTTGAACTAATTCTCTTTTAGAAATTGGTGGCAAAACCTATTTTAGGATTACTTTTTTGGCTTGAAACATGTTTGTTAACAGCTTGAAATTAGACTATTGTAACCCATCAAACAAATAGATACCCAATTTATCCATAGTTTATGATAAATTGACTGATCTTTATTATTTTTATCATAATTACTTAGAAATTATCAAAATCAACATGAAATATTAAGTTTCATGTTTTATCCGCTAGCGTATATATACGTCTTGGGCATAAAAACATATATTTATATGTATATTATACGCATTCGAATATATTCGTTTTATTCATAGTGGTATACACAATTTAACTTTATGCGAATATATTCGTCTTATGAGTTTTGTAATGCATATGTTGATAACGTACATATCCGTCATAGCCACTTAAGAGGTTAATCGTCCTTCCTTACTCCAGTGATGAAAAATACTTAGTAAACGGTTTAAATTTTTTTTTACTATTTTGAAAAATAAATATTTGGTATAAATAAAAATAATTAATAGATTTTCAAAATAGTAAAAATGAAAAAAAATTATTTTTGGATTATAATTAATTTTTCTTAAAATTTTATAACGATTACAAAGTTAAGAATTAAAATTTCCCAATGTTATCAGATTGGATCATAATCCGCTTAGCTAAAGGTGTTGACTGAATAAATATGGCCAATATTTGTGGATCAGATTACTACCCAGCAACATTTCAGGTATGAAGATTAATCTCCTATATTTCCATGTGTACAGAAGAGATTAGACGTTGTTCGAAACCTATATAATTACTGGAAAATCTTGACTTACCTATCTTCGAGATTTTCTGTTGATAAAACAGAAAAAATCACTCATGATTCAATTAAAGCTCTTACTTCTACTTTTTCAATTTCAAATTGTCTTTATAAAAGGGTAAAAATAATTTCTCATTCATTCTGTTTAAATTTTCATTTAGTGATGCAGAATCTCATTACTGCGGTCTGATAGAAAAGTAATTTTAATGTTTTCAAAGTCCTTGACTATATTAACAAATATTTTCTAATATTCAGAAAAGCATGTTGTCTTGGGTGGTCCGGAAAGAAATGCAACGAACGTAAGATTAATAGCAAAATAATAGAGGATATTGTTTTTATTAATGTTAAATTTTTAAGCGGTTTGTGAGAAAGGTTGCGGCCCAGGAAAATGTATAGAACCGAATATATGCGATTGTAGAGAAACAAACAGATTTGGACAACAATGTGAACGTTTTGGAGCAGAAGTGGCATCAGGTTAAAATTTATTTATTGAAAAAAGAAGTTTTAACCGTAATATGTAATCCAGTGTCTCAAAACATTGAATTAACTGATCAAGCACAATGCACATATTTGAATGGAAGATCGTACAAAACATTTGATAGAGTTAAAACTGTCCAAACAAATTTCACTGGAAATATGGTCCTAGTCCAAGACTGCATGAGTAGACCACCTACCTACCAAATTATTGTTATTCCTCAAGAAAGCTGCGTAAATAAATCCAGTGATGATTGTGAAATTACAATCAAAGTTAGTTATTATTATTATTATTATTATTATTATTATTATTATTATTATTATTATTATTATTATTATTATTATTATTATTATTATTATTATTATTATTATTATTATTATTATTATTATTATTATTATTATTATTATTATTATTATTATTATTATTATTATTTATTATTATTATTATTATTATTATTATTATTATTATTATTATTATTATTATTATTATTATTATTATTATTATTATTATTATTATTATTATTATTATTATTATTATTATTATTATTACTATTATTATTATTATTATTATTTATGAGTTTTTCTGTTGAATATTTTAGTTCCTATTCAAAGATAGTATTGAAGCAACTTATCTTTCATCTCAAGGAGTAAAGGTGGGAAATATCAGTTATTCATTTCCATACAGCAAAGCCGAATTTCAAATATCAGATCGTGGACATTATGTTTATGTCAAAGGAATCAAAGGTTCGTTTCTATGTATAGATTTTCAGTTTGAATAAAAACTAATTTTGTGTAGATTTGAATATTTTCTACAACAAAAAAGGCTCGATTTTTGTATTTGCTCCAGTGACAATGAAGAAACAAGTTTGTGGGTTATGTGGTCTCTATGACGGCAACGGCGATGACAAATTTGAAACAGTTGACGCGTCAATGAACCCGATAGAAACAGATCTGGATTTCATAAAAATATGGCTATCAGTGTCGAGAGAAAACCGTATGAAGCCTGATCCGGCAATTCAAATGGTCAATTGTGATCTGAATGAAGTATTTTAAATTTTCATTAATATTTAATTATTTTTAAATAAAACAACAGATGGCAACGTGTGCGAAAGTCGTCTCAATTTTCGGAAGTAAATTTGAAGAAATTTGTTACGCAGAATTTTGTCAAATGAAAAATCAGAAAAATTCGTGTGAGCTAATGAGAGATATCGCCTTTTTGAGTTCACCGGATAATATTGTCAGTGATTGGAGATATAAATTAGATTGCGGTACGGAAATGATTGAATAAATATATTTTCAATTTTATTTATTTATTTAGAAGAACCTAATTGTCCGAATAAAATGATTTGGTCTGACTGTGGGAATAACTGCAATAACAGATGTGGATTCAATAACGATGATGTGGACTGTTCAAAGGTTTGTACTCCTGGATGTTACTGTAGGAAAGGTATGCACCGTTTTGTAATTATCTTTTCATTAAAACTTATTTCAAAGGAAAATATATAAATCACTAACTAAAATAAAGCTTCTCTCCCAAAATATACTCACCACTAATAAGATAGTCTTGCCTCTCTATTTCTAATAATACTTCAAGTTCATTTTTATACAAGTTCTTGGCCTAAATATGTATGCAAGTGACTTAATGGGTCACCTATATAGTTTTAAGAAGTCAAGTGTTATAAATAAGAAACTAAACCCCCCCCCGTAATTGTGACAAAGGATTTACAAAACAAAAGTTTATTTTCCGCCACAACTTACCAAACACAATATTGTGCATAATAAAGAGTAACTATTATTTATCTGATTATGCTAAAAAAATCAAAGCTTTCTTTTGTGATAATAATTTGTTTTTGCATAACTTTAAAATCAAATGTGCTTAAAGAAGACATTTTGAACGTCAAATGCACGTTAGATTTTTGTGGTAATATAAACATACATTCAAATCTCAATTAACTTAAATTAATGTACTCAATTTTCCATTTGATTCTGACTGCATACTACTAGAAAGTATGTGTATTTATTGGGCATTGTTCACAATTATCTGCTTAGACTTGTGCATTAGACTTTATTTTGAGAGAAAAAATATTATAATAATGTAAAAATAATCTGAAAATAGTTTATTGCAATAGTATATTGCAATTTAACATTACTATTGGTATGTTTTCAGGAATATCGATTTCAACTTCCACCTTGTAACCATATGAAAGCATCTTAATATCGCAATCATTCAAAAAAGAGTGAAAGTTATCATGCACCCAAATGAAATCAGCATAAGAAAGACATTAGCAAAGAACACTTCTAAATAGATTATTACAAAAACTCAATATCATCAGAAGATTTAATGTGTGTGTTTGTTGACAAATGTCAATCCACAAGTATAGCTTCTTCGTGGAAATTATACATTTCCATGTCTAGAATAAGTTCTATAGGTTCTTTTAATATGAGACTTGGTACGGAATTTGGAGAAAATCTACATACGAGGAACACAGTTATTTTCAATTCATATTTGTTGAAATTTTAAATATTCAGCCAAAGTCGCACCCTTTCAAATTGGTGGAAATTCTAAAGTTGAGAAAATATATCACACCAAATAATACTTTAGATGCACATTTTACCATTGGTCTATTTTTATTTTAGATTTCTTTATCCTCATTTCTTTCTGTTCTATATCTCGATACTTTGCTTTGTATTGATTGATAGTCTTAAAAAAATGAAAATAACAGATATAAATGATATATTATTTGATAAAATATTTAAAAGATTCTTTTAAACAGATTTCTTTTGGTACAAAAACCAATGCAAAAGAGCAGATGAATGCCCTTGTGAATACAGAGCTTCAGCAAAACAAATAGATTCCTATAAATTTGGTGACAAAATGAAAAAAGGCTGCCAAAACTGGTAAATGATAATAATAATATATAAAAACTTAATTAACTTTCTTTTTCGTTCCAGTTTGTGTGAGAGTCGAGGTTTATGGAAATGTGACACTCACGACCAATGCTCTTCCAGATGTATCATCACCGGAGATCCGCACTTTGTTACGTTTGACAATCAGCACATATTTGTGGAAGGTCAATGTCAATATATCGCCGTCATGCCAAAGGAAATAGAGAGTGATATGCCTCAATTATCAATCATCGTTGAAAATAAATTTTGTTTCAATTCCGAAGATATAACTTGCGCCAAAGGAATAAAAATACTTTTCGGAGAGGGCTTAAATCAAACTGAAATCGAGTAAATTTGACTGCCGAAAAAATGAAAATTTATTTCAATAAAATTTAGAATAAAATCCAAAACCGAAGTAATAATAAACAGCAAGTTGGTAACGATACCTTCCAAAATCAACAAAGGTGTGGAAATTTCTGTGTTTAAAGTGACAAGTGACGGCTTAAAGATCGAGGCAGGAGATTTGTTCAGCGTTTTTCGGAAAGACGATTCGCGAATAGAATTAGTTTTGTCAGCTAAATATGCTAGAAAGGTGAATGGAAGTTAATGACAAACGAGTTTATTTTAAGTTGTCTTAGGTAACCGGTCTATGCGGAAACTTTAATGGAGATCCTGAAGATGACAACATTATGCCTGACGGTGCCCCAGCAAAAGATGACTCTGAATTGGCGGCGAGATACAGATTAACTCAAACCTGTCATGGAGAAGTTTTAAGGCAGTCTTATCTTGGGTTATGTGAAACAAGCATTGAATGGGGGAAAATAGCTAATGAAGTTTGTGGAAAATTCGGACAAGGTGAAAATAATTTTGGCAACTGTTTTATTTAACTCCGAGGTTTTTAAGGTCAATTCAAAGATTGTGAAGCGTTAGTCCCATCGGATAAATTTGTCACGCAATGTAAGCATGATGTCTGCAACTGCGGCTTATTGAGAAATGCCAGCACCATAAACTGCGAATGCTCAGCGTATTCGGCGTATGCTAGAATATGTTCAATTAAAGGAATTCAATTTCAGTGGAGAACTCCAGAATTCTGTCGTAATATTTTACTTTTTCGAAGATTTTCTCTAACAGTTTTATAACTTTAGCCGTAATTTGTCCAAAAAATATGGTTTACAAGGAATGTGGATCAAGTTGTTCGGCGACTTGTAGGCTAAGACAAAGACCCAATTGTGATAATGATTGCATAGATGGTTGCCAATGCCCTGACGTAATTTTATACGTATGATCATGTCTTTTTGATTTTGATACTTCAGGATATGGTTATTGAAGAAAAAACCGGAAATTGCGTTAAAGTTGAAGACTGTAAATGCGAGTATATGGGAAGAGATTATAATGCTAATGAAGAAAGAAAGGATCGTTGCAATACCTGCACATGCATCAATGGATTATGGAACTGTACAACTAAAGATTGTTCATGTAATAAGAATATGATAATTTATTTTTTATATTATACATAAAATTTAGCGCAAAGCTATTGTCCCAATGGAAAAGTATGGAAAGATTGTGGAGGCTGTCAAAGAACCTGTAGAGACATGAATCTGATATGTGATCCAAATTCCTGTGAACCAGGATGCTATTGCGAAAGCGGAGAAGTCTATGATAACAACAAATGTATCCCTAAAGGAGAATGTCCATGTTTTTGGCAAAATCAAAGCTTCAATGAATCGGCTGTAATAACTCGTGGCCCATTTGAATGCCAATTGTCATGGTAAGTAATACCAAAATTTTAAGCCTCTTTTTTATGTGAATTTTAACACAGCACTTGCAGAAGTGGAAAATGGGAATGCCCAAAAAGAGACTGCGAGGGTAAATAATTAAACCTGTTCTAGAATAAAAAAAGACAATGAAATTTTATAATTTATTAAGGTCTATGCAAAGCCTGGGGTGAATCTCATTATATGTCTTTTGATGGGAAGTTTTTTGATTTTCATGGAGACTGCAGTTATGTTTTATTGGAAGACTATTGCAACAAAAAATCAGGAACATTCAAAATAGTGATCGAAAATGTAGAATGTGGTTCAAAGGGAACAAGTTGTACTAAATCAATACGATTTTATTATAAAGATCACATTATCCATTTGATCCGTGGCGCTGCACCAATTATCGGCAGAAATCCAACTTGGTCCCCATATTTGGGAACGGGAATATTTTCCAAGCATGATTACGTCAGCAGCATTGTCATTATTACGAAAGAACTGAAGATTCAATGGGATAGGCAATTGTCCGTTGATGTATTTTTAACACCGGAATATAAAAATAATGTTTGTGGATTATGTGGCAATTTTGATGACAATGTTGACAATGATTTAAGGTAATATTTACTTATATAAATATATAATAATAATAATAATAATAATAATAATAATAATAATTTATAAATAAATAATAAAATAAATTTGGCAACGATTTAATTAAAAGATAACGTCAATAAAAAACTCTTCATACGATATATCTTGAAAGCATAACTGTCATCTTCAGGTACAAAAAACCAACTAAAGAATTTAGTTGGTTTTTTGTACCTGAAGATGACAGTTATGCTGTCGAAATATATCGTACGAAGAGTTTTTTATTGGCATTAGCTTTTAATAATAATAATATTAAAAATGATAATAATAATAATAAAAATAATAATAATAAAAATAATAATTATAATAATTATAATAATAATAATAATAATAATAATAATAATAATAATAATAATAATAATAATAATAATAATAATAATAATAATAATAATAATAATAATAATAATAATAATAATAATAATAATAATAATAATAATAGTTTATCATTCATGGTGTTATTTTTAAAAAAACTACAAAGCTTTTGTAATCTGGAATTTCAAGGTGAGGGCAGATATTTTTATTTCTTAGTGACCTATAGTGTTTTGAAATATCCATTCCATCAGACATCCTGTTGTTTGTTTCAACTAGCAGAAAGCCATTTACTTGCCCTTAATTCACTGGCAGATAATGAATTGGATATTTTTGTTACTGGAAATGAATGACAGCAATTCGATAACGGAAAATAATGAATAAATAATTTGTTATGGATTGATTTGTTTTGCCTTTTACTTACAAGCATTTAGTGTTTTAAAGAAACGTATAATGGAATTTTTAATTAATATATACAGAAATAAAATGGTTATAGAGTGGAGTGGTAGAAATTTTAAAAATTAAGTGAAATAAACTTTGGTTTTTAATTTAATTTTATAAAAAATAAAATTAATTCCAATTATTAAAATGATTAATAAATTAAAATTATCATTATGATTTTAGAAATCGAGCTGGAATAATAGATGCAGATGTAAATGCTTTTGCAGACAGTTGGAAACTGAAGACATCATGCCCATATCCTGAAATATCTAAA
Source organism: Schmidtea mediterranea (assembly GCA_022537955.1). NCBI lineage: Eukaryota > Metazoa > Platyhelminthes > Tricladida > Dugesiidae > Schmidtea > Schmidtea mediterranea. Next base: position 231,812,488 of record CM039680.1, read on the forward strand.
AACCCCTGTGACATTAACAAATTTAGAGAAAGTTGGGCAATTAAAAGATGTTCAATATTGAAGAGTGAAACTTTTGAACCTTGTCATAACACTGTCAGATATCAATTATACTATGATAAGTGCGTCCAAGATTCTTGCGCTTGTGATCGTGGAGATGATTGCCTTTGTGTATGTACAGCCATATCCCAATATGTCCATGAATGCAATAGGTACAACATTAAAATTCAATGGAGGAACTATGAAAATTGCCGTAAGTATATTTGATATAATTTATACATATTAATTAATTAATCTTCAGCAATTATGTGCCCACCGGACCGTGAGTATAAACCCTGTGAAAAGGTCTGTCCAGAAACATGCATTGGAACTAAAAGTTGCATTTCAGATTGTATGGAAGGATGCTATTGCAAAAATAACACATATTTAAAAGATGGTATGAATTATTATGAAATAACCTTTAAAAAATTACTTTAATTAAATAAAACAATACTTCATATTTTAAAATTTTAGTTTTAATCAAAAGCGAATTTTAAATGATATTGTTTGATTTGGTGGTGATTTAAGATTTCAACAATTATTGCTCTGATTCCTTCGTACTCTAATAACAATAGTAACGAATCCTTATCCATATCACATTTATTTATTTAATACATTTATAACTGATAATACAATTAGAAAGCCGCAATTTATTGGTGCTTATTACAGCACTAATTTAGGTATAACTCAAACTTGACTACTGATTTGAGTTTCAAAATTTTGATACGTTACGTTAAACTTTGTTTGTATTTCATATATATTTCAATAATTGATTTCAATAGAACTTAATTGTTTGGCTGCATTCTTTGACCATTCTCGTGTTTATTCAATTAATTCGCTTCTTCCAGGTTTTCTTTTAATCTTTCTCTTTTCTTATTTTTCGTTTCGAGTTTTATAATTAAGCTTATAAAATTTGCTTGGGTAAATTTTTTTGAAAATTCTATCATTAATTTTTATTTTCACTATAATTTAGATTTTGCAATTTAAATTAGACCCGGGACTGCAAATTACTGTTATTTTGACAACTAGTTTCAACTGAGTTTCAAACCTCACCACTTCTCCAAAATGATTTCCCACTTTCTCTGTTTTTGTTTTCATTTCCTTATATAGTGTTAGACATAATTAAATTCAAATTTTTCTCTTGAAATCTGAAAATTTTAACAAATTGAGGCTTGGTAATTATTAGTACTGATATAGTTATCGGTCACCAATATAATTAATTTAAAATACTTTTATATAATTTAATATGCTATTATTTAACACAAATTTTAATAAAAAATTTAACACAATAGTTATTTCAACTAGCTGATCGCACTAGTAACATTTAAACTATCTTATTTTTAAAATAGGAGTTTTAGAACTACATACATATACCAACTAATAAAAAATGACTTTGTTTGCCATCTGTATTTTATTGATTTTAGTGGTTTGCTTTTGTTTCTTTCTCGTTTCCAAACTTGTCTTTCTCTATTTTTCTCTATACCCGGAAATAATATTTCCTTCTATATTATGTTCGTTATCCCTGTTATTTTAATTATTTCAACAATTATTTTTATTCTCATCAAAATAAACATTTTAGATGAATGTGTATCTGAAAAACCTCTATGCACTTGCAAAGATGAAAGTGGAAAAGAATATCCTTTAGGTACAACAGTAATTAAAAACTGCCATAAATGGTTATTTTAATATTTTCAAAATACTTTTAATATTTATTTAGTACATGTCAAATAAATGGTTTTGAATGCGAAAAAGAGTTGATACACAACTGCCTCACAACCGGTAAGCAATTAATATATGTAAATAAATTTAAATATATTATGCTAAATAGTGTCTACATCAACAGTAGTGACAACAACCATACCGACAATTACTTCAACGTTAAATGAAACAAGTTATTATTATTTTTGAATTATAATTTTATTAAACTAACAAATAAATCAACTACATAACAATTTTTATTAAAAAAAATAATTCCAATTTTAAAGATTATTAAATTAGTAGAAACATATTGGTAATTAGCTATTTCCTCTAAAATGAGTTTAAATTTGTAGATTTTTATTAATTGATGATAGTATAAATCTACTAGCAAAATAGTAAGTAACTTCTTGATTTTGGATGGCCTAAGAACCTATAAAATATCTTATAAATTATCCAAATAGTGATATATAGTTTATGAAAAATGATTTCATATTTCATTTTTGAAATATAAATATTTATTTGAAAGACCTTGAATAAGTTTAAATAAATCGTTTGAAACACCAAAACCTTTCAAATTAAAGAAATTTGCTTATTAATTTTTTTAATATCAAATTAATAAATTGGTTATTTGGTTTACTGAAAAATCGAAATAATATTAGTATTATTTACAAAAATTATAAGTTTGACTATTTTCTGAAAAATTTTTCTCGGATAACAAGTATGCACAAATATTACAAATGAAATATTTTTAACGATTGTAATAATTATATCTTTTTTTAGCCACTTTCTCAACAAGCAGATCAACAACAACTAAATGTAGTTTTTTAAAAATTAATTTTAATGCAACTGATCTACACTATCATTAGTATGTGAGAAGCCACTCATCATATCAAAATGGGATTATGTGAAATCCATATCAGCAACTTCATTTAGTGGTGTCAATGGAGGTGTTGGTGAGTTTATGACAGAAATTGGGTGGGAACCACATATCATAGATTTGCAACCGCTACTAACGATAGAGTTCAATAATAAAGTGTACATTAAAGGGATATCATTATTTTTAGTCAATGTAAATCGCTATAAGTACTATATTTTTCACACAGAAAGCAAAATTAATAATTTCCCGTAGTGTTTTCGTAGTTCATACTGGCAATCAATGGAATGAGCTGATAGTCAACTATACTAATACCGATGGAGATGCGAGAATTCCTAATATAGATATGGAAATCACCAAAATAAGATTTGAATTCGAGAGAGCCATTCAGAATAAGAATATTTTAGCCAAGGCCACAATTGAAGGTTGCGGTGAAAAGAAACCAACAACGGCAACAATAACCCCGACTACAACGAAAACTGAAACGAATACAACTTCTACAAGTATGAATCATAAAATTCAAAAATTAATAAATAAAATAAATCATAAAATAAATCACTGAAATTGTTTGATTAAATTTACAGAAAATTAATAATTATCTTAAATTGAGCGTTAAAATATTATTAATCGTAATTAACGAATGTTAAAATTTTTAAGTAAAATAGTTGTATAAAATTAATTATTTATTATATTTAATATTTAATTAATAAATCAATGAAATCGTTTTGACTAAATTTAAATAAAAAATTATTAATCGTAATTAACGAATGTTAAAATTTTTAAGTAAAATAGTAGTACAAAATTAATTATTTATTATATTTAATATTTAATTAATAAATCAATGAAATCGTTTTGACTAAATTTAAATAAAAATTATAATAAAATAAGTAAATATTATAAATTTAAATATTTTTATTAAGTGTTAATTAATTAAATCAAATTAATTCAATCACTTATTAAATAAAAAATAGAAATATAATTATTATAATTTAAAATATAATAGCCGATAGCTCCTAGTAATATCACTAAATTGTTTTTCAATGCGGAAAAGTTTATTCATGGAAATTTATATCAATATAACATAAAATGGATAAGATTTTCATTTGAATATTCGACATTAATGGTTTTGTGATTCATAAATTTATACTTTATAAATATGCGCAAAAACACTTATATTCAAGAACTCAGACTGTTGATATTCGCGGGAGAAAGCATATTATAATGAAAAGCACAGGATTCTCTTTAATGATAATTACAGTAGCGTTATCTGTCTATGGCGATTGAAGAAAGGCTCCGCGTCATGTTTGTCTTTTTTTTCGACAAAACAAGAAAATGCTTAGGTAAATAAGGACTTGATCATGTCGTGGATTGACACTATATTTCCACTGATTGATGTATCAAAAGGAAAGTGTATTGTATGAGATTCGTGTCGTGCTCATGTTGCTAATAAAGTGAAGGAACATTGTCGAAAGAGGAGAATTGAATTGATTATAATACAAGGAGGATTGACGCCGTATTTACAGGCTGGCGATATTGGGATTTTTAAAGACAAACTATCAGAAAAGATTAATACATGGAAAAACGACGAAAATGTTAAATATAGAAAGGGTGGAAATCAATAAACCAGAAATTCCATAATTGAAACATGAAATCAGCTATTTTTTCACATTGAAAATATCGATAATTCTATTCTTTAGGCTGATTTGTCTAAAAATTATAGAGATTGGAATATTTCTAAGCATGATGTGTATAGCTGTCAGTTTTGTCAATTGTTGGAAACAGCTGCATTAAACGCAATATATGTTAGTATAATGGAAATGATGGATCAAGAACATGAATTGCAAGCCGTTGATGAATAAATGTATTAAATTTTAAAATATCGATATTTTTAAATACAAATCCACCAAATAGTATCACTATTCAAAATTTTTAATGGTTTGTTCATGATACTATTCCAATAATATCAATAGTAGTTATTCGTTAGATTAATAAATCAACAAAAATGTTTTGATAAAATTAAGTATAATAATTCATTAAATAAATATATATACATAAAGCCATTTATCAATAAATTACTTTTTTAAAATCATGTATTAATTGATATTTAAATATTGATTTTATTATTAAAAAACGAATAGAAATATTAATTAAACAGATCACAACATTAACATTATATTGGATTTAAATGTTAAAAGCGTCATTTATACGATGCATTTTCACGACTTCATTGCCATTTTCAGGTTAACCACTTGCGCTATATTGACGTGCCAGGCACGCCTTGATGATTTTTTTCAAAACCGCAATTTATATTCGTGTAAATCTTTTATGTAAGACCCTACCCTCGCGCTAAGCACTGGTCAAACCCCTGAGCTCGCTGACGCGCTGAGACGTCGATGCCTTACGATACTTTACATATATAGTAGAGCGCGGCCCAGCTACCGAAAATTAAATCATAGCGCAAGTGGTTAAATAGAAATTGTTTATTCTAAAAACTTTAATAAATCACAAATAAATAATTATAGTTTAAAAACTTCAAATAACCTTATTTTTAAATAGTCCTAAAATATCAAACAATTAAAAATGTTAAATTTTAAAAAACTTTTTTAATTAATGATAATAATTTTTGCATTTACTCTCTAATCATTCAAAACAATATTCAACATCCAAATTTTAAAAAGACATTCAAAACACAAGTATACAAAACATTAGTTTAGACATATATCACTTCAGACATGGCAATACAAACGCATCATCTGCAATCAAACTGTACATACAACTCTAACTATGCTTTTTAATAGTAATCTGCTTCAATTGACGGTTTTCCATAATTCGATAGTCTTTTGTATTTGGCATTACACCAATGATAGTTAAATTGATAAACAAGATCTGAACATAATCCAATTAGGATTTCAGTTAATATTTAATGTATTCCTTTGTTTAATATTCCGGAAATTACTGGCATCCTAAAACGTTTCTTTTAAACACTAATTGCATATGTAGGGATAAAGATGTAAAAAACATTAAATCATCGAAGGAAATAGAACTGAGTGAAAATGACAAATTTACGAAAAAGTATAATCCACTAAATAAAAATAGCATGTTTAGTGTTACAAAAGTTGCAAAAATATATTTTTGAATTGGATTATAATCCGACTTGATTGAAAGGACAAACCCAACATAATAACCTTTATTTCTATCATAATAATCAAAAATTTCAATTTTCAATAACAACGACAATGTTCAGTTTTAGTTTAATCTTGAAACTAGCTCAAACCAATGAATCTTTATTAACTTTAGTAATATATCTTTCAATACTCTTTCTGTAACTTCGTCGATTACTTCGTCGATGCAAGTGGGTTGTTGGTTGCAAACCCAATTTCTTAGGCAACTATGATAATTTCGTTGTTTTCTTTCCCTTTACTAAAGCTTGGCTATAAAATTCGTCTAACAAATGAAAACTTTATTCCAATATTTCATTACATGAATTTCCTTAATGGTCTAATCGATGATATAAATTAATTAATTTTTCATTTTTAAATGATGTTTCTTAGGGAACCGCGGTAGCTTTAAGATTATTATATTCGTTTTTATTTTTTCATTTACTACCTGTCGTAATAAAATAGAAATTCGAATATTTTCCAATATAAATTCATTTCGTAAATAGTTTTAATTATCTACATATTGCTGTCTTAATATAGTCTTTAAATCATCCGAAAAAGTTCCATATTATAAAAAGAAGTTCCTCAAACATTTTATATATTTTGCGCTCTTAAATGAATGGATTGCTATGATTGGCATTAGTCATTTTGAATGTTTTACCCAATAATTGACTTTTTAAAACAATTCATGATGTATTGTTGTTTAAAAAAGAGGAACTATAGCAGAACTGCGCTCACCGTCCGTATTTTCAACGAACTCCATATGATAATCAAACTTTTAAAAAATTATTTATTATACAAATAACCAAAGATATTTTAATTTAATAGTCTCTACAACTCCAACAACATCGAAAACTCCTCAAATAACTACAACAGCATCAGGTTTTATATGACTGTTTATTATAATTAATAAAGAAATATTATTACAGTTTGCAAAGAAACATTAACATTAATTTCAACAAAAGAATTTATAAGCGAGATAATACCAAGCAGCAACTTCGAAAACAAAGAAAAGATACTTACGGATTCTTGGACTTCGAATGTGAAGGATATAGCACCAAACATAATGATAAACTTTTACAAGGCAATAACCATAACGGAAATAATTATTGAAAATCATTCAAACATCGGACGATACACGTATGTTATTTAAATGTATTGCAAACAATAAGGTTTTACATGAAAACAGAATAATGATCACAGAAGGAAATTCATATCAAACCAAAATACTTAAAGCTAACGAAGAAAATAAAAATCAGTATGAGCAAATTAAAATATATAATATAAACATCAAAGTTATAAATCTGTCAATAATGTTAATCAAAAAGAATAAATCAGAAGAAGTCAAGCTGAAATTATTGATCATGGGATGCACAGAAAGGAAATCAACAAAAGAAATCACAACAACAATATTGACTGAAACTCCTACAGTTACAGGTACTGGATCAAGTTCACAGTCAATATCATCAACCACAACTGGAACAACGACTTCGAGAATAACAGGTAATATATATCAGAAATTTTTATAATCAAGTCAATTTCGCTTTGATTAAATTGGACAAGTTGCTTTCTTTCCATAATCTTTCGTAACATGTTTAACAATGGTGATATGTTTCAGGTTGCAAAGAGAAGCCGGTTTTGATTTCAACAAAAGAATATGTGAAAGAAATTGTTGTACCTAAAAATGGAACATCAGAAACGAGTTTGATAACCGAGATCTGGAATACAACTGTAATTAGAACAGAACCGAAATTCGAAATAAAGTTCTACAAACCTGTCATCATTACGAAGATCAGATTTGAAAATATAGTTAATATTGAGACATTCAAGTAAAATTGGATTGTTGAAATCAAAGACCGAAAATGATGATATGCATTTTAGTGTGCTTGTTCTGTACGAGAACGAAAAAGAATATAAACCATTCGAATCAGGACTTACTGTAACATACATGAAGGAATACGAGGAAATAGAAAAGACTGTTAAGAAAGTGTCAGCTATAAAGATAACATTCACTTTGTCATCGGCGAAAGAGAAAGTGTCATTGAAAGTAATAATCGAAGGATGCGGAGAAAAAGAAACGACAACACAAAGATCTACAACGATATCTATTTCCATTCCAACTGTATCATCAACAACTGAATCTACAACGACTGGATCTACTACAACTGGAACTACAATGACTGGATCTACTACAACTGGTACTACAACAACTGGAACTACAACAACTGGAACTACAACGACTGGATCTTCAACGACTGGATCTTCAACGACTGGATCTACAACAACTGGATCTACAACAACAGGATCTACAACAACTGAAACGACATCAACTGGATCTACTACGACACCATCATCTATTGTCACAACCACTGAATCTTCCACAACAACAACTCAAACTCCTACAGTTACAGGTACTGGATCAAGTTCACAGTCAATATCATCAACCACAACTGGAACAACGACTTCGAGAATAACAGGTAATATATATGAAATTTTTATAATCAAGTCAATTTCGCTTTGATTGAATTGGACAAGTTGCTTTCTTTCCATAATCTTTCGTAACATGTTTAACAATTGTAATATGTTTCAGGTTGCAAAGAGAAACCGGTTTTGATTTCAACAGAAGAATATGTGAAAGAAATTGTTGTACCTAAAAATGGAACATCCGAAACGAGTTTGATAACCGAGATCTGGAATACAACTGTAATTAGAACAGAACCGAAATTCGAAATAAAGTTCTACAAACCTGTCATCATTACGAAGATCAGATTTGAAAATATAGTTAATATTGAGACATTCAAGTAAAATTGGATTGTTGAAATCAAAGACCGAAAATGATGATATGCATTTTAGTGTGCTTGTTCTGTACGAGAACGAAAAAGAATATAAACCATTCGAATCAGGACTTACTGTAACATACATGAAGGAATACGAGGAAATAGAAAAGACTGTTGAGAAAGTGTCAGCTATAAAGATAACATTCACTTTGTCATCGGCGAAAGAGAAAGTGTCATTGAAAGTAATAATCGAAGGATGCGGAGAAAAAGAAACAACAACACAAAGATCTACAACGATATCTATTTCCATTCCAACTGTATCATCAACAACTGGATCTACAACGACTGGATCTACTACAACTGGATCTACAACAACTGGAACTACAACAACTGGAACTACAACGACTGGATCTACTACAACTGGATCTACAACAACTGGAACTACAACAACTGGAACTACAACAACTGGAACTACAACAACTGGAACTACAACAACTGGAACTACAACAACTGGAACTACAACGACTGGATCTTCAACGACTGGATCTACAACAACTGGATCTACAACAACAGGATCTACAACAACTGAAACGACATCAACAGGATCTACTACGACACCATCATCTATTGTTACAACCACTGAATCTTCCACAACAACAACTCAAACTCCTACAGTTACAGGTACTGGATCAAGTTCACAGTCAATATCATCAACCACAACTGGAACAACGACTTCGAGAATAACAGGTAATATATATGAAATTTTTATAATCAAGTCAATTTCGCTTTGATTGAATTGGACAAGTTGCTTTCTTTCCATAATCTTTCGTAACATGTTTAACAATTGTAATATGTTTCAGGTTGCAAAGAGAAACCGGTTTTGATTTCAACAGAAGAATATGTGAAAGAAATTGTTGTACCTAAAAATGGAACATCCGAAACGAGTTTGATAACCGAGATCTGGAATACAACTGTAATTAGAACAGAACCGAAATTCGAAATAAAGTTCTACAAACCTGTCATCATTACGAAGATCAGATTTGAAAATATAGTTAATATTGAAACATTCAAGTAAAATTGGATTGTTGAAATCAAAGACCGAAAATGATGATATGCATTTTAGTGTGCTTGTTCTGTACGAGAACGAAAAAGAATATAAACCATTCGAATCAGGACTTACTGTAACATACATGAAGGAATACGAGGAAATAGAAAAGACTGTTGAGAAAGTGTCAGCTATAAAGATAACATTCACTTTGTCATCGGCGAAAGAGAAAGTGTCATTGAAAGTAATAATCGAAGGATGCGGAGAAAAAGAAACGACAACACAAAGATCTACAACGATATCTATTTCCATTCCAACTGTATCATCAACAACTGGATCTACAACGACTGGATCTACTACAACTGGATCTACAACAACTGGAACTACAACAACTGGAACTACAACAACTGGAACTACAACAACTGGAACTACAACGACTGGATCTTCAACGACTGGATCTACAACAACTGGATCTACAACAACAGGATCTACAACAACTGAAACGACATCAACAGGATCTACTACGACACCATCATCTATTGTCACAACCACTGAATCTTCCACAACAACAACTCAAACTCCTACAGTTACAGGTACTGGATCAAGTTCACAGTCAATATCATCAACCACAACTGGAACAACGACTTCGAGAATAACAGGTAATATATATGAAATTTTTATAATCAAGTCAATTTCGCTTTGATTGAATTGGACAAGTTGCTTTCTTTCCATAATCTTTCGTAACATGTTTAACAATTGTAATATTTTTCAGGTTGCAAAGAGAAACCGGTTTTGATTTCAACAGAAGAATATGTGAAAGAAATTGTTGTACCTAAAAATGGAACATCCGAAACGAGTTTGATAACCGAGATCTGGAATACAACTGTAATTAGAACAGAACCGAAATTCGAAATAAAGTTCTACAAACCTGTCATCATTACGAAGATCAGATTTGAAAATATAGTTAATATTGAGACATTCAAGTAAAATTGGATTGTTGAAATCAAAGACCGAAAATGATGATATGCATTTTAGTGTGCTTGTTCTGTATGAGAACGAAAAAGAATATAAACCATTCGAATCAGGACTTACTGTAACATACATGAAGGAATACGAGGAAATAGAAAAGACTGTTGAGAAAGTGTCAGCTATAAAGATAACATTCACTTTGTCATCGGCGAAAGAGAAAGTGTCATTGAAAGTAATAATCGAAGGATGCGGAGAAAAAGAAACGACAACACAAAGATCTACAACGATATCTATTTCCATTCCAACTGTATCATCAACAACTGGATCTACAACGACTGGATCTACTACAACTGGATCTACAACAACTGGAACTACAACAACTGGAACTACAACGACTGGATCTACTACAACTGGATCTACAACAACTGGAACTACAACAACTGGAACTACAACAACTGGAACTACAACAACTGGAACTACAACAACTGGAACTACAACGACTGGATCTTCAACGACTGGATCTACAACAACTGGATCTACAACAACAGGATCTACAACAACTGAAACGACATCAACAGGATCTACTACGACACCATCATCTATTGTCACAACAACTGAATCTTCCACAACAACAACTCAAACTCCTACAGTTACAGGTACTGGATCAAGTTCACAGTCAATATCATCAACCACAACTGGAACAACGACTTCGAGAATAACAGGTAATATATATGAAATTTTTATAATCAAGTCAATTTCGCTTTGATTGAATTGGACAAGTTGCTTTCTTTCCATAATCTTTCGTAACATGTTTAACAATTGTAATATTTTTCAGGTTGCAAAGAGAAACCGGTTTTGATTTCAACAGAAGAATATGTGAAAGAAATTGTTGTACCTAAAAATGGAACATCCGAAACGAGTTTGATAACCGAGATCTGGAATACAACTGTAATTAGAACAGAACCGAAATTCGAAATAAAGTTCTACAAACCTGTCATCATTACGAAGATCAGATTTGAAAATATAGTTAATATTGAGACATTCAAGTAAAATTGGATTGTTGAAATCAAAGACCGAAAATGATGATATGCATTTTAGTGTGCTTGTTCTGTATGAGAACGAAAAAGAATATAAACCATTCGAATCAGGTCTTACTGTAACATACATGAAGGAATACGAGGAAATCGAAAAGACTGTTGAGAAAGTGTCAGCTATAAAGATAACATTCACTTTGTCATCGGCGAAAGAGAAAGTGTCATTGAAAGTAATAATCGAAGGATGCGGAGAAAAAGAAACGACAACACAAAGATCTACAACGATATCTATTTCCATTCCAACTGTATCATCAACAACTAGATCTACAACGACTGGATCTACTACAACTGGATCTACAACAACTGGAACTACAACAACTGGAACTACAACGACTGGATCTACTACAACTGGATCTACAACAACAGGATCTACAACACCTGAAACGACATCAACAGGATCTACTACGACACCATCATCTATTATCACAACCACTGAATCTTCCACAACAACAACTCAAACTCCTACAGTTACAGGTACTGGATCAAGTTCACAGTCAATATCATCAACCACAACTGGAACAACGACTTCGAGAATAACAGGTAATATATATGAAATTTTTATAATCAAGTCAATTTCGCTTTGATTGAATTGGACAAGTTGCTTTCTTTCCATAATCTTTCGTAACATGTTTAACAATTGTAATATTTTTCAGGTTGCAAAGAGAAACCGGTTTTGATTTCAACAGAAGAATATGTGAAAGAAATTGTTGTACCTAAAAATGGAACATCCGAAACGAGTTTGATAACCGAGATCTGGAATACAACTGTAATTAGAACAGAACCGAAATTCGAAATAAAGTTCTACAAACCTGTCATCATTACGAAGATCAGATTTGAAAATATAGTTAATATTGAGACGTTCAAGTAAAATTGGATTGTTGAAATCAAAGACCGAAAATGATGATATGCATTTTAGTGTGCTTGTTCTGTATGAGAACGAAAAAGAATATAAACCATTCGAATCAGGACTTACTGTAACATACATGAAGGAATACGAGGAAATAGAAAAGACTGTTGAGAAAGTGTCAGCTATAAAGATAACATTCACTTTGTCATCGGCGAAAGAGAAAGTGTCATTGAAAGTAATAATCGAAGGATGCGGAGAAAAAGAAACGACAACACAAAGATCTACAACGATATCTATTTCCATTCCAACTGTATCATCAACAACTGAATCTACAACGACTGGATCTACTACAACTGGATCTACAACAACTGGAACTACGACAACTGGAACTACAACGACTGGATCTACTACAACTGGATCTACAACAACTGGAACTACAACAACTGGAACTACAACAACTGGAACTACAACAACTGGAACTACAACAACTGGAACTACAACGACTGGATCTTCAACGACTGGATCTACAACAACTGGATCTACAACAACAGGATCTACAACAACTGAAACGACATCAACAGGATCTACTACGACACCATCATCTATTGTTACAACCACTGAATCTTCCACAACAACAACTCAAACTCCTACAGTTACAGGTACTGGATCAAGTTCACAGTCAATATCATCAACCACAACTGGAACAACGACTTCGAGAATAACAGGTAATATATATGAAATTTTTATAATCAAGTCAATTTCGCTTTGATTGAATTGGACAAGTTGCTTTCTTTCCATAATCTTTCGTAACATGTTTAACAATTGTAATATGTTTCAGGTTGCAAAGAGAAACCGGTTTTGATTTCAACAGAAAAATATGTGAAAGAAATTGTTGTACCTAAAAATGGAACATCCGAAACGAGTTTGATAACCGAGATCTGGAATACAACTGTAATTAGAACAGAACCGAAATTCGAAATAAAGTTCTACAAACCTGTCATCATTACGAAGATCAGATTTGAAAATATAGTTAATATTGAGACATTCAAGTAAAATTGGATTGTTGAAATCAAAGACCGAAAATGATGATATGCATTTTAGTGTGCTTGTTCTGTATGAGAACGAAAAAGAATATAAACCATTCGAATCAGGTCTTACTGTAACATACATGAAGGAATACGAGGAAATCGAAAAGACTGTTGAGAAAGTGTCAGCTATAAAGATAACATTCACTTTGTCATCGGCGAAAGAGAAAGTGTCATTGAAAGTAATAATCGAAGGATGCGGAGAAAAAGAAACGACAACACAAAGATCTACAACGATATCTATTTCCATTCCAACTGTATCATCAACAACTGGATCTACAACGACTGGATCTACTACAACTGGATCTACAACAACTGGAACTACAACAACTGGAACTACAACGACTGGATCTACTACAACTGGATCTACAACAACAGGATCTACAACACCTGAAACGACATCAACAGGATCTACTACGACACCATCATCTATTATCACAACCACTGAATCTTCCACAACAACAACTCAAACTCCTACAGTTACAGGTACTGGATCAAGTTCACAGCCACTTTCGACAACAACACTATTAACAACGACATCTAGAGTAATAGGTAAGATATTCGAAATATTAATTTTCATTATATTTCTTTTGATTATATCTGATATATCTTATGAAGTATTTCTTTTATTTTTCAAATATTTTTTCAGGATGTAAAGAAACACCTTATTTGATTTCAACAAATGAATATGTTAAAGAAGTGCTTACTCCGAAAGATGGAACTCCTGGATTTAGTTTGATTGAAGACTCCTGGAATGGCGTACTTATTTCTTATAATCCGAAATTTATTTTAACTTTTTACGTACCGGTGACGATTTCCAAAATTAAAATAGAAAATATTTTGAATTTGAAGTCTTTTAAGTAATGTTTCTTTATTTTCACTTATCTGAAACTTATTTTATTTTAGTTTGATTGTCCGTCGTCATAATAATATATCTTACGAAAATTTAGCAACTAATTTACTTGTTCCTTATCCTACTCAATTTGTTGAATTCAAAAGTTTTACTGAGAAGGTCGAAGTCCTGATAATTAATGTTTTTGATAACATCAAAAGGAATAGAGTATCTTTGAAAGTTACTGTTGAAGGATGTGTTGAGCTAGAAACGACAAAATTATCCACTACAACGCAAACTGTCCCAATATCCGCTACAACTCCTAATATGACCGTTACTCATTCTGAATTCGTATCATCTTCAACTTTCAGTTCGACTTCCGAAACTCCTAGTCTTTCATCAACTATAACTACCATTGAAGCTTCAAGTGTGGTTTCTTCTGGATCGACAACTGTTACACAAATTAGTTCGACAATTAGCTCATTGAAAAGCACTACTTTGTCATCTAGTGTTTCTTCTCCTGGTTTGTTATTTTTTAATTCAAATATTAATTTTGTTTATATTTAGCACCTTGCTCAATTGTGGAAACGTTTGAATATACTGACATTTTAGCTACAGATCATGTTCTCTCCTTAATAACTGGAGTCGAACGTTCCGATTTAATTTCAGCTTTACGTTCTGGTTCTTTAGTAAACGTTGATCAAAATAAATTTTCTCTGAAATTTACATTTGATGGAAATTCATCTCTACCTTTCATATCCAAAGTATGTTATTTATTTTGTAATACTCTTTATTTATTTATTTCAGATATTTATTGGAGAAAATATTAAATCTGTTTATGTAACCTATGTTGATTCTCAATTTATAAGCCAGAGCTCAATATTATCATCATCCAATGAAGGAAAAGTCTTTTTAGAAATTAACCATAACATTTCTTCCCTTTCTGTCAGTCAGCTTTCAGTTCTTGGAAATCAAACTGTTGCATATTTTTCAATGAAAGTATTCGGATGTTTCAAAGTATCTTCCTGTATCATTGATGGTAAAAAATATTGGGTAAAATTATCTTTTGTTTTATAATATTTAATATTAAAATGAAATATTAATACTTAATTATAAAGAAAGCGCCACTCAAACAAACATTTAACGATATATTTTGACAGTTGTCTTGGAATCGTAATGAACGATAGAAGAAGCTGGAGTTGTTTCAGATTTTTTAAACTAATTATACAAATTTTATTAATTTAAAATCAATATTTATTTTAATTTAAATAATCAATCATTTTTTGATTAAATTTTTGTTATGGTGACAAGAAATTCTATAAATATATCGTCAAACGTGTGTTTGAGCAGAGTTTTTATATTCTTAAATCGTTACTGTGTTTATTTTATTAATTAAATTAATTAAAATATAATAAATTGTTACCGTATTAGTAGTTTGGAATACTCCGTGTAATAAGTCTTTTATTATCTTTTTTCAACATAAGCTTGTACTTCAGTTTGCAAATGATACTCAATTGTTGAAATGCACTCAAATACTTCACTCATATCAATCAAGTACTAGAGCCGTCAAGTTATTATTCGTTGTCTCACATCTAGATACACGACGTGTAGGGATTTTACGAAGTGATCATAATAACGAGTTGATTTTGAATATTTCTAGCAGGAACAAAATAAATCTCTTTTATTGGAATGAGTATCAAATTTTGACAAATGCATTTGATAAGTTTGAAAGAAAAGATTATTTTGATTATTGATATCGTGATTAAAAATTATCTGTTTTAGGTGATGATAGGATATTTGTTTTTGAAAGGACTGTAAGGGGAAAAAATTCCAGGATATTGACGACGTAAGGTGATAAATCCAAATTCTATTCAACCTATAAAAACTAAATTTCTGATTTAAATAGTGGAAGAAATGGTGTTATGAATGAGAAGAGGCACGTGAGCACGTTTTTATCGACGTAAAAAAACATTGGATAAAGGCCGAATTGACCTTAAACCAAATTCAGATTCTTTGAACATCTGATATGAACAAGTTTTTCATCTTGTTCCTAAAAACGGAATTGATAGTTATTTACAAAATGAATACCTAGATGTCTGAATGCTGATCAAAAGCGAATAAGAATGACTAGTCTTGTATTACACTGCAAAATATAAAAAACGGCTTTGAAATTGTCAACCATCCTCCATATATTCTCCATTTGATTATTGTATTTTTCTGAAACTCAATAAATCATTTAAAGAACTAAAATTTACGACAAACCAGATATTAATTGATACTGTGTAGATGTGCTTTGCAGAACATGATAACTAGGTTTTTTCTAAAGGATTAAAAATACTTTATATGTCGATGTAACTATATACCAATACCTTCCCGCATGACACCAAGGACACATTAAAGCATGAATCACAGAAATTGCAAAGAATCAATATATTAAGATGTTCACAATTTCCTGTGACATTAAAATTCAGATGTGTATAAAATAATAGCGCCCGCCCTAAGGCTCCGGCATTTAAAATTGATTTATCTGATGCTCCAGACCCCGGGGTAAGTCTATGATAAGTTTCCAAGCAATTATGAGAATATTCTCAATTTATTAATCTATACTAATATTTGAAATAGATAAAAATATACAATTATACATTATGTAATATTTAAATTGAATACATTATTAATAAATGTATCTTATTCATACAAAGTTACAATTCGGCTTTTGAAGCACTTTGAATTTGTCGCGTTTCCTCCGCATCACAATGGTTGATTTTAAAATCCTAATTCTATATGAAAAAATACAATTGCTTTTTGGGAAGTGGGAATTTGGAGTCAAAAATTTCTGAACTTAGCACTATTCTTACAGCTTTGACATTTGCTGTATCATTTATTAAATAAATAAATATATATATTCATACTATTATTTTGATAAAGATACCTTTTTTCCATAATTTCATTTTTTAAAATTTCCTTTTCTATCCTTTCATAGTCTTAAAAACAAAGAAATGTTATACTTTCGACTCTTAAATCTGGAGGCATCCTGCAATGTCATATCCTATTTTTTGGCTAGAATCGAGATTCTATTCAATGTGAAATTGGTTTTGATGGCGTGTATAAGTACTGAAAGAATAATAAAATTCAGCTAAAATCACAAATTTTTATTTTAAATCATTCGTTACAATAAAGCATTATTTTAAACTTTGCATTTTGTTATAATTACTGAAGTAAAATAAATAAATATTTTCGTAATATATTCTATTTATTATTAGTTAGTAGAATAAATTTATAGCGCTACACACATAAAGACAGATATATAAAAGGTTATAATAACTGTTATCTTATTTGGATGGTATTGTCGTATTATGTATGGCTTCAACTTTTATTCTGATAATTCGATTTTATAAGGCTTTATTTTGAAGCCTATAAAAGAATCAAAGAATGATATAAAATCATTTATAAAAATTTATTATTAATGTAGGCAATTATTGCAGAACTGATTTCCTAAGTTATAGCATGATGATATAACTTCAAGTTTATTTGTTAATAATTGGATATCATTTATGAACATTAAATATGTTAAATTTCATTTATTATTAATTCAATTTTATATTGAATCTAGAATCAGCAAACCATTTCTTTCGAAACTATCAGTAAATGCGTGAGAAAATCGTGCATTTGTGACAAGGGCGAAAAAGTGTGCCAGACATTAGACAAAACAAAATGTGCAAATTGTACCGAAGTAAGTTCATTTTATTTTTTTTCTGAAGGTTATTTAAAATTTTCTATTCCAAATTATTCACGATTTTAATGTATGATGTTTCATTCATTTTTTGAAAAAATTTTACAATTTTTAAGATTTTGACATTTTTCTTTCTTAATAAAATGAGACTTTTTTAACCACTTTTCTCAAAATTTCATGGTATTTGTTAATTTTTTTCTTTTGTGTTCAATTTATTTGAAAGCTGAAAATTCATCGAGTTTCATCTGTTATTTGTTCAAAAACCAAAAGCATCTGATAAACGATGGACACATAATCGCTGTGAAAGACGTATAGGGTTCAGGATTTCCAGAGTTTTAATTAGCGACACATGAGTGATGGATAGATGTAAAAAATAAAATATTTTGATTTGAATAACAATGGTATCATTTTAGAAAAGGAAATGCTATTATATTATATGATTACTACTAGGTAGTCATTTAGGAAATATTTATTTACAAATTATATAAAAATATAATTTTTAACACTCAAATCTTACCAATCATTTTAACCTGCTAAACACGTAGTTAAATTTCAAAAATCTTATATAACAGTATATTAAAGTAGAAATATGTAGAAATATAATTATGTAATAATTATATATGTACTGTATTTTCTGTGGTATAAGTCGCTACTTCTTTTCGTTTTTTTTCTTAAAAATGACTTATATGCAGGAACGACTATGCACAATGATGCTGTGCTTTAGTGAAATGCATCTACAGGTATACTAGCAAGCCAATTGCTGGAATCTTACATACGGTACACGTAAGTATTAGACTATAAGAATATCAAATTAATTAATCAAATAATATTTACTGTATTTCACGGGGTATAAGTCACTACTTTTTTCGTTTTTTCTTAAATGACGTGTGTGACTCATGTATTTTAGTAGCGAATAGTAATGGTTCTTTGTACATGACTCGACAAACGGACCAGTTTTAAGTTCTGAAATCACGTAAACATAGGTCGAATCCATGTAGCAGGTTAAGTTATTGTTAAATATCGATTGTTTAAATGATACATTTTATTGAATTTATTATATAAAGAAAAGTTGTAAAAATGAAATCGTTTGGTGATATCAGACGCACTACAACTGAAAACGATATGTAAAATCTTTGTCATTTATCGAATATTTTCTATTTTTCTCTTTATTTTAAAATGACTATATAGCAATAAATTCAAATTACACAATATTTTATTTTGGTGCAAAGTACTTATTGAAAATGAATTTATATTTAAAAAAATTTAATAATTTTTAACTTTTTCGTACAGAAAAATTACTATCCGAGTTATGATCAAGACGGATGTTGTTCGTGCAATGCTGATCAAAATGTAACAAAAACTTGTGAAATAACGGCTAACTGTCATAAAGACTGTGAAAACTGTGTTGATTTACCTGTGATTGTGAAGAATGTTACAAATGATTCCGATTGCAAATGTCCTCCTGAAATTTTCTCTATGATAGATAATAGTGCTAGAAACAAAGTAGCAGTAACATGCTACTATACCTTCAAAAACGAGAAAAACTGCAATGAAAAGACGACCTCTACGATCCAACAAGTTTCCACAACTAGTTCATGTATATTTTTATTTACAAATTTTTAAATCAATATTTTGAATATATAATTTCCCATTAGATATTATTGAAATCAGTAATGAACTCCTAAAATTTACAAGATCAAAATTTTCTTTCATTATAACGGTTATAGAAACCAACAATATTGTATTTTGAATGCTGTTCTCTTTTGTAAGAGCCTTCATTATTGCTTATTGAAGTGCCAGGTAGTATTAGAGTTCCCGGAAGTACGACAATTTTATGTTTCCATTTAGATAAAAAATTACAAAAAATAAATATATTTTTATTAATCGTTATTCTCTTTACTGAAGATTACAGGGTTTACACGAAATATAAAACTTATTTCCAATTAATATGAAAATAAATTTTAAACAAATAAAATAAATAAAAATAAATATATTTGATATTTCAAATTTCATTAATAAACCGGAAATTTATAATTATAAATTTTTTTAAACCTAAATTTTATATAACGGTGTTTTAAATAAATTCTTGTCTTGCAATGCCTCTTTCGCATATTTCGGATCATCACAATTTTTTGACCCAGAAATTTTTTTTATAAATAAATTATAACTTATATTATTGAATCTTCGTTAATTTTCACAAACTTCAAAATTTCAGCCCTTTGCAACCCTTTCGACCAATAAAATAGAAATTTTAAAATTTCTTTGAGAGGTATCCTCATCTTCTCAAAAAAACTATTTTCTCTAACCGAAACATAATAATCTCGTTTTCTACACTCAGGTAATCGACATCTCCAACACATACCATCAAAATTTCTTTTTTCTTTACTAGTATCATTTCTTTTTGGCAAGAAGACCATTTGAATTCATTCGCTAACATGCCATTGTCTTTCATAAAATATAAGTTCTTCTTCATTCATTTTAATTATTCTATCCATATCCATTTTAAGGTGATTAAAAATATATTAATACGTATGTTGCCCTGTTAAAATTTCAATAAATATCATTTTTTATTTAATTTTTATCCAACCCGGTTTTTTGACCCAATGGGTCAAAAAACAGGTTGCTCCCATATTTCTGAACCATCCATTCATATCAGCTGTATCGTCTTTTAAAATATTTTCAATTAAGTTTTTTATTTCAACATTATTTCTTGGCTTTGGATTAGAAGAATTATATTTTAAATAACTAAAATATTACTCGATTGGGTTAAGCTGTGGAGAATATGGTGGTAGATATTTCAGATTGATGTTCAAATTGGAAAAGACTTCTGTTACATCTCTTCGACGATGAAAAGCGTAATTATCCATTACTATTATGTCATTAGGATTGTTTTTGAAATGCTTTTTTAATCCTCTATTTATATATTCAATAAAAATATCACAATTATATGAGCCTTCTTGAATATCATATGATAGAACGCCACGTTTTGTGATTGCAACCATCAAAGATATATTTCTTCCTCTGTTTACTTGAACACGACAAAATGCTTTTGAATTTTTATGAATAACCATAATTTTGTCTTTGATGTAAATTAAACCTGGTCTCATCTAAAAAATCAAATTTTCGTCTTCAACATTGTTAATGTAACGGCAATAATTCTGCCTTAGATCGATGTTACGATCAGTATTTCGTTCATTTGGAACAAATGACAATCTTTTTCTGGAAATTTCCATATTCTTTAGATATTTGGAAATTGTGCTCTTAGAAACAATTATTGATTTTGCATTTAACGTGATTTGCATAGTTTCTAATGGATTCCTCAATTATATTCCTCAATTCAGCTTTTAGTTCAATATTTAAATTGGTTGGTCTTCCTTTTGTGGTCAAAAGTATTTCATCGTCAGATACTCCTCGATGAATTAGCTCTATTAAACTCCTAGCACATGAAATCGAAATATCGGCTTCATTAGTCATATCTTTATTTTTCATTTCTTTAGATATTCCTTTATGAATAAGCCTTAATTTTTCTTTTGTGACCGTTGCTCTGTTTTTTCTGTTATTTTCGTTTTCCATGCTAAAATTAAATTAGTAAATAAAAATTGTAAAAACGACGAATTTAAACACACACACACACATATATATATATAATTATAAATTTCCGGTTTATTAATAAAATTTATATAAATATCTGTAGTTGGTTGTGCTGTGTTGGTACTAATTATTATAAATTGTATTAAAGGAATTTGTAATTAATGAAGTGTTTTATATTTGGGTAAAAATCTGTGTATTTAGGCAAACCAAGATGCATTACAAGCATCGATTGTGAATGGACAGAAAAGATAATTGACCTGCCAATCACTGACATCAAACAAAAAATCAATGACTCGTGCCTTTTAATGCAAAACGAAACGGAAAATGTTTGTAAATTTTGTCCTCCAGATACAATAGATAAATTTGGATACTGTTTCAAGTACGTAAAATTCTTGGTAAAATTGTTCTATATTTGTTTTAAAATAATTTACAAATTTTTCGAAAAATTTCCATAATTTATTTAAACATTTCACCAGTGTATAAAACAATAAATCAATTTATCGAGAAACCTAATTAATTGAATATAATCATAAAACAATCTATCATAATATAGATTAATAAGAATATCTTCTTGGAAATGGTGAACTTACTCCCCCTGAATTTCTATAAATGGGAAATATTCAAGACTTAGCTGTGTTTTATAAAATAATATACTAAGATTACATTTGCTGAAACTTTAGTTGGATGGAGATAAATAATGTTACTAATTCTATAATCATTGGTGAAATAAAATTATTGTATATGGAAGGCTAGAAGAATGTTAGGAGATACATCAAAGTTTAGGATTATAGTTTTACATGTATCAAATAATTATATGAACCTAAATGAACATTTTAAATAAATTTTAATGTGATTGGTTGTTGAATAGAATTTTACCAAAAGTTTATTTTCTGCATTATATTTGAAAATTCCATTTTAATAATGTGACACTTTTATTTTAAATATTGGAAAATTTTGGATGAAATTAGAAACCTGTCAAAAAAACGTTCATCTATTTTAGACCATGTTGAATAAGGTATGAAAATGTACTACTACTTTGGAAAATAATTCAATGTTGGTGAAAATGTATATCATTATGCTCTATCTTGTTGCCAAATATATGTTCCACTATAAATATCTATCAAAGGTTCATAGAGTACCATTTGATATGTTTTTGAATTGACTGTGCCAACAGCTCGAATACTTTCCCATATTATCATAAACTGTGAGAATTATTTTATTTTAATAACAGTTGTCAGGAACTTCATTAGGACTTCTACGGCATATTGATGTCCATGAGGAGGCATTTTAACCTTTCGCTCGTCTGTAAATATGACCTTTATTCAGTCAAAGACTTCTCACAGTTTAAAAAGCCTTAAAATATGTTTTACAGAAAAACATGTTTTCCTCAATAGGACATAACTGCGGTCATTGGTTTGCCCTGAGATAATTATTTTTTATACTGCATAATCAGATTGTTCTTTTTAAGTCGAATGAGGTTAGACAGAGTTCATAGTATTTGAAGTTTTCATAATTTTTTATGCAATGGTTTGAAGTGTTTTAACAGCTCAACTTCTTAAACAAATTGAATAATCGGATGGATGGCGTTTTTTAAAATAGTTTAAGAATATTGTAAAATTTAAAAATTTAACAAGAAGAGTAATGAAACTTATTTCAGATATTCATAAAAACATGCTAACACTTAATATTTATAATTTCTAGAATATATTTTAAAAGTATCACTTTAGTCCCAGTCCGGGGGGGGCGATAAACCACTCTCTGAACTTATAGCTAAAATGTTGAAAAATTGATTCGATATTTAAGAAGTTTAAATTATTATTTTATATACCAGTAAAATATTTCACCATTGATTCGTTTTTAAAATTTCGATAATTAGTTTGTTTTATATTTAACAAAAAATTAAAATCGAGTGCAAGTTGCTTTTGCTTAAAAGTTTAGCTTTATACCTACAATAAGACATACTCTGGTGTCCTGTTGAATCCCAGTATCCTTATCCTATTCTCGATGCTTAGGAATATTTGCCATAAGTTTTATATAAATTCCAGTGATACCTCTGTGTTTGGGTCGCCTCACTTGTACTAGTATTAAAACATCGACTTTTAAAACATAGATTGCTAAAAAATCGAATTTTTAATACTAAACATCGACTAGCATTAACATTGATTATCAAAAACATCTACTTAAATTGACAAAAACATCTTACAAAAGTATTTTTGCAATAAACACTATTTAAAATAACTAATTATTAATTAATTAATATTCAAATTAACATTTATTTAATAATCCTGCCAACCACATATTAAATTAAAACTCAACCTACTAAATTAAATTCAAAAACTTAAATAAAAATATGTAAATTCTAAACTTATTATCACTTGAATACTCATACTATCAACCTATTTTTGTTCCTTCAATAATTAATTGTGAAACTGTCATTGTTTTTTGGATTCCAATTTCATCAACAATTGAGGTAATTTTTTATTTTCTATCATGTTAATTTTTTTAATTAATTTTTTGCTTTTTTCAAAAAAATAAAATAAAAACATTTATGTTAGTCGATGTCTTTGACTGTCAATGTTTTAGAAATCGATGTTTTAGTGGTGCGCCGTCTGTTTTACATGTTTTATTGGAATAATAAATTAACTAAACCAAAAACTCAATTTTGTAATTGTTTACAACAATTTTAATTATTTTCATCAAAATTAAAATATTTTAAAACAGTACAACGACAATCTGTCCTACGACGAAACCGCAGTGTATAAGTAAATTATTTTTCCAAATTAATAATAAGTTACTTAATATAATAATAGTACCTAAATATTGCTTGTATGAAAAAACTTGCGAAGAATCTTGTCAAAAGAATTTTCTAAACAATAACAATACGAAGAACTGCCAATATCAAATTGAACAATGCAATTGTCCCACTGGATATGTAAAAGATGTCGTAAATAAATTATGTGTTAAGTCAGCGAATTGTAACTGTCCATGTTTATGCAATGCCAATGGAACATTAGTTGAAATAAAGGTAAACTAATTTTAAATCGCTATTTATTCAGATTATTCCAATAGACTGGAGAATTATGTCAAATAAATGAATGCCAAATCTGTCAATGTCAACCGGTGAAAGAAACTGATGAAAAAATATGGGGAAATTGTAAAACAACATTGAAATGTTTATCGACTAGTACGGAAATAACCACAAGTGCATAACCTTAATAAAAAATAAATCATTTATCGTATCAATTTTGATTTAGCGGTACTCAATACTTCGTCACAAACACCAACAACGGTATCTGTAACACCTACAACAACTGTCATTTACGGTATGATATATTATTATCAACTATACCAAAAATCCCTTTATACAAGCTTGATTGTTAATTTCAAATGATTTCAAAATACTTATTAATTTAACTAATATATAAGGTGACCTGGCGTGTATTACTTTTGGAAATACAGTATTTATTTTTTATCGACTGTACAGCCCGATTTTTACGTACTACTTAATTACTGCTTTCCTCGTGTAATGTACTTCTTGTACTGTTTTTGATAATATTGTAAAACTCAATTATTATAGCTTTGATTATATGAATTTTCGAAGAGAATGACGAGATACCTAAAATTTAAATTGTTTTGCCATCGTTACTCTTATTTCTTGCGATATTCGTATTATTTATATGAATCTATGGTCTCGTCTTCTCGCTTGTAATGTTATAAAAAAAATGATACATTATTGAATAAATTCATTCAAATGAAAAATTTCATAAGAAATAAAAATATTGAAATTACTTTTTGCTTACTTAAAAATTTTTTCACTACTTTCGAGTAAAAAAATCATTTAGCCATTTTCTAATATAAAAAATAGTAATATAATTAAACATTTAAACACGGTAATGTTGAAATATTAAAATGTATTAAGTCCTCAACCATCATATCATATGAAAGATTTCTTTATTTGCAGCACTTTATCTGCAGTTATTCGGCTTTAAGATTGGTATTCATCGTTTAATTGTGAATCATTTTAATGTGCAATTAATTGTTTGCAGAAGTTTCATTTTTCAATAGTTTACTTTATATTATTGTTATAAAATTACCTTTAATTTTTTTACTATTATTTATATAGTCTCATGAAAATTTCGAGTTTGAATTTTTAAAATTTATTTTTAATTCAATTATTTCAATTAATAATTAGTAAAAATTTGGTGTCACACCAGTTGTATAAAAGTACCACATTTGGGTGAAATCCACCGCCGGTATCCATGGCTTATACTATATCATATTCTTTCAAACAATTTAAATTCCTGTTTGTGGGACTTTTTTTATTAACAAATCAAAGATTTTAGCCTCAACATTTTGCGGTGCAATTTTATTTTTAAAATTCAAAAACATTAAATTTTTCGAATAAAACATTAATACGGTAATGATAGTTAAACTTTTCAATGTTATTATATAAAATTTCCAATGGTTTCAAGAATTGATCTTATTTGAATAGACGTCAGAAGTACAATCCGCTAGGCTATCCGATACAGTGCGATATTAATGTAGAGACTTTCAGTTATGATAAAAACCGCCATAAATTTTTTTAGTTATTATCGTTAAAGTCGGTTGCTCTCTGATTCCTCATGTCCTTTAGATAATAAATAAACATACCCAACACAGAAAGACTTTATTTCACTTTATCACAAATACAAGTTGTCACTAAATTTGCACTTTTCTTTCACTGATAATGACTGATTATCGTTAGGTAAGCTACCCAAGGGGTAATTATCTTTCTGGTACGATTATTATATTTAACTGCTTTAATAATTTTCTAAGTTCAGCAACACTTCGTCACTAATACTCGTTCGCACAATTCTTTCTTCAACCAACTGGCAACTCGTCTAATTTGTGATCTCCTTTTATACTGTGAAAAATTATCTATAATTATACAATTATAGTTCCAAATCTTTAGGGATCATTGAAACAATACAACTCACTCAGAATGATTGGGTTAACACCAATTAGTCAAGATTATAATAAATTGCTAGTGATAATTGCTTATTTGTTTATTTCTCTATCGGGGGGTTAATTTTAAAATTTTAATCCATGGGATTTCGCTCGCTCTGAGTTTTCCTCATCACTCGGGTTTCCCATTAGCTCGGGCTTTCCATTAGCCAATTATTTTCTGTATAACTTTTCCTAGTGACCCTTCATTAATTTTTTATTATTATTGATGGACTCGTCTTATGATTTGACATTCAACCATACTCATTTCCCCCGATCAATATTAATTTACAAATTTTATAAATTTTTAATTAATTTCGCACTTTAATAATATTTTTTGATGTTTTTTGTTTACCTTCGATTTTTCGAGTGCACTCATTTTATTTCCATAATTTATTATAACAAACTCAACAAAATAATAAAATTAAATCGATTCAGAAATAAAACAAATCTCCAACGTTTATTTGCATAGATTGTATGATAATGATCGATTGTTTATTTATGAAAACTATTATTAAGCTACGACATTATGAAACTTGGAAAAACAAATTTAGATTGTACAAAAAAATGAATAAGTTATGAAGATACTTTGAGTAGCATACATAATTGGATGACAGGAACATTGAGCATAATAAATTGATGAAGGTGAAAGTACTTGAACATTTAAATCTATGCAATTATTTGGAGATGTCTTAAGTTCAATCTGTTTATATCAAGAAAACAATGATTGAAGTTATAATCGATTGAATTTTAGATAAGCATAGAAATTAGTGTTAGTTTATTTCAAAGTTTTAGAATACATGTAAAAAATAAAAAAATCTCTATGGTTATTTAAACCAAAATGAAATTGTTAAATAAATTAATAATACATGACTCCCATTATTACATTACTATATGTATCAAGTAGAATGCCAAAGTCAATACTGATAAAATTAAAAAAAATTATTTAACTAGTAGTAATATAAATATAAAAATACAAAATCAAAAATGAATCAGAAATAATAAAAGGATAAATTTAAATACTATTAAAATAATTTTGCAAAAAAAATAATGTTTAAATTACAAAATATAAAAACAAAAATGATGCAAAAAATATTTTTAAATAAATGAAACCTTCGAAAAACAATAAAAATAATTTCTCGTCATTGAAATTAAAATAAATAGTTTCATTAGAAACATGACAGGTCTCAATAATCAAGACAATTTCGCTTTATTTGATTTGGACAAGTTCCTTCCTTTCCTAAATCATTCGTAACATGTTTAACAATAGTAATATGCTTCAGGTTGCAAAGAGAAGCCGGTTTTGATTTCAACAGAAGAATATGTGAAAGAAATTGTTGTACCTAAAAATGGAACATCCGAAACGAGTTTAATAACCGAGATCTGGAATACAACTGTAATTAGAACAGAACCGAAATTCGAAATAAAGTTCTACAAACCTGTCATCATTACGAAGATCAGATTTGAAAATATAGTTAATATTGAGACATTCAAGTAAAATTGGATTGTTGAAATCAAAGACCGAAAATGATGATATGCATTTTAGTGTGCTTGTTCTGTACGAGAATGAAAAAGAATCTAAACCATTCGAAACAGGACTTGTTGTAACACACATGAAGGAATACGAGGAAATCGAAAAGACTGTTGAGAAAGTGTCAGCTATAAAGATAACATTCACTTTGTCATCGACGAAAGAGAAAGTGTCATTGAAAGTAATAATCGAAGGATGCGGAGAAAAAGAAACGACAACACAAAGATCTACAACGATATCTATTTCCATTCCAACTGTATCATCAACAACTGGATCTACAACGACTGGAACTACAACGACTGGAACTACAACAACTGGATCTACAACAACTGGAACTACAACGACTGAATCTACTACAACTGGAACTACAACGACTGGATCTACAACAACTGGAACTACAACAACTGGAACTACAACGACTGGATCTTCAACGACTGGATCTACAACGACAGGATCTACAACAACTGAAACGACATCAACAGGATCTACTACGACACCATCATCTATTGTCACAACCACTGAATCTTCCACAACAACAACTCAAACTCCTACAGTTACAGGTACTGGATCAAGTTCACAGTCAATATCATCAACCACAACTGGAACAACGACTTCGAGAATAACAGGTAATATATATCAGAAATTTTTATAATCAAGTCAATTTCGCTTTGATTGAATTGGACAAGTTGCTTTCTTTCCATAATCTTTCGTAACATGTTTAACAATGGTGATATGTTTCAGGTTGCAAAGAGAAGCCGGTTTTGATTTCAACAGAAGAATATGTGAAAGAAATTGTTGTACCTAAAAATGGAACATCCGAAACGAGTTTGATAACCGAGATCTGGAATACAACTGTAATTAGAACAGAACCGAAATTCGAAATAAAGTTCTACAAACCTGTCATCATTACGAAGATCAGATTTGAAAATATAGTTAATATTGAGACATTCAAGTAAAATTGGATTGTTGAAATCAAAGACCGAAAATGATGATATGCATTTTAGTGTGCTTGTTCTTTACGAGAATGAAAAAGAATATAAACCATTCGAAACAGGACTTGTTGTAACACACATGAAGGAATACGAGGAAATCGAAAAGACTGTTGAGAAAGTGTCAGCTATAAAGATAACATTCACTTTGTCATCGACGAAAGAGAAAGTGTCATTGAAAGTAATAATCGAAGGATGCGGAGAAAAAGAAACGACAACACAAAGATCTACAACGATATCTATTTCCATTCCAACTGTATCATCAACAACTAAATCTACAACGACTGGAACTACAACGACTGGAACTACAACAACTGGAACTACAACGACTGAATCTACTACAACTGGAACTACAACAACTGGAACTACAACGACTGGATCTTCAACGACTGGATCTACAACGACAGGATCTACAACAACTGGAACTACAACAACTGGAACTACAACAACTGGAACTACAACGACTGGATCTTCAACAACTGGATCTACAACGACAGGATCTACAACAACTGAAACGACATCATCAGGATCTACTACGACACCATCATCTATTGTCACAACCACTGAATCTTCCACAACAACAACTCAAACTCCTACAGTTACAGGTACTGGATCAAGTTCACAGTCAATATCATCAACCACAACTGGAACAACGACTTCGAGAATAACAGGTAATATATATCAGAAATTTTTATAATCAAGTCAATTTCGCTTTGATTGAATTGGACAAGTTGCTTTCTTTCCATAATCTTTCGTAACATGTTTAACAATGGTGATATGTTTCAGGTTGCAAAGAGAAGCCGGTTTTGATTTCAACAGAAGAATATGTGAAAGAAATTGTTGTACCTAAAAATGGAACATCCGAAACGAGTTTGATAACCGAGATCTGGAATACAACTGTAATTAGAACAGAACCGAAATTCGAAATAAAGTTCTACAAACCTGTCATCATTACGAAGATCAGATTTGAAAATATAGTTAATATTGAGACATTCAAGTAAAATTGGATTGTTGAAATCAAAGACCGAAAATGATGATATGCATTTTAGTGTGCTTGTTCTTTACGAGAATGAAAAAGAATATAAACCATTCGAAACAGGACTTGTTGTAACACACATGAAGGAATACGAGGAAATCGAAAAGACTGTTGAGAAAGTGTCAGCTATAAAGATAACATTCACTTTGTCATCGACGAAAGAGAAAGTGTCATTGAAAGTAATAATCGAAGGATGCGGAGAAAAGAAACGACAACACAAAGATCTACAACGATATCTATTTCCATTCCAACTGTATCATCAACAACTGGATCTACAACGACTGGAACTACAACGACTGGAACTACAACAACTGGATCTACAACAACTGGAACTACAACGACTGAATCTACTACAACTGGAACTACAACGACTGGATCTACAACAACTGGAACTACAACAACTGGAACTACAACGACTGGATCTTCAACGACTGGATCTACAACGACAGGATCTACAACAACTGAAACGACATCAACAGGATCTACTACGACACCATCATCTATTGTCACAACCACTGAATCTTCCACAACAACAACTCAAACTCCTACAGTTACAGGTACTGGATCAAGTTCACAGTCAATATCATCAACCACAACTGGAACAACGACTTCGAGAATAACAGGTAATATATATCAGAAATTTTTATAATCAAGTCAATTTCGCTTTGATTGAATTGGACAAGTTGCTTTCTTTCCATAATCTTTCGTAACATGTTTAACAATGGTGATATGTTTCAGGTTGCAAAGAGAAGCCGGTTTTGATTTCAACAGAAGAATATGTGAAAGAAATTGTTGTACCTAAAAATGGAACATCCGAAACGAGTTTGATAACCGAGATCTGGAATACAACTGTAATTAGAACAGAACCGAAATTCGAAATAAAGTTCTACAAACCTGTCATCATTACGAAGATCAGATTTGAAAATATAGTTAATATTGAGACATTCAAGTAAAATTGGATTGTTGAAATCAAAGACCGAAAATGATGATATGCATTTTAGTGTGCTTGTTCTTTACGAGAATGAAAAAGAATATAAACCATTCGAAACAGGACTTGTTGTAACACACATGAAGGAATACGAGGAAATCGAAAAGACTGTTGAGAAAGTGTCAGCTATAAAGATAACATTCACTTTGTCATCGACGAAAGAGAAAGTGTCATTGAAAGTAATAATCGAAGGATGCGGAGAAAAAGAAACGACAACACAAAGATCTACAACGATATCTATTTCCATTCCAACTGTATCATCAACAACTGAATCTACAACGACTGGAACTACAACGACTGGAACTACAACAACTGGAACTACAACGACTGAATCTACTACAACTGGAACTACAACAACTGGAACTACAACGACTGGATCTTCAACGACTGGATCTACAACGACAGGATCTACAACAACTGGAACTACAACAACTGGAACTACAACAACTGGAACTACAACGACTGGATCTTCAACAACTGGATCTACAACGACAGGATCTACAACAACTGAAACGACATCAACAGGATCTACTACGACACCATCATCTATTGTCACAACCACTGAATCTTCCACAACAACAACTCAAACTCCTACAGTTACAGGTACTGGATCAAGTTCACAGTCAATATCATCAACCACAACTGGAACAACGACTTCGAGAATAACAGGTAATATATATCAGAAATTTTTATAATCAAGTCAATTTCGCTTTGATTGAATTGGACAAGTTGCTTTCTTTCCATAATCTTTCGTAACATGTTTAACAATGGTGATATGTTTCAGGTTGCAAAGAGAAGCCGGTTTTGATTTCAACAGAAGAATATGTGAAAGAAATTGTTGTACCTAAAAATGGAACATCCGAAACGAGTTTGATAACCGAGATCTGGAATACAACTGTAATTAGAACAGAACCGAAATTCGAAATAAAGTTCTACAAACCTGTCATCATTACGAAGATCAGATTTGAAAATATAGTTAATATTGAGACATTCAAGTAAAATTGGATTGTTGAAATCAAAGACCGAAAATGATGATATGCATTTTAGTGTGCTTGTTCTTTACGAGAATGAAAAAGAATATAAACCATTCGAAACAGGACTTGTTGTAACACACATGAAGGAATACGAGGAAATCGAAAAGACTGTTGAGAAAGTGTCAGCTATAAAGATAACATTCACTTTGTCATCGACGAAAGAGAAAGTGTCATTGAAAGTAATAATCGAAGGATGCGGAGAAAAAGAAACGACAACACAAAGATCTACAACGATATCTATTTCCATTCCAACTGTATCATCAACAACTGAATCTACAACGACTGGAACTACAACGACTGGAACTACAACAACTGGAACTACAACGACTGAATCTACTACAACTGGAACTACAACAACTGGAACTACAACGACTGGATCTTCAACGACTGGATCTACAACGACAGGATCTACAACAACTGGAACTACAACAACTGGAACTACAACAACTGGAACTACAACGACTGGATCTTCAACAACTGGATCTACAACGACAGGATCTACAACAACTGAAACGACATCAACAGGATCTACTACGACACCATCATCTATTGTCACAACCACTGAATCTTCCACAACAACAACTCAAACTCCTACAGTTACAGGTACTGGATCAAGTTCACAGTCAATATCATCAACCACAACTGGAACAACGACTTCGAGAATAACAGGTAATATATATGAAATTTTTATAATCAAGTCAATTTCGCTTTGATTGAATTGGACAAGTTGCTTTCTTTCCATAATCTTTCGTAACATGTTTAACAATGGTGATATGTTTCAGGTTGCAAAGAGAAGCCGGTTTTGATTTCAACAGAAGAATATGTGAAAGAAATTGTTGTACCTAAAAATGGAACATCCGAAACGAGTTTGATAACCGAGATCTGGAATACAACTGTAATTAGAACAGAACCGAAATTCGAAATAAAGTTCTACAAACCTGTCATCATTACGAAGATCAGATTTGAAAATATAGTTAATATTGAGACATTCAAGTAAAATTGGATTGTTGAAATCAAAGACCGAAAATGATGATATGCATTTTAGTGTGCTTGTTCTTTACGAGAATGAAAAAGAATATAAACCATTCGAAACAGGACTTGTTGTAACACACATGAAGGAATACGAGGAAATCGAAAAGACTGTTGAGAAAGTGTCAGCTATAAAGATAACATTCACTTTGTCATCGACGAAAGAGAAAGTGTCATTGAAAGTAATAATCGAAGGATGCGGAGAAAAAGAAACGACAACACAAAGATCTACAACGATATCTATTTCCATTCCAACTGTATCATCAACAACTGGATCTACAACAACTGGAACTACAACGACTGAATCTACTACAACTGGAACTACAACGACTGGATCTACAACAACTGGAACTACAACAACTGGAACTACAACGACTGAATCTACTACAACTGGATCTTCAACGACTGGATCTACAACGACAGGATCTACAACAACTGAAACGACATCAACAGGATCTACTACGACACCATCATCTATTGTCACAACCACTGAATCTTCCACAACAACAACTCAAACTCCTACAGTTACAGGTACTGGATCAAGTTCACAGTCAATATCATCAACCACAACTGGAACAACGACTTCGAGAATAACAGGTAATATATATGAAATTTTTATAATCAAGTCAATTTCGCTTTGATTGAATTGGACAAGTTGCTTTCTTTCCATAATCTTTCGTAACATGTTTAACAATGGTGATATGTTTCAGGTTGCAAAGAGAAGCCGGTTTTGATTTCAACAGAAGAATATGTGAAAGAAATTGTTGTACCTAAAAATGGAACATCCGAAACGAGTTTGATAACCGAGATCTGGAATACAACTGTAATTAGAACAGAACCGAAATTCGAAATAAAGTTCTACAAACCTGTCATCATTACGAAGATCAGATTTGAAAATATAGTTAATATTGAGACATTCAAGTAAAATTGGATTGTTGAAATCAAAGACCGAAAATGATGATATGCATTTTAGTGTGCTTGTTCTTTACGAGAATGAAAAAGAATATAAACCATTCGAAACAGGACTTGTTGTAACACACATGAAGGAATACGAGGAAATCGAAAAGACTGTTGAGAAAGTGTCAGCTATAAAGATAACATTCACTTTGTCATCGACGAAAGAGAAAGTGTCATTGAAAGTAATAATCGAAGGATGCGGAGAAAAAGAAACGACAACACAAAGATCTACAACGATATCTATTTCCATTCCAACTGTATCATCAACAACTGGATCTACAACAACTGGAACTACAACGACTGAATCTACTACAACTGGAACTACAACGACTGGATCTACAACAACTGGAACTACAACAACTGGAACTACAACGACTGGATCTTCAACGACTGGATCTACAACGACAGGATCTACAACAACTGAAACGACATCAACAGGATCTACTACGACACCATCATCTATTGTCACAACCACTGAATCTTCCACAACAACAACTCAAACTCCTACAGTTACAGGTACTGGATCAAGTTCACAGTCAATATCATCAACCACAACTGGAACAACGACTTCGAGAATAACAGGTAATATATATGAAATTTTTATAATCAAGTCAATTTCGCTTTGATTGAATTGGACAAGTTGCTTTCTTTCCATAATCTTTCGTAACATGTTTAACAATGGTGATATGTTTCAGGTTGCAAAGAGAAGCCGGTTTTGATTTCAACAGAAGAATATGTGAAAGAAATTGTTGTACCTAAAAATGGAACATCCGAAACGAGTTTGATAACCGAGATCTGGAATACAACTGTAATTAGAACAGAACCGAAATTCGAAATAAAGTTCTACAAACCTGTCATCATTACGAAGATCAGATTTGAAAATATAGTTAATATTGAGACATTCAAGTAAAATTGGATTGTTGAAATCAAAGACCGAAAATGATGATATGCATTTTAGTGTGCTTGTTCTTTACGAGAATGAAAAAGAATATAAACCATTCGAAACAGGACTTGTTGTAACACACATGAAGGAATACGAGGAAATCGAAAAGACTGTTGAGAAAGTGTCAGCTATAAAGATAACATTCACTTTGTCATCGACGAAAGAGAAAGTGTCATTGAAAGTAATAATCGAAGGATGCGGAGAAAAAGAAACGACAACACAAAGATCTACAACGATATCTATTTCCATTCCAACTGTATCATCAACAACTGGATCTACAACAACTGGAACTACAACGACTGAATCTACTACAACTGGAACTACAACGACTGGATCTACAACAACTGGAACTACAACAACTGGAACTACAACGACTGGATCTTCAACGACTGGATCTACAACGACAGGATCTACAACAACTGAAACGACATCAACAGGATCTACTACAACACCATCATCTATTGTCACAACCACTGAATCTTCCACAACAACAACTCAAACTCCTACAGTTACAGGTACTGGATCAAGTTCACAGTCAATATCATCAACCACAACTGGAACAACGACTTCGAGAATAACAGGTAATATATATCAGAAATTTTTATAATCAAGTCAATTTCGCTTTGATTGAATTGGACAAGTTGCTTTCTTTCCATAATCTTTCGTAACATGTTTAACAATGGTGATATGTTTCAGGTTGCAAAGAGAAGCCGGTTTTGATTTCAACAGAAGAATATGTGAAAGAAATTGTTGTACCTAAAAATGGAACATCCGAAACGAGTTTGATAACCGAGATCTGGAATACAACTGTAATTAGAACAGAACCGAAATTCGAAATAAAGTTCTACAAACCTGTCATCATTACGAAGATCAGATTTGAAAATATAGTTAATATTGAGACATTCAAGTAAAATTGGATTGTTGAAATCAAAGACCGAAAATGATGATATGCATTTTAGTGTGCTTGTTCTTTACGAGAATGAAAAAGAATATAAACCATTCGAAACAGGACTTGTTGTAACACACATGAAGGAATACGAGGAAATCAAAAAGACTGTTGAGAAAGTGTCAGCTATAAAGATAACATTCACTTTGTCATCGACGAAAGAGAAAGTGTCATTGAAAGTAATAATCGAAGGATGCGGAGAAAAAGAAACGACAACACAAAGATCTACAACGATATCTATTTCCATTCCAACTGTATCATCAACAACTGGATCTACAACAACTGGAACTACAACGACTGAATCTACTACAACTGGAACTACAACGACTGGATCTACAACAACTGGAACTACAACAACTGGAACTACAACGACTGGATCTTCAACGTCTGGATCTACAACGACAGGATCTACAACAACTGAAACGACATCAACAGGATCTACTACGACACCATCATCTATTGTCACAACCACTGAATCTTCCACAACAACAACTCAAACTCCTACAGTTACAGGTACTGGATCAAGTTCACAGTCAATATCATCAACCACAACTGGAACAACGACTTCGAGAATAACAGGTAATATATATCAGAAATTTTTATAATCAAGTCAATTTCGCTTTGATTGAATTGGACAAGTTGCTTTCTTTCCATAATCTTTCGTAACATGTTTAACAATGGTGATATGTTTCAGGTTGCAAAGAGAAGCCGGTTTTGATTTCAACAGAAGAATATGTGAAAGAAATTGTTGTACCTATAAATGGAACATCCGAAACGAGTTTGATAACCGAGATCTGGAATACAACTGTAATTAGAACAGAACCGAAATTCGAAATAAAGTTCTACAAACCTGTCATCATTACGAAGATCAGATTTGAAAATATAGTTAATATTGAGACATTCAAGTAAAATTGGATTGTTGAAATCAAAGACCGAAAATGATGATATGCATTTTAGTGTGCTTGTTCTTTACGAGAATGAAAAAGAATATAAACCATTCGAAACAGGACTTGTTGTAACACACATGAAGGAATACGAGGAAATCGAAAAGACTGTTGAGAAAGTGTCAGCTATAAAGATAACATTCACTTTGTCATCGACGAAAGAGAAAGTGTCATTGAAAGTAATAATCGAAGGATGCGGAGAAAAAGAAACGACAACACAAAGATCTACAACGATATCTATTTCCATTCCAACTGTATCATCAACAACTGAATCTACAACGACTGGAACTACAACGACTGGAACTACAACAACTGGAACTACAACAACTGGATCTACAACAACTGGAACTACAACGACTGAATCTACTACAACTGGAACTACAACGACTGGATCTACAACAACTGGAACTACAACAACTGGAACTACAACAACTGGAACTACA
Source organism: Schmidtea mediterranea (assembly GCA_022537955.1). Taxonomy (NCBI): domain Eukaryota; kingdom Metazoa; phylum Platyhelminthes; order Tricladida; family Dugesiidae; genus Schmidtea; species Schmidtea mediterranea. The sequence goes on from CM039680.1 coordinate 231,850,047, forward strand.
ACGACTGGATCTTCAACGACTGGATCTACAACGACAGGATCTACAACAACTGAAACGACATCAACAGGATCTACTACGACACCATCATCTATTGTCACAACCACTGAATCTTCCACAACAACAACTCAAACTCCTACAGTTACAGGTACTGGATCAAGTTCACAGTCAATATCATCAACCACAACTGGAACAACGACTTCGAGAATAACAGGTAATATATTTCAGAAATTTTTATAATCAAGTCAATTTCGCTTTGATTGAATTGGACAAGTTGCTTTCTTTCCATAATCTTTCGTAACATGTTTAACAATGGTGATATGTTTCAGGTTGCAAAGAGAAGCCGGTTTTGATTTCAACAGAAGAATATGTGAAAGAAATTGTTGTACCTAAAAATGGAACATCCGAAACGAGTTTGATAACCGAGATCTGGAATACAACTGTAATTAGAACAGAACCGAAATTCGAAATAAAGTTCTACAAACCTGTCATCATTACGAAGATCAGATTTGAAAATATAGTTAATATTGAGACATTCAAGTAAAATTGGATTGTTGAAATCAAAGACCGAAAATGATGATATGCATTTTAGTGTGCTTGTTCTTTACGAGAATGAAAAAGAATATAAACCATTCGAAACAGGACTTGTTGTAACACACATGAAGGAATACGAGGAAATCGAAAAGACTGTTGAGAAAGTGTCAGCTATAAAGATAACATTCACTTTGTCATCGACGAAAGAGAAAGTGTCATTGAAAGTAATAATCGAAGGATGCGGAGAAAAAGAAACGACAACACAAAGATCTACAACGATATCTATTTCCATTCCAACTGTATCATCAACAACTGAATCTACAACGACTGGAACTACAACGACTGGAACTACAACAACTGGAACTACAACGACTGAATCTACTACAACTGGAACTACAACAACTGGAACTACAACGACTGGATCTTCAACGACTGGATCTACAACGACAGGATCTACAACAACTGGAACTACAACAACTGGAACTACAACAACTGGAACTACAACGACTGGATCTTCAACAACTGGATCTACAACGACAGGATCTACAACAACTGAAACGACATCAACAGGATCTACTACGACACCATCATCTATTGTCACAACCACTGAATCTTCCACAACAACAACTCAAACTCCTACAGTTACAGGTACTGGATCAAGTTCACAGTCAATATCATCAACCACAACTGGAACAACGACTTCGAGAATAACAGGTAATATATATCAGAAATTTTTATAATCAAGTCAATTTCGCTTTGATTGAATTGGACAAGTTGCTTTCTTTCCATAATCTTTCGTAACATGTTTAACAATGGTGATATGTTTCAGGTTGCAAAGAGAAGCCGGTTTTGATTTCAACAGAAGAATATGTGAAAGAAATTGTTGTACCTAAAAATGGAACATCCGAAACGAGTTTGATAACCGAGATCTGGAATACAACTGTAATTAGAACAGAACCGAAATTCGAAATAAAGTTCTACAAACCTGTCATCATTACGAAGATCAGATTTGAAAATATAGTTAATATTGAGACATTCAAGTAAAATTGGATTGTTGAAATCAAAGACCGAAAATGATGATATGCATTTTAGTGTGCTTGTTCTTTACGAGAATGAAAAAGAATATAAACCATTCGAAACAGGACTTGTTGTAACACACATGAAGGAATACGAGGAAATCGAAAAGACTGTTGAGAAAGTGTCAGCTATAAAGATAACATTCACTTTGTCATCGACGAAAGAGAAAGTGTCATTGAAAGTAATAATCGAAGGATGCGGAGAAAAAGAAACGACAACACAAAGATCTACAACGATATCTATTTCCATTCCAACTGTATCATCAACAACTGGATCTACAACAACTGGAACTACAACGACTGAATCTACTACAACTGGAACTACAACGACTGGATCTACAACAACTGGAACTACAACAACTGGAACTACAACGACTGAATCTACTACAACTGGATCTTCAACGACTGGATCTACAACGACAGGATCTACAACAACTGAAACGACATCAACAGGATCTACTACGACACCATCATCTATTGTCACAACCACTGAATCTTCCACAACAACAACTCAAACTCCTACAGTTACAGGTACTGGATCAAGTTCACAGTCAATATCATCAACCACAACTGGAACAACGACTTCGAGAATAACAGGTAATATATATCAGAAATTTTTATAATCAAGTCAATTTCGCTTTGATTGAATTGGACAAGTTGCTTTCTTTCCATAATCTTTCGTAACATGTTTAACAATGGTGATATGTTTCAGGTTGCAAAGAGAAGCCGGTTTTGATTTCAACAGAAGAATATGTGAAAGAAATTGTTGTACCTAAAAATGGAACATCCGAAACGAGTTTGATAACCGAGATCTGGAATACAACTGTAATTAGAACAGAACCGAAATTCGAAATAAAGTTCTACAAACCTGTCATCATTACGAAGATCAGATTTGAAAATATAGTTAATATTGAGACATTCAAGTAAAATTGGATTGTTGAAATCAAAGACCGAAAATGATGATATGCATTTTAGTGTGCTTGTTCTTTACGAGAATGAAAAAGAATATAAACCATTCGAAACAGGACTTGTTGTAACACACATGAAGGAATACGAGGAAATCGAAAAGACTGTTGAGAAAGTGTCAGCTATAAAGATAACATTCACTTTGTCATCGACGAAAGAGAAAGTGTCATTGAAAGTAATAATCGAAGGATGCGGAGAAAAAGAAACGACAACACAAAGATCTACAACGATATCTATTTCCATTCCAACTGTATCATCAACAACTGAATCTACAACGACTGGAACTACAACGACTGGAACTACAATAACTGGAACTACGACAACTGGATCTACAACAACTGGAACTACAACGACTGAATCTACTACAACTGGAACTACAACGACTGGATCTACAACAACTGGAACTACGACAACTGGATCTACAACAACTGGAACTACAACGACTGAATCTACTACAACTGGCACTACAACGACTGGATCTACAACAACTGGAACTACAACAACTGGAACTACAACGACTGGATCTTCAACGACTGGATCTACAACGACAGGATCTACAACAACTGAAACGACATCAACAGGATCTACTACGACACCATCATCTATTGTCACAACCACTGAATCTTCCACAACAACAACTCAAACTCCTACAGTTACAGGTACTGGATCAAGTTCACAGTCAACATCATCAACCACAACTGGAACAACGACTTCGAGAATAACAGGTAATATATATCAGAAATTTTTATAATCAAGTCAATTTCGCTTTGATTGAATTGGACAAGTTGCTTTCTTTCCATAATCTTTCGTAACATGTTTAACAATGGTGATATGTTTCAGGTTGCAAAGAGAAGCCGGTTTTGATTTCAACAGAAGAATATGTGAAAGAAATTGTTGTACCTAAAAATGGAACATCCGAAACGAGTTTGATAACCGAGATCTGGAATACAACTGTAATTAGAACAGAACCGAAATTCGAAATAAAGTTCTACAAACCTGTCATCATTACGAAGATCAGATTTGAAAATATAGTTAATATTGAGACATTCAAGTAAAATTGGATTGTTGAAATCAAAGACCGAAAATGATGATTGCATTTTAGTGTGCTTGTTCTTTACGAGAATGAAAAAGAATATAAACCATTCGAAACAGGACTTGTTGTAACACACATGAAGGAATACGAGGAAATCGAAAAGACTGTTGAGAAAGTGTCAGCTATAAAGATAACATTCACTTTGTCATCGACGAAAGAGAAAGTGTCATTGAAAGTAATAATCGAAGGATGCGGAGAAAAAGAAACGACAACACAAAGATCTACAACGATATCTATTTCCAGTCCAACTGTATCATCATCGAGCACAAGTTCAGAATCGAGCAGTTCTCTTTCAACAACCTCATCTCTTATTGGTTATTTATTTTATTATTATTTTCTTATAATTCTAAATAGTTCACAATTTTTTACTATTTTTAATATATTGATAACAGTTTGTAAAGTTGTATAACACCCTTTTTTTATGAAGTGTGTTTACACCAATGTTCACTGATATGCAGCTTGTGTTATATTAAAAAAAATAATTATTTTTTGTGACATAAACATACTATCTTTTAATTTATTCCTTGTTAGTCAAAAGGATTCACTCTTAATTACGGTAATACATCCTTCAAAACAAAAAATATAATAAAATTCTATTCAAATTTTTGAGTTGCCAAAATCTAATGTGATATGCACACTGACTAAATCTATTAACCTTTCTATTTAGTTCTAAAGATATATTTATTTTACGTGATTTGTTAAATATTATATGCTATTACTAGGAAATCAATTGAATCAAAATCCTAAACTTTAACACTAATACAAATAACACGTATAGGCATCAATTTATAACATAAGAGTATTTTAGATTCACACACATTTTTCAGGACTGGTTCAGTTTAGTGAAGGCATTTATGAAGATATCCGAGGAGTGATTCCTCTGGAAACTCTTTATCTCTTCAATTAGATTTTCAGCATTTGCAAACTGTTTGCCAAGCAATTGTTTCTTGATATACCTGAAGAGATAAAAATCATAAGGAGGTATGGAAGATGGTTCAATGCAATTTTGTGGATTTGTTCGTTGTCCTGAAGAAACCACATGGGAATCCCTTTCTTTTTGTTGAACATGTCGCTTTTACACACAAGATCAGAGAAGAATACAGAATTGAGCCCGGTGATTTTTTCAGCAAAATCGACAAGGATATCACCACGGGAATACCAAAAAATGCTCAGCATCAGGCATTTTCTGTGCAAGATTCCATATCTCATCTTCTTGGAACTTGATTCTCCTTAAACTTGACTCACGTTTAGACTCTGGCAGATACAGACTGATAAGGATTTCATCTTGTCTGATGATATTACGCAGGAACACCTCACCGTGGTGTCTGAAAAGAAGGATTTTTGCCTGAGAGCACTCCAATCGCTTCTCGCACATCTCTGATGAAAGAAAGCGGTTTACAAATCTGGACGGCAGCTGGTCACCAAAAACTGACTGTCTCTCGTGTTTAAATAGTGCAATCCACTTGTATATTGCTCTGTTTGATGGAGAGTCCTCGCCATATGTCTCCTTTAATTGGAAAAAGATTTGATCATTGGGAACATGGCGTAATACCACTGCATCAATCATGACTTGCCCCAAATTTCAAAATCTCGCAAATGTCAATATAAGCTGTAATGAAAATTTCAAACAAACTACACAAATTAAACCTAAAATATTTTAGCTACAATAAAAATTTGATTGCATGCAAACAATATTTCCTTCCTACATATTGCACGAACTTATTGTGACGCACCACGTATATTTCTTTTTTTATAATAAATAATTATATATTTAGATAATATTTCAGGTTATACAGACTATTTTAATGTGCCTTATTACCAAAAAATTCCAAAATATTTTGATAAAAGTTTTAAAAATATCATGTTTTATTAGAATTACCAATCATGAAATCAGATTAATATATATTATTGAAAATTGTAAAAAGCACTTTAGTTTTCGTCTATTTTTAAAATACCGAAAATTTTCAATAAATTCATAATAGATAAATTTATCAAACTTGGACACTTGTACAAAGCAGGAGAAATGAAAGCAAAAACGAATTTTTGAAAATGAAAATAATTATTAGACTTTAGAAAATCTTTCAACAAAATAATGTGATAAATAATAATTTTAAATTAATTGTTTAAATATAAAAAAAATCATGAATCGTGCAATTTCTGATGAATCAAATTGATTTTCGCCCCAACTTGTATTATAGTATTTCTCAGTGTAACTCGGCGTGTCAGAAACACTTTGCTACATTGTAATCATGCAACCACACAGTAATATTATATATACATTTTTCATTTAAATCTATATAAAAAATAATTTATTACTTTTATTCTTGTTTATAGTTTTTTAGCTAGTCACAGTCGCAAAAGTTTGAAATTTGCTGAAAAATACACATGAAATACTATTTAGTTAAATATTTCAACACACTTTTATTATTTTTTATTAGATATATAATATATCTAATAAAAATAATGAAAGGGTTTAAAATGAGTTAAAATATTTAACTAAATAGTATTTTATCTATGTTTTTTAATATTTTAAAATATACTGTTTTGTAATAGGAATTTAAGCAAATTTTGAACCTGACTTTATTTTTACACTAAACTGAAAAATCTGTAAATTTAACATTAACACATGAATATATTTTTATATAATAAATTCAGTATTTCAATATAATTAAATTCACAAACATTTTGATTCAAAATCTTTATAACCTTTTTTTGTGTACTGGAAAATGAATTTCATTCTTACAATGTTATGTTTTAGATTTGTTATTTCTCAATTTTAATACACCAGTTCTGTTGGGCTGTTAATTTTCTGCCTGGAAAATATTTATAATAATTATTTATTTAATTATCTTTTCATTTTATTTATTCTTTAGTTTTTGCTACATGGTTTTGCTATCTTCTTTATTACTTCATTTTATATTTTGTTTTTTTCGTTTCTTTTATTTAATTTTTTTAATTTTAATTTATCTAATTGAGTTTCTTCCATTTGTTATTCTTTTATTTAGGTTGTGTGGAAGTACTGAGATTGTCTACTTTTGATTATGTGGAAAAGACGTTTACATCAAGTATGATAAATTTTGAGATTCCAATTTTGGGTCGATGGGAATCCTGGAAGAACGATTCTAATCCATCTATCCAGATTATCTTCAAACGAAATTTATTTATTACTCAAATTGAACTCGATAAAACAAATAATATTCGGAAATATTCGTAATCATTGTGTCTTTTTTATGAAATGTAATATTATATAACTTAGTGTTTTCGTACAATATGGTGAAAAAGATTCTTGGTATTCTATAGCGGAAACCAATCTGTTAAATCCAAATTCTCAGGGTACCGTTAATGTCAGTTTATTGGTGTCAGCAGTGAAAATTGAAATTGATAAAGAAAATATTGATGAATCCGTCAGAGCTTTTCTGTTAATATTCGGTTGTGAGAAGCAAGTGATTTCTACCGAACCCAGTTCCATATCAACGACAACAGAACACACGGAGTCAACACCGTTAAATGTAACCACTGTCTCAGAACAACGTTCAACAACTGAAACTACTTTAACCACAACTCAACCAATTAAGAAAGAAAATTGTTCATTTGTTTCGGAATCAAAATCGAAAATAAAACATTTAAATTGCGTTTCCGTCGAAGAAATTGAAATCGGTCACTGTGCTGGAGGATGTCCAAGTCGAAGTTCAATTGATTATTTTACTGGTTTCGTAGATAGTAAATGTTTATGCTGTCATCCAGTTAAAATTAAGAAAACCTTAAGATTTTTTTGTGGTTAGTTTTTTATTTCTTTGATAAATTATTTTTTGATTATTTCCAATTGACTGGCATATTATTTGCCCTTACTTATAAGGATTTCTTTTTCTGTACTCGAAATGAAGTGTAATGTACATTGGTACTTGTTTTGCTGAATTTTTCAAAATTAATAGTAAGCTTAGTTATATTGTTAGATAGGGCTGCATATGAGGCGATTGAAGCAATTTCCCCCAAATAATCCATGTACTTGAAGGAGCCCCTCAACTCAAAACATATATATATATATTTTCAAAATTTTAATTTTGCTAAAGATTTATGTAGTTATTCATTTAAAAATCTATAAATATTAAAATATATCTTAAGCCTCCAAAAATATTGATTTTTTTGAATTTGTATTTAATTTTAATTGATTTAGATAATTTGTAATTTCTATTTTATTTCATGTATTTTGTATAACTCCAACAAATTTAAACCAGAAAAAATCATCACCTATACATATATATTAATTATTTTAATTAATATAATATTAGAAATAAATAAAAGAATCAAATATTTATTCATAGAGGTATTTTTTCTCTTTTCTTTCACTTAGCTTTTTACGCAAGTTTCAATACTTGCATTTGCACAACGTAGTTAATGTTGGAGGTTTTGATTACCATTGCATCGCCGTAAAGTCATAACAATATTAGAAAATAGTTTTGTGAAATAATGTTGAATCTCACGGGCCGCAAAATCATACATGACTGGCCACATAAGGCACGTGGGCTGCAGTTTGGTCATCCATATGTTAAAAAAAGTACACTTATTAAACTTTAAAAAATCTAAAAAAAATCAGTGGAATTATTTTTGTGAAATATTCAAATACAATATATAAAAAGATAAAATAAGTTATCTAACCAATATGTAGCAAAAGACTTTAACTTATAGTTCATGGAAAATATTGTAAGATTCCTTAATAAGTAGACAAACTTCTGAATTTGAAGAATAGAAGAATTAACTTTCTCTTTGCAGAAAAATGATAATTTTTATTTATAATACACAATAATTGTTATAAACTCTTATTTTAATATATGAGATCCTATGGTAAAGAATATTGATATTGTAGAAAATTGTCATGTGTTAAGCAAAATTTTAATATTTAAAAGATTCTAATTTTCTAATACAGAATAAACATGAATATAAATTTATTGTCATTCCCTAGTTTTCATTTACTTTGTTTTATAACTTGTACATACATTGTATACACTATTTTATTTGCACCCTAATATAAATTATATGCATTTATCACTGATTACGAAAATACACATATTATATTATTTCTAGCTCTTCAACATTTAGTTTCTTTTCTTAAAGCTCCTTTTCCTGATCTAAACTTAAAACACCATTATATTTCTTATATACAGGCCAATCAAGTCGCTCTTTATGATGATTATATGACCATGCAAGTCGTCTTGGGTTTTTGTTTTGTACGGGACAAATTCTGTTTCATAAGAAGTACTGTATTGATAAGCTTCTAAGTCGATCTCATTTTGATGCTGTTTGTTAGTTTGTGTTTGATATTTCACAACTTCTTGTTCAATTGGTACATTTGTAGCTGGTTTACATGGATGCCTGATCTTTCCAGAAGCTCATCAATTTAGCCATATTTTTCTGTGATATGACATCATAACTTTCTAATAAAGATTCTACTTTTGCTGACAAATTATCTTCTTTCTTCAAGTTATTCCAAATTTCTGTGACTTTCCCTTGTAAGGAAATGCCTTTACATGGGCTTCAAACAATAACTGGCGATGGTTTTGTTTGTCGATTCGTGATCTAATAAAAAATGAAAATTTGTTATTTTAAATATTCTTTTATTTTAAATTTTTAACAAATTTTAAATATAATAAATATAATATCATTAAATTTAATTTAATTCCCAATATTTTAAATATTAGTAATTTTTTTTATATTATTATTAGTTTAAAAAAACTAAATTTATTACATTTCTCTATTGATATTATGATATTTTTATTTCTTTAAGATGACTTCCTTTAATGTCAAGAGCTAAAACGGCTTTCTTATTTCTTTCCTTTTTTATAATTTTATTAAATTGATTTTTAAATGTAAAATTGTTGACATAAATTTTTCTTTAACTTTTTCAATCCTCTCTTCCTTATTTTGTTGACATAATTTATGGACGTCCTTAATGAACAATTTGAAAATGAGCTCGTCTCCAGATCACCACGGCCCAAAATACCAAAGAAGTAGTAATGTTATCTGTATGCTCATTGTTATTAATTTTCTTTTGAAATATGAATTTTACTTATAATGAAATACTGATGCGTGAGGCATGTTTTATATTGTTTCGATTCTGTATATATATATTTGTTATTATTCAGATCCTGGATACAAATCCGTCGAAGTTTACATTATTTCAGGATGTCAATGCAATTCGTGTCAACAAACAGTGATTGATAAATGCGAAACTTAATTGAAATTTGATTTTTAATAAAACTGCAATATATTTTTTTTCTTGATGAATTATAATAATTAATGATTTCAATTCGTTTATAAATTTAATTACAATGTAATTTATATTCGGGATTTTGTTTTTCAATATTTGTTGTTTGTTTAAATTTTGATAATTAATGGATTCCAATGGTAACAGCCTTTCATTTGATTTCGTAAGTTGATTGGATGGCAGTAGATCAAGGAGTAATATTAACCAATAGTTTTTGGCAAATAATTTATCAATTTAGTCGTAGGTGCCATAATAATGTTGTCATTTATTTACATCGAAAGATTTTTATCTTCTTTTACCTAAAATGGACAATTTTTTATTGAATGTATTTTTGGTGGAGACAGTATTTTTTACGATTATTTTGTCTATGTTCTTTAAAAATGGCATTGTATTGAACTGTGTTATCGGTGACTACACCTGATTCAGTTCATTAAAAACTATAATAAAATTAAAAAATCAATAATCTTATAATATAGTGGCATACATAAGTAGGTAGTTAGTAGCACTTTTGGAACCTAAACAATTGCATAATAAAATAGGGGGAGAAGGGGGGTTTATTTACAGATTATTTTCGGATTATCTTGATTACATAATTATGTAATCAAGTTAATTAATTTTGTGTGTATTTTAATTAATTTTTCGAATTTTTGCCAAATTTTTTATGTGTATTTTTTAGTAAAATTTCTAATTTATTTTCGAATTTATTTTCAATTTTTGAAATTTAAAATATAATTTTTTAAGTATTTCTAATTAAATTTTTTAGTAAAATTTCTAATTTAAATTTTTTCAGTTGTATATGATTTTATCAATGTAGTTTTTATATATGATTTTTATATATAAGTTTAATTTTTTAAATTTAAATTATATATGATTTCTAAGTAGAATTTTTAGTATAGTTTTATCGATCAATTTTTATAAATGATTTTTTAAGATGAAGTTTTTAGTATTATTTTTAATATATATAATTTAAAATATAATTTTTTCAAAGTAATAAATTTTTTAACATAATTATATATTGAAATTTTTTATACAAGATTTTAGCATGTTTTCAGTATAATTTTATCGATGAATTTTTTATATACGATTTTTTTTAAGATAAAGTTTTTAGCATAATTTTTACCATGAAATTTTGCGTTATCAAAATAATAATAATAATAATAATAATAATATAATAATAATAATAATTCCACCAATTAAAATCTTTATAAAAAACTATAAAATCTATAAACACACAAAATAAACTCGTAAAAGATCAAAATTTATTTACATCATCACAAATCAGCTTATAATAAGCTCCTCGTAGCTCAGCCAACAAAATATGTACAACTTCCTTCTTCTTGTAGTCTTTGCATCATCTGCATCTAAATGGACAAGTCAACATTGAGGGATCTGCACAAACAATGCAGTCATCTAGACATTTCAAACCAGATCCTTGAACTGATTCGTAGTGCATCCGTACAATTTCTTCGATGTTTATTCCTGTCATTTGATAGATCCGTGTAGCCAAATATTCAGGAGCACAATAGGAAACAGTTCTTCCATCTTCATCAGAATTGTTTCGAATACGTATGCTTCTTGCTCGTCGATCATTATTAATTTTTACAATCGTCAAAATTCAAAATATTTAAACACAATCAGTGCTTAATAAATAATCTAGTATTTCTTCGTCGGTATTAAGATTATTAATTTTTGATTTTATAAAATTAAATATTTCTTGTACTAGGCTGTTGTATTCCAGTGTTTTTATCCGCATGACAACGACTTTTCCGCTTGCAAAGATATTAACACAAAGTGGATTATACTTGACAAGTCTTAATGCAGGAAACAGTTCCGGTTCGTAAATGTTTTCTGTTTTTGTGGACAAATCATACAAGTTGATTCGACAACCCATGTCAATATTCAAAGATAATGATTGTATTTGTAAATCTAGAATCTGATATTTGAGATCTCCTTCATGTAATGGTCTCTTGCAACCCATTATTCTACATTTTCCGCTCTTGAAGAATAAGATTGGATATTTTCCATTTCTATCCACTACATGTTGAGGTTTTCCTGTTGGGAACTTCATTCCAGTTACTTCACATCTTCCTCTATAATTAATATTACTAATCATTTTCTGATATCAATATAAATGATTCAGTATATCAAATTATAAACAAATTAAATTAAATTAAATGGAATTAAGAAATGATGCAGTATATCAAATTGTAGGGCCTAGTGGGAGCGGAAAAACTTTATTTGTATGTAATTTATTGCAGTCAAACATGTTCAAATCAAAATTCAATAAAATATATTGGCATAAGGGTGCAAACGAAGAACATGGATTGACACAAAATCAGTTTTGTTAATTGAAAATGACAATAGTTAAGGGATTTGATAAAAACTGGTCCTCTAGGTTACGTCGAGGAGATGTAATAATTATAGATGATTTGTATCAAGAAGCAAATAAGGAAAAAGATTTCAATAACGTGTTCACAAAAAGCAGTAGACATTGCGGAGTTACTGTTATTTTCATAACTCAAAATTTATTTCATCAAGGAGGAAGTCATTGAACTCGTAATTTAAATGTTCAATACCTAATTATTTTCAAAAATCCTCGCGATCAAACGATTATCGATTTCTTAGCCAGGCAAGCTTATCCAAACAATAGAAAATTTTTAATTGAATCATTCCAAGATGCTACAAGCGTTCCCCATGGATATTTATTCTTTAACTTTACACAACAATGTAGTGACGACTTACGTATCCGAACAGATATTTTTAATGAAAAAGGGGTTACGATTTATAAACAAAATTGAAAACAATAAATGATTATCAATCATGTCATTTAAAAAAGTACTTGTCAAAAACGAAATTCAACCCAAAAAAGTTATTCGTTAAACCAAATCAAAAGTAAAGAAGAATCTAAAAAAGAAGATTTTAAAAAAGAAGTGGATCAAATTATAAACAATAATAATTAATTGTAATTAGTAAACATGAAATTTGAACGTAGCCTACCATATTTCAATGCATTGGTAAAGGTTCAAAATAATTAAAGAATAGCAATTTTACAAGCTTTCCCTTCATTTGTTATTGACGATTTGCTTGAAGTTATTGTAAATATAGTTCGACGTAATGTTAATATTAGTAAAGCTAAAAGAGTGGTATTACAAAGACATAAGAGATCCCTTTTATCATTGGTAAACACTAAAAATAGACGTTTAATGAAAAGAATAATGTATAAACAAAAGGGTGGGTTCTTGGGTACATTAATTCCTATAGTTTTATCTGCAATTAGTGCAATTTCATCCCTAAGATCTTAATGGGTTTACAATACTCTAAACCAGATAAAGTTGTCCATATTTTAACATCTTGTTGTAAAAATGAAGGATCAATTAACCAAAAATCCACTCAAAACAATCTGGGCAAATCCAAAAGATCCAGATGGTTTTGGTGTTGTAGAAAAACTTTACAAAAAGAGTGATTAATTCTAAAAAAGAGACTCAAAAATGGTTATCGGACCAACTAGCATATAGTTTAAATAAACCAATGTTGAAAAGGTTCCCAACCAGACCATACAAAACAAGAGGAATCAATGATTTGTGGCAAATGGATTTGATGGAAATGATACCTTATTCGAGAATCAACAAGGGGTACAAATATATTTTAACTTGTATTGATGTTTTCAGTAGATATGCCCGTGCTATTCCAACAAAAACTAAATCAGCTAATGAAATGGCCATTGCAATTAAAAAATTATTTAAAGATGGACAACCTCACAATCTACAGACTGATTTGGGTAATAAATTTAATTAATTATTTATTTTAATTTATTTTAGGTAAAGAATTTTATAATAGCAAAGTAAAAGAAGTTATCAAAGCCAATCATTACTCTATATTCTCGCAATTCAAAGCTTGTTATGTGGAAAGATTTAATCGAATTTTGAGAGAAAGATAGAAAAAATACTTTGTGCATCAAGGTAATAAAACTTGGATACATGTTTTACCGAAAATTATTTTTAGTTACAATCATTCACCACATAAAGGATTAAATGGTCTTAGACCTGTTGACATTACAGACACCAACAGAGACCAAACATTAAAGAAAGAAATAATCGATAAGCCAAAATACAAGGTTGGTGATCATGTAAGAATTAGTAAAATCAGTACTTCTCCGTTCATCAAGAATTTTGACAACAATTGGAGCGATGAAGTATATGTAATAAAGAAAATAGATACAAAACAGAATCCTGTAATGTATTTAGTAGCAGATCATGAGGATAAAGAAATTAGTGGAAAATTCTACGAACAAGAACTGCAAGTCATTCCAATCCCAACAATATTTAGAATTCAAAAGATTTTAAAAACCAAAAATGTTGGTAAATATAAACAATACAACGTTAAGTGGCATGGATACGAAACTCCAACTTGGATATCCTCATCTCAATTGATTAAATAAATATTATGAAAGAAAACCAGTTTTATATGATTCTACCTAGTAATAGTTGTCCACTTATTTATCCAAATAACGAAGCTAGTAATTTTAATGTACAAGTAAATTCTGTCTACTTGGATGGTGAATGGGAAGTTGCATTGATTGATTTCACTTTTGTGTATAATCCTTTTCCGTATTATAGTAATTCTTGTATACGTTATGAATCGGTAAAGAGTGGTAGTGTAATAAAGTATTTGAAAATAAATAATCAAAATCATACTTATGAATTAATAAATCCAAAATATACTCCAGATGTTGATATATTTATTGAAAAATATGAGAATTTGGTTATTGTCTGTCCGCATGTTCCATTTAAAGTAACATTTCCAGATATTCAACATGCGTTTAATTTTGGACTAAAATCTACATCAATCATTTGTGAAGAGGATCATTGTCGAATAAAATTACCAAAATTTACTGATGATGGTGTTATGGAACAATTTGGGATAATTATAAGTTACGATGAAAAATCAAAATTTGAAAAATATTTTGAAGATAATTTATTCATAAACACTTTATCAGAATTACAAGGTCATTTGTTGTCATTTAATCCTTCTCCTTTTAAAGAATTGATAATTCAAGATAATGAATTGGTCAAAATAACACTTGCAGATGACATTACAAATATATGTTTTGACACAATTTTAGCTAAATCTTTGGGATTAAAATATTCAAACTTTACAGTCACTATACTAGGCAATAAAATTCCCAAATTATTACATCATCATCAACAAATGTTCATTTATTCAAATATTATCGAACCAATAAATGTTGGTGATGTTAGAGTTCCATTATTAAAATCAATTTGGATAAAAAAATATGATCCAGGAGAAATTGTACAATTCGAAATGAAGAATCCAATGTACCTTCCAGTATCGTATTCAACTATAAACATCATTGAAATAAATATTCGAAATGATAGTGGGAAATTAATAAAATTTAGCAAAGATACCAAAACACATTTATCGTTACATTTTAGAAAAGTAAATGAATAAAAGAGATTTTTACGTGAATTTACCTAGTAATAGTTGTCCACTTACATTTCCAAATAATGAAGCTAGAAAGTTTAACGTAGAATTCCCAAATCAGATTTACTTGGATGGGGAATGGGAAGTTGCTTTAACTGAATTCACTTTTGTGTACAATAATTTTCCATTTTATAACAACTCTTGTATCAAATATACCAAGAGTACATTACATAATAGTTATGAATATTTTTTTATCTGACATTTTATCTGATATATATTGACAATAAAATTTTGAACATTAATTGTAAATATTTTCCATTCAAAGTAACATTTGATAGTATTGAAGAAGCTAATTGCTTGGGATTTAATAAAAAAGAAGTAGATTTTAATGATGAATTGAATCAGATACGTATACCAAATAAGAAATCAAAATTTGATACTATACGATTAACTATAACTTATTATTATGATGTAGAGTATACTGAGACATTTAAAGAAAATTTTTTCACAAGTCACTGATCAGCTAATGACATATTATCCCCATCCTTTCAAGTCTTGTGAAATTAAACAAGATCAACTTGTTAAAATTGAATTGGAAGAAGATGTTAGAAGTGTCAAATTTAGTGAACTGTTGGCTCATAGTTTGGGATTAATTGATGAATCTTATAATGAAAAGATCATTGTTGGATCTAGTTTACCAACTATAATGCAAAGAAATATACAAATGATGATTTATACAAATATTATTGAACCAATTCTTGTGGGTAAACTAAGTGTTCCCCTTCTTAAATGTGTTTGGATAGAAAAACATAAAAAAGACGACCTTATTCAATTTATTGAGAAAAATCCAATGTATTTACCAGTATCATCCTAGTATATAAACAATATAGAAATCAATATTCGTGATGACAGTTGCAAATATATATTTGGTAAACAAGACAAAACTTACTTGACATTATATTTCCGTAAAATAAATGAGTAATCCAGACATTGTAAACTTTTATAGCACTCATCAAAATGGTGGGGATTTACCTTATTTTGTAGGTAAACAGTATGGATCTGGTTGGTTAAAAACAATTGGGCGATTGGCACTACCTATTCTTAAAAGTATTGGAAATTTTGGTATGAAAACTGCTAATGATGTAATAAATAATAATGCACAATTCTTACCTGCTTTAAAATCAAATGCAATATCAGAAATTAAAGATTCTATACCATCTGTAATGTAACACTTACCTTCTGTTATTAACAAAGTTTCTGATGTATTTAATAAAGAACAAAAAGGTGGAACAATTAAACGTCGAAAAATTATCAAGAAACATATAAACAAAAGAATGAAAAGATACGGAACTATATTCCAGTCATGATTACTGCAAAATCAGAATT
This sequence comes from Schmidtea mediterranea, assembly GCA_022537955.1. Taxonomy (NCBI): domain Eukaryota; kingdom Metazoa; phylum Platyhelminthes; order Tricladida; family Dugesiidae; genus Schmidtea; species Schmidtea mediterranea. Next base: position 231,866,803 of record CM039680.1, read on the forward strand.
ATGCATCTTTGATAGACCATCTCCTCAAGCAGTAATTGAAAATGGTTCTTTTGAAGATATTTATCCAGTGAATTCAATTACAGATCCAGGAAACACCTCAATTCAATTTTACATTAATAGCTCTCAAACCGATACTTGGATTTGAACGATACATTACGGTACATCCAAATGAAAGTTGTAAATAGCAACGGGGAAAATTTATCTAATGAATCAGATGTTACTGCAAACAATTTCTTTTTCCAAACTCTTTTTAAAGATGTTGAAGTAATTTTTAATTCTACTAAAATTGAAGGAAGTAATGATATATTAGCACACAAAGCAATGATTGAAACTATTATTAATTACAATCACGATACAAAACATACTTGTTTAGGTGGAATGGGTTATGATGAAAATGACTCAAAAAGAAAAATTTGGATTTCAAAATCAAAACCAATCAGTGTTTGTTCCCCACTTCAATTAGATTTCTTTGATCAACCAAAATATTTATTACCTGGTGTTAGTGTTCAAATTAAATTAACAAGATCCAATACTGAAAGAAGTTTAACATGTACAAAAATAATTCCACAAATAATATTATTAGATGCAAAGTTGATGGTTAGAAGAGTTCGTGTTGAACCGTCAGTTTTAGCTGGTCATCAAATTGGGCTTGCTAATAGAAATGCAATTCATCCAATGAAAAGTAAGGCAGTTGTTCAATTTTCATTGCCAATGGGTTCATCTTCATTTTATAAGGAGCAAATATTTGGTGATAGACGACTACCAAATTTTATTCTTGTTGCTTTTCAAGGGAATAAAAAATATGGAGGATCGTATTTAGAAACATTTTCAATATTTGAACACTTTAATGTCAAGTCTTTAACATTAAGTAAAGGAAATGATTATCGTGAAAAAAAATATAGTCAAGATTTTGCCAATGATAATTATAGTTCTAGTTATATGCAAAGTATTGTTAGGAATATGGGTTATCTTAATAAAAATATGAATTGTGGTATTACCTTGTCAGACTTTAAAAATAAATATCCCCTTTTTACATTTGTATTGGCACCTGATTTTGATCTTAATCAAAGTCAGTTACCTCAAAGTGGAAATTTACGATTGGATATAAAATTTGAAAATCCATTTACCGAATCTGTATCAGTACTTGTATACGGAGTATTTGAAAAAGAAATTCAAATCACATCAAGCCGTACAGTACTTGTTTGACAAACATTGTTGAACACACTATAAACCAAAGTGTTATTAGTTATGGTTAAAAATGAAGTAAGTATTTTAATTAATTTGTTAATTTAATTAATTTTAGTTCTATTCAGATACAAACTATTGCTAAAAAACTAATTGGGAAAAATTTTATTGGTGTTTTTCCATTGGACAAAATTCCTTATATCAATATCAACAAAGCTTTGATTGTAAATACTCAATCAGCTAATCTCAGTGGAGAACATTGGCATGCTATTTACGTGAAACCCGATAAAATATATGTATTTGATCCAATGGGATTCTATTATCCCTCTTTATTGATATCAAAACTAGAATCAATGTTGATGCCAATTGAATATAATCGAATTTGTTATCAGAATCCGTTGACAAAAACTTGTGGCCAACATTGTTTAGCTTGGTTAAAATCAATGTTCTCTAAATAAATCTTGTATCATTGTGTTTATTACCTAATATGATTTTGTGTAGATTGGTAATGTGTGTTGATTATTACAAGTGCAGATGTGTTGATTTTGATTGGTAATAAATAGAAAAACATTTTTATAATTTATCATAATTTACAAACTCGTTTAATTTGTAAGTATAATTTTTACTTTAAATTTTTTATTAATATTTTTCAATTTTAGAAAATGAACAACTTTAATAACAATAATAACAAATATGAATCAAGTAATTTTTAATTTATATTGTAATACGAATTTACCTTATATTTTAGATAATTTATTTTTTCCACAACATAATGGATTTTATCCCCAAACTGATGTTGAATATTATCAACAAAATTATCCTTAAATTGTAAATGGAGGAAATAATTATCAAAATTCACGTAAGATTTTAATTTTTACTAAATAGATTTAATATTCCTATAGATATAATGAACCAACAATTCTATCATCAAATCAATGGAGGAGATCAAATTATGGTTTGGAATGAGCCAAGTATGATTTTAATTTTTTAATAAATTTATTTATTATTTCTTTAGATACAATAAACCAACAATTTTATCAACCTCAAATCTATGAAGGAAATGAACCAAGTAAGATTTTTTATTTTTATTAAATCATTTTTTAACATTATTTTTAGATTTTATTCAATAATTTTATCCTCAAAACTATGGTGGAAATCAACCAAGTAAGATTTTAATTTTTATTAAATTTATTTTAATTTATTATTATTAGGTTATTTCAATTACCCAAAAAATATTCATGCCCAAAACGTTGCAGGATCTAATTATCAAAATTCAAATTTAAGTAACATTTGTATTTTTATTAAATTTATTTTAATTTATTATTAGGTTATTTCAATTACCCACAAAATATTCATGCCCAAAACGTTGCAGGATGTAATTATGAAAATTCAAATTTAAGTAACATTTGTATTTTTATTAAATTTATTTTAATTTATTATTAGGTTATTTCAATTACCCACAACATACTCAAAGTCATGCCCAAAATGTTGGAGGATGTAATTATGAAAATTCAAATTTAAATAACATTTGTATTTTATTAAATTTATTTTAATTTATTACTAGGTTATAATCAAAATCATCAAGGCTATGCAGAAAATTATCAAACAAACACTATACACATAAATAGCGAATCAAGTAATTTTTAATTTATATTTTAATACGAATTTACCTTATATTTATAGATTTAGAAAGAAATTTACCAATCTCGGAATGTGAAGACGGTGATGAAATTAATCAATGAAAATGTATGTTTTATTTGTTTTGTTTTTTTTATAATATCATACTTTTTTTTATCAAAATAAGAGCAGACCCCTTGATTTTTATATTTTTTAAGACATATATATATATATATATATATATATATATATATATTTATATGAAAAGAAGGACTGACGCCCCTTTATTAATAATCAAAAATAAGAGCAGACCCCTTGATTTCTATATATATATATATATATATAAACTGACCACTATATTTTATTATATAAGAGAACAATTTTTTGTATATAAGTTGTCAATAATTATCCCTGCTCAAAAATATTTTATTAAAATAATAAATACTCGAGGTAAACTCTTGGTTTTTAAATTACGTGTTTAGTTTACTATTAGTTAAAAATTATAAAAATAAACAAAACTCAACTTTACAAAAGATAAAAGATTTATTCAACAACATTTAGGATTTTCCAAATAGGTTTGATAATAGAATTGTTAATCTTGACTCCTTTAATAATTATCCGAATTTTATATTTTTTATTATCTTGTACTTGATCCTTCAATTGGCTTTCACAATTAATAAATGAAAATTTTTCATTAAAAACCATTTCGTTATTCAACAAATGGAGAATATCTGAAATATTTTTTCGATCTTCCTCTTCAATATTTCCAATCATAATATTGTAATCATAAGCTTTTAAATTAACCGATTCCAAAAAAAAAATAATTAATAAAATTAAATTAAAATAAATATTACTTTGAATGTATATGTAATTGGGATTTTTAAATAGTTCATACTGTATTGAAGGTATTGAACAGGCTGCTTAAATGTCATCCCAATAACAGCTGTACTGTTTTCTAGGAGTATTTCATATACTTTCGACATTCTTGCTTTCTCATCAAAAATATTTTTATTTATAGTAAATAATCGATTTTTATTGGTCGCATACTTCTTGCACACTTATTTTAATAATTTAATTAATTTTTTTATTACTAGGTAAATTATACCCTAATTATTACCAATTAACAGTGCATAATAAAACAAAATGTCACAAAAAATGGAAGAGTATTATGGTAAAAAATACCATAATTCGATTTACTTTATATGCCCCGTATGCATAACTTCCCATCCCATTCCTTATTTAGACTTTTATGACCATCATAAAAATCATTTGCGCCAATTTCATGTAAAAAATTAAACTATTTAAAAGACCAGGAGCAATTAAATTAAGCAGCACCCAAATTACCCCATTAAGTAATTATATAAGCGAACCTACAACACATCCTATAAAAAGTATTTTGGATTACCTAAATGAAGATATCGAATTGATGAATGAATCAATGGAAGCGGACGAAGATAATGAAGCGGATGAAGCGGATGAAGCGGACGAAGCGGATGAAGATAACGGATCGATGGATTCATGTGTTAGAGTGGTGGAAGAGATGGAAAATATTGGATCGTTGGATTCATGGGATGGAGCGGTGGAAGAGATGGAAGATATTGGATCATTGGATTCATGGGATGGAGCGGTGGAAGAGGTACACATGGGTCAAAATGATAATATACAGATAAGAGGAAATTTACCTATAATACAAAGTGACTTACGAGGTACACATAAAATAATTAGTATAAATACAACCAACTTGGACATTAAGGAAATTGTTTTTCCTGTAGGGATAATTAACAAGTTAAAAGAGATAATAGATGAACTAAGATATGTAAAAATTCAATTTGGAATAGAAATTGAATTTGAGAAAGATGGAGAAATAAAACTAAATAATATTAGTAACAGCGCAAGACCACTTACCCAATCATTCTTTGACGAAGGCATACAAAAGATAAATGAAAAGATATCTTCAATAACATAGTTAAGGAGTAGTTGGGTTATTAGAAAAATAACTGAAATTTACTTTATAGTAACAAAAATAAGTAATATCAGTAGGTTAAGTGGTAGAAGTTATATAAAAACACCAAAACAATTGGCTAACAAAAAGTGTATAATAAATGTAAAAAATAGTGATAATTTATGTTTTATCTATAGCTTATTGTCGATACTTAAAAAAGATGAGATTGTTAGGCAGTATAGAAAAGATAGTTATAGCTATACTAAATATTTAAATGAATTAAATTATGACCCAAATGATATGCCTATGAAATTAAATGGTATTCGAAAATTTGAGTCAAATAACGAAGGACTAATAATTAATATATTTAGTTATGATGAAACAGCTAAACCCGAACACAACGACTTTGTTTTAAAACATCCATTTTTAAACATAATTCATAGGTCCAAAATTACTGAAGGAACAACTATTAATTTATTGCTATTAAATAAAGGAGAACAATATCATTATGTAGGAATTACATCACTCAATAGGTTATTGAATTGTAAAAATAAAACATTAGAAAGAATTCAATCATTATGGTGTCATAGATGTCTGAATGGATTTAGAGATAAGAAAGCAATGGACAAGCATGAGATATTATGCATGAGAAATCAGTTAGGGACAACTTTATATACTTTCCCAGAAAATAAGTTTATTAAATTCATTGATTGGTCAAAAACTGTAACCCCACCATATGTTATATATGCAGATTTCGAATCTGTTTTGCCAAAGGACGACGTACACCATCAAATACATTTATCCATTTCGGCAGGACTTTTGTTAATAAATAATTTTGATGGGAGTACAATATACAAAGAATTTATAGATGAAGATTGTGTGGAACAATTTTTAAAAACAGTTGAAAAAATAGCAAAATATACAGTATTACCATATTATTATAAAATGGGAAATCAAACAATTAAGGATTTAACAAACTTACAACAGTTTCAATTTGATACATGTATAAAATGCTATCTTTGTTTGAAAGATATTGTGGATCCAGTGAGATCTTTTTACTGGGGACTACTTGGGTGCTGCTTGCAATGACTGTAATATTAATAGAAAAATAAACAAAGTTTTACCAATTATTTTCCATAACTTAAAGGGGATATGATATGCATCATATATTAAAATATGGATTGAGTAAATTTAAAAATTGGGCTTTAGGATGTATTCCATTAACATCTGAAAAATTTATTTCAATAATTGCTCATTTGGGAAAAATTAGTGTTTGTGGTCTTCTGCTTTAATGTCCTTGGATGAACCCTATAGAATTAATTACTGAAAATGAAATGTTTAGCTTTTATGAGGGAAGTATTAGAGGTGGTCTTACTTTTGTTAATAAGCACTATGTTAAAACCGACGAAAACACAGATTTACTATAGATTGATATTAATAATTTATATGGATGGGCTTTAAGTCAACCATTACCTTGTGATGAATTTAATTGGATATTTGACGGATTTGATACAATATTATCAGATTGTTTGACTTTGAATCTTGAATCTTTGTCATATGGGTATACTCTTGAAGTTGATCTTGAGATTCATTCTGAACTTCATATTAAGTTAGATGATTTTCCAATTGCAGCTGAGAAAATGAAACCTGAGGGTTCAAAGGTTGAAAAATTGTTGTTGACTCATTATCCTAAATATAACTATGTAATTCATTGGCGATTATTAAAATTATACATGTCTCTCGGTGTTAAAGTGACACATGTTAATCGTGGAGTAAGATTCAAACAGTCTAATATTTTTAAAAAGTATATCGACATAAACACTGAACTTCGAGCTAAAAGTACAAATACATTAGATAAAAATTATTATAAGTTGTTAAATAACAGTTTATATGGGAAAACTGTTGAAAATCTAAAAAAGAGAATGAATTTGCGTCTTTGCACAACAGATAAAAACTTGTGACTTATACTTCGAAACCTACCTTTAAAAAATCAATAAAAATTAACAATGATCTTATAGCTGCGTTGTTAAATCCAGATTCGATATGTTTAGATCGACCAAGCTATATAGGACAATCAGTGCTTGACTTGTCGAAACTTAGAATGTATGAGGTTCAGTATAAGGACTTGGAAAAATATAGACAACAATTTAATTGTGAGATCAATATAGTTGCTGGAGATACAGACTCTTTCTTCTTGGAGATTAAAAATTGTAAACTAGATGTTCTTTTGTCTGAAATGGTTAAGGATAATCTTTTGAATACATCTAACTACCCTTCTACTCATCCGCTTTATTCTAAAAAACTTGATTCGGTCATTGGAAAATTTAAGGACGAAAGTAAGGGAGAAGGTTATGACGAATGGGTTTTCCTTCGACCAAAATGTTACAGTTTGTTAGGTAAATCTTCTTGTCTAAAAACTAAGGGTATATCATTAAAGGATACCGATCTAACTCATAAATCTTATAAAAAGTGTTATGAGAAAAACTCAGTGTTTTCAGTACCACAATTTAGAATAGGAACAAAAAATCATCAACTTTATAGTTTTAAAAATAGTAAAATAGCACTTACAAATAGAGATGATAAAAGGGATTGGGTGGGTAAAAATAAAAGTTTAGCATACGGGCATATAAATATATCTGAAGAAATTGACGCTGATGAAAAAATTGTCGCTGATGATGAAATTATTGGAGAAATTATTGGAGAAATTGTAGCAGGTGACGAAATTACAACAGATGAAATTCAGCAACCTAACTTTGAGGAAGAACTAATAGATATAGATGATGTACAGTTCTCTGACGACGATGAAGAAGATGAAGATTTTTACTAAATAAACATTATAGTATAAATTATTGTGTTTTTATTTGTTAATTAATTTTATTACATACTTTGTGGGTTTATTTTATGTGTTTATAATTTTTTATAGAGATTTTGATCTTTTACGAGTTTATTTTATGTGTTTATAGTTTTTATAGTTTTTTATAAAGATTTTAATTGGTGGAATTATTATTATTATTATTATTATTATTATTATTATTATTATTATTATTATTATTATTATTATTATTATTATTATTATTATTATTATTATTATTTTGATAACGCTAAATTTCTTTGATCGTAATCAAAATGTATAAAAACTTCATTGTAAAAATTATCCTAAAAATTTTATCTTAAAAAAAATCGTATATAAAAAATTCATCGATAAAATTATACTGAAAACAAGCTAAACATTGTATAAAAAATTTCAATATATAATTATGTTAAAAAATTTATTATTTAAAATATGTATAAAAAATTTCATTGTAAAATTATCCTAAAAATTTTATCATTTAAAAATATGTATAAAAATTGATCGATAAAACTATACTAAAAATTCTACTTAGAAATCATATATAATTTAAATTAATAAAATTAAACTTATATATAAAAATCATATATAAAAACTACATTGATAAAATCATATACAACTGAAAAAATTTAAATTAGAAATTTTACTAAAAAATTTAATTAGAAATACTTAAAAAATTATATTTTAAATTTCAAAAATTGAAAATAAATTCGAAAATAAATTAGAAATTTTACTAAAAAATACACATAAAAAATTTGGCAAAAATTCGAAAAATTAATTAAAATACACACAAAATTAATTAACTTGATTACATAATTATGTAATCAAGATAATCCGAAAATAATCTGTAAATAAACCCCCCTTCTCCCCCTATTTTATTATGCAATTGTTTAGGTTCCAGTGTGCTACTAACTACCTACTTACATACTTACCTGTGTCTGCATGTAATTTGTTCAACTGATTAAAAACTTATATTATAGAAAGGAAGGAATTAGAAGAAAATTTTTTTGAACGTAAAAACATAATACATAGTGACTAATGCATGCAAACTTTCAAAATGTAGAAATGCTCAGTTCAATAAAAATTATATAAAACTATTTTTAGTAACTTTTTAGACAAGTTTTTTTTATAAATAAAAGCCGAAAATTTTTGAAAAAAATACCAATAACTCTACTTTGAGTTGTAGAAAAAATTAAGAAATAATTTCGTAAAATTTTTCATGAAATTCAATAAATTTAATATTTTTACAACTTTTCAGATATTTCAAAAATATCCATCGCAACTCTAGGTTTTTGAGTTTTTACCTCATTTGCAATTTACCAGGAGCAGTGAAACCGGAACCTTCAAATGAGGAGTTTAAAAAATACGGAAAAATACCGATGTACTTTCTTGTCGGCATCTCTCGATCTCATTTTATCTGCAGCTATCATAAGGTTACTCCGTGCCTTTAACAATGCTTGTTTTTGATTCAGATCAATGAATGCATTCGTCTCATGTATGTTAACCTTTCTCCCAAATAGTATTTCTATTGGCAAAAATTCTGTAGAATGTTGCGTTGTTGAATTTAATGAATATTCAATCTTTGGCATAATCTCGCCGTAACAAACACCAGTTTTCCCGTCATTCAAACATGTCACAATTATATCACTAACTGTTTGTATGACCCGTTCCGCCAAACCGTTAGACTTGTGATCGTAGGGAGAAGTAAATATCCATTCAATATTATAAGTATCCAATGAGCTTCTGATCTGACTTCCCTCGAAGACTTTACCTCTATCTGAAACTATGTAATTTGGTCTACCGAATTTGTATATCCAGTTGTGTAAGAGTACTCGATATATGGTCTTCTCATCTTGCTACTAACCATCTTGCTGAACTGATCAATTATTACAACCAAATAGCAGTTGCGATTCCTGGTTTCCTTCATATCAGCAATATCAATTGCAATTTGTTCCATGAAATTTACTATCAATCTGGGAATTAGATACTCTGATGTCTTATTTGTTATAACTTTCCTTTTCATACACAAATCACATTTCCTGATAATATCACGGATATCAGTTACCATGTGTATCCAAAAAAAATTATCTGACATATAACTTTTTGTTTAACTATTATTTTTTGCTTAGCATCATTCACTATTAATAGTAGGTTATCGTCTACCAATATCTGATCTAATCTTTCGAAATAGGGTGACTCCCGAATCAATTGAGGCAAATTGGGAGTCGGATTCAATACATATTCTATTATTGTAGATAATAAAGATTTGGTTTCCTGAAGATCTTTATATGCTTGTATATTAAATCTACCTGAAGTAATAACATTTAAAAATCTTACCCGGCATTTCTCCAGTTTCCCTTCCTCGTGTTCGCTTTGACATTGAGAGCAATAACTTAGCAATATCCTCGATAAACCATCGGCGTTATTATGATCTTCACCCTTTGGATATTTAACATCAAAATCGTAAACTGATAATTCACATAACCATGTTTGGAATTGTGGGCTTATTGGTTTCGACGTTGATTGTAAAAACTTTAACGAGTTATGATCAGTACGTATATCAGATTTCTTTCCATAGAGATAATACCAAAAATATAAAATGTACTCATATATTGCTAATAATTTCTTCTTGATCACGTAATACCCTTTTTCGTGAGGGTCTGTGTCCAAAATAAAGTAATCAACTTTATTTGGAAACGCTAAAACTTGTACACTTGATAATGCTTGTTTAAGTTTTCGGAAACTTTCCTCACTCTCGTCGTTCCTGTAAATATCCTTTTGTCTCTTCATACAACGGTTTAGCCATATCAGCAAATTTTAGAACAAATTTGCAGTAATAATTAGCTAGCCCTAAAAATGAACGTAGTTCTTTGGTGCATTTCGGTATTTCAACTTCCATAATTCTCTTTATTATACTGTTATTTGTAGATATTCCGTCTGCTGAAATTTTATGACCCAAGAATATTAATTCAGTCTTGTTAAAACTGCACTTCTTAGGATTGATACTTAATCCTGCTTGTTTAATTCGTTTGAAAACTTCTTCCATATTTTTATTATGTTGTTCCTTAGTTTTTCCGTATATTATCTAAATATGCTGCAACCCCATTATACAAAATATTATCAAACAATATATGCATAAGCCTCGTGAAGGTCGCTGGAACTGTGGACAACCCAAACGGCATTCAGTTATAGCAAAACTGTCCTTTCTTTGTAGAAAATGCGGTTTTTAACTGAGACGCCTCATCCAGATATACTTGATAATATGCTTACCCACAATCTAGAGAAGAAAACTCTGAAGATCCCGATAAAGAATCAAATATTGTTTGAGGATCCGCCATTGGAAAACTGTATTTTTCAGTAACATCATTAACTTTTCTAAAATCCTGACACATCCTGATTGACCCAACGTTTTTACCTGCAACAACTGTAGGCGAGTTCCATGGGCTTTGAAATCTTCTGATAATGCCTAATTTCAACAATTTCAGATTCATCTCGTCCACCTTTGATTCCATTTGCATCGCCATACGTCTTTGATTCTGAGTTATAGGATTTCCTGTCGTTTTCATTTTACGACTCACTAAATTAATACAACCCAAAAAGAATTCTGACGCCATGAATATAGTGCTATATTTGGTGACAAACTCTACAAATATAAGTTGGGAGTATTGTGTTTTATTTTATTGGTTACTTGAAGTCAAAACTATCTACTAATGTTATTTTATTTTTCAAAACCGAAAAGTATTTAATTTAATTTAAATTAAATTTATTTACTTTTATTATAATATTTCTTCAATAAATTCATTCTTTAACTTTTTATTAATTCCTTTCGATCATTCATTACATATTCAAAGTGGAGGATTTAATTATGTACAAAATTGCTAAAGAAAAGATTTTTTTCATAATCGATCTCAAAAGCGCATTTTACCAAATATCAATAAGACAAGCAGATTTTCATCAAACCGCATTTGAGGCAAACGGGGAACTTTACGAATTTTAAAGACTTCACAGATAAAAAGTTACAAACCAATAAAAAATCCCTTTACTAGGTGTCAGAAATATCATTTAAAGGCACATTTTCTCTCATTATAGTATTAGATCCAAATGCTCGATCCATCAAGATTCAAATAGCTACTTGAATTCCCTATACCAACTACTCTCAAACAATCGTATGTCTTGCCTACTATGTCAAATGAATACCTCAATGCTCCCAAAGGACGTTTATTCTCGCGGAGGAAAGAAATAAATTAAACAGCGGCAAAATATCAGTACAGACGACATTAAAATGATAAATCAACTAAAAATTGAATTACAAAAAGCATTACTATTCAAAGTGGAGGATTTAATTATGACTCTTTGGTTTTTAAATGCAAGCCAAAATCAATTCAATAGTTCCAGAAGTATAGTCTTTACTCTAAAAATACATTCATAACTATTAGCTCCTGTTCTTTATTTTATTATTTCGTCACCAAGCTAGATTTTAGTTTCAAGATGGTGGTTATTATGAGTAGGTAGAAGTGAGCCCAAGATGACTCATCGTTTTTTCATGAGCTCACGATGACTCATCGATGACTAATCGAACAAAGGAATGAGTCATAATGATGAGTCATAAATCATTTTTCAAAATTTCTTTAAGTCCAAACAAAGACATATAACCCCCCTTAACAAAGAACTTTTTTTCAAACTTTTTCTGAGTGGAAGAATCTCCGGCGCGCAACATATCAGTTCCGAACAGATTTTCGGATACAGTTCTTCCATCTTTGCGATCAGAATTGACATTAACTTTTCTAAAAAATATTAAAATGGAAGAAATAAAATATTAATTTACCATTTTCAATAACAACGCTCATGTTGATGTAAATAAATAAAATCAAATAAATGAAATAATTATATATACAATTTTCAACCAATCAAATTTCAACCAATCGATTGATATCCTTTACTAAATTAGCTACGAATGAGATGTAATCAAAATTTCTAATCCCTAACACAACAACTTTTCCGCTACTGAAAACATTGACGCACAGTGGGTTATATTGTAAAAGTCTCAATGCAATCGGTTAATTTACACAATAGATTAATACATTTCCCAAGATCTATAATTATAGTAATTGATTGTATTTGAATATCTGTGATTTTATATTGCAACTCATTCACTATTAATGGAGTTTTACAATTCATAATTCTACATTTTCCCGATTTGAAAAATATAATAGTATGTTTTCCACTATTGACAACAATTTGGTGAGGCTTTCCATTCGGAAAACTCATTTTGCTCACATTAGTCTTTCCCCTATAATTTATATTTGATAACTTGTTTAGTAAAATTCATATCAGATCAGTATATATATATATATATATATATGTTTTTATTAAGAGTTCATTCAGATAATTAATATAAACAATACTACATAAATGAAATTTTAAAATAGAATTAAGAAATGATGCAGTTTATCAAATTGTTGGTCCTAGTGGTAGTGGAAAAACTTTATTTGTTTTTAAATTATTAAAATCAAATTTATTCAAATCTAAATTCAATAAGATTTATTTGTATAGGGGAGCAGATGAAGAACATGGATTGACTCAAGATAATTTCTGCAAATTGAAAAATATGAAAATTGTTAATGGATTCGATAAATACTGGTCAAGTCGATTAAAGAAAGGTGATGTTATAATCATTCATCATTTATATCAGGAAAGAAAAGGATTTCAATAATTTATTCACAAAAATCAGTAGATGTTGGTTTGACTGTTATTTTTATAACTCAAAATCTTTTTCATAATGGAGGCAATCATCGAACACGTAATTTAAATGTACAATATTTAGCTGTTTTCAAAAATCCAAGAGATGCTTCTGTCATTGATTTCCTTTCTAGGCAGCCATATCCAAATAATAGAAATTTTTTAATCAGTTCGTTTTAAGATGCGACCAAAAACCTCCATGGTTATATTTTTCTAGATTTCACTCAACAATGTCCTGATGAATTACTGGTTAGAACTGATATTTTAATAAAGAAGGGGTCATGGTTTATAAACAAACCTGAAATCTGTTATTATTATTAATCATGTTTCTAAAAGCGCGTGTAAAACCAAAGTTGGGCATATTGTCAAACCAAAATTGAGAAAACTTAAAAGAATTTTGAAAAAGAAAGAACAAATTCCGGAAAGCACTAGTTACACTCCTTCGAAAAAGCTTATTACCCAAAATTTTCCAAACTCGAATCTAATTTCGCATAATTTAAAACCAAAACATGTGAAATATATAAAACCTGTCAAAAATCATCGAAGTTTTCCGTTTTTTACTGCATTGCTAAAGGCGCCAAGTGTTAGAAGAATGAATATTTTACAATCATTTCCAAATTTTGTTGTCGATGATTTATTCGATATTTTAGTTAAAGTTGTCAAAGGAAAAGTTAAAGTCAGTAAATCTAAAAACCTTGTGTTGAAAAACCATAAGAAACCGTTGTTATCACTATTAAATAATAAAAATCGTAAACAAATGAGAAAAATTATATATAAACAACAAGGAGGGTTCATTGCTGCATCATTACCATTAGCATTATCATTATTAGGTGGAGCCGGTTTATTAGGTGTGTCTAAATCATAAACAATGGGTGCTAATCCCTCATTACCAAATATTAAATTAAAATTTAAGTCTTCTTGTTGTGATGGAGAAAATATGGACGAACCCCGAAGACGAAGCAGGTTTCGGTGGAGTAGAAAAGCTAAAGAAAAAGGTTCCGAATTCGAAAAATGAGACACAAAAGTGGTTATCAGAACAACTGGCATACAGTTTAAACAAACCGATGATAAAAAGATTTCCAACCAGAGCATATAAGACATTCGGTATTGACGATTTATTGCAAATGGATTTGATGGAGATGATACCATATTAGAAAATTAATAAGAGTTACAAATATATTTTGACATGTATTGATGTTTTCAGTCGTTATGCAAGAGCTATTCCTGTAAAATCAAAATCTGCAGATGAAATGGCTCAAGCTATAAAAACAATGTTCAAAGATGGTCACCCTGACAATTTACAAACAGATTTGGGTAAAGAATTTTACAATAATAAAGTGAAACAAGTTCTTGATAAAATAAATCATTATTCTGTGCATTCTCAATATAAAGCCGCCCATGTTGAACGATTAAATAGGACATTGAGAGATAAACTCAAACGATTCTTTGTACATCAGGGCAATAAAAAATGGATTAATGTTTTACTCAAAATCATACATAGCTATAATCATAGTGAACACCGTGGTTTAAATGGATTAAGACCAGTTAATATTTCCGCAGAAAATAGTGTCGATTTATGGTTATCTAGAAAAATTGAAAAAGTTAAGAAACCAAAGTATAAAATAGGTAATAATGTTCGAATATCTAAAATATCCGCTTCGCCATTCATTAAAAATTTCGATACGAATCGGATTGATGAAGTCTTTGTAATTTTAAAATTTAATACTAAACAGAATCCTGTAATGTATGTTATTAAAGACTATGATAATAATGAACTTGTCGGCAAATTTTATGAGCAGGAGCTACAGGTTATATTACCACCCACTGTATTTAAAATTGAAAAAATATTGAAAACTAAAAATGTTGGTAAGGATAAACAATACTATGTCAAATTGGTTGGTTATCAAATCCCGACATGATTATCAGCAAAAGATCTAGTAAAGTGAATTTTTATATGATTTTACCGAGCAATAGTTGTCCGACAATACATCCAAATAATCAAGCAAGTAAATTCATGGTTGATCTTCAAAATCCTATCTATTTACATGAAAATTAGGAAGTTGCTTTGATGGATTTTACATTTGTATACATTTGTATTTACATTTGTATTTCCATTTTATAGCAAATCCAAAATTGAATACAAAAAGAGTGAAACAGGTACAAAATATAAAAAGATCAAAATTAATAATGTAAATGATGTTCTTGATATATCTAATCCCTATGATGCAGATGTTTCATTGTACATGGACAAGAAATATATGTATATCAAATGTGATCATATTCCATTTGATATAATATTTGATGATTTAACAGTAGCAAAAAGAATGGAATATCAAGAATTGAAGGTCAACTGTTATATAAATACGTTGACGATGAACCTACCAGGATTTACCAAGGTTGGAGAACCTTTTGAAACAATTAGATTAAAAATGCAATACCCGTTTGTTGACTCACATACAATTACCTTTAAAGATGATTTGTACATTTCAAAACTTGATGAATTGCAAGCATATTTAATTCAAAATTGTGGAATTATTTTCAAAGAGCTTAAGCTTAAAGATGATCAATATTTTAAATTCTCATTGAATATTGGAATTAATGAAATTACGTTTGATAAAAACCTATCAAAAACATTAGGTTTACCAAAACAAACATATTTACAAGATGGAAAAATTAATCAATGGGTAAGGAAACCAAAAATAATTAAACTTCATCAACAATTATTCATATATACAAACATCATCGATCCTATAATTATTGGTGATAGTAGTGTTCTATTATTGAAATCTGTATGGATTGAAAAACACAACCAGGATGAAGTTTTCAATATAAATATCGAGAATCCTATGTACTTACCAATATCAACATCCTGTATAAACAATATAGAAATAAATATACGTAATGATAGCGGTAAACTGATAAACTTTCCAACAGATACAAAAACTCATCTAACCTTACATTTTCGTAAAATAGATGGGCCAATAACGATATTATAAATATGTATAGTGGTAGCCAGACGGGTAGTGATTTACCATATTTTATCGGAAAACAGTATGGATCTGGCTGGTTAAAAACAATCGGTAGATTTGCACTTCCAATTCTTAAATGTATCTGTAGTTTTGGAATGAAAACTGCTAAGGATGTGATAATGAATGATCAGAAAATATTACCATCTCTTAAAACAAATGCATTGGCTGAAATAGGGAAAGTTTTACATGGTATGTTTCAAAAACAGCCAGCACCGACTGCAGCACCGACTCCTAAACGTAAAAAGCACCGATCGTCACGTATAAACAAACGAATGAAAGAACATGGGACTATATTTGAAAAATGATTTGTGGTAAATCCGAATTGTGTATATTTGGCCGACCGTCACCTCAAGCTGTAATTGAATATGATGCTTTTGAAGAAGTATTTCCAATGGATTCTATTACTGATAGTAGAAATGATGTTGAATTTTATATTAATGGTTCTCAAACTGAATATCTTGACTTGAACGATACTTTATTAACTGTTCAAATTAAAGTTGTAGATAAAGATAAAAAAGCTGCTGATGTAATACCGAATAATTTCTTGTTTCATACACTTTTTAAGGATGCAATTCTTGGTTTTAATAATATCAAGATTAAAGGTGGAAACAATACATATATTCACAAGACGATAATTGACACTATTTTAAATTATAATACCGATACTAAAAATACATGTCTTACTCCTATGGATTATAGTAGCGATGATGATCGGAAAAATGGATTAAGGGCTCAAGATTATTTACCATGTGTTCATCATTAAAACTTGATTTCATGGATCAACCTAAATATTTACTTCCTGGTGTTAATGTCCATATGCGTTTGAAAGATCTGATTCCGCACTATCATTAACTTCGGCAACGGGGAAACCAATATGTCAAATAGTTGACGCAAAATTATTGGTAAGAAGAGTTCACGTTGAACTCAGTGTATTAGCCGGTCATCGACTTGGTCTGAATTCTAAACATGCAATTTATCCGTTAAAAACTAAGGAAATAGTTTCATTTGTTATTGGTCAGGGTTTATCATCTTTCTATAAGGAACAAATATTTGGTTATCGAAGAATGCCAAATTTTATACTTGTAACATTTCAATCTGAAACTCAGTACAACGGATCATACACTGCTTCGAGTTCAACTTTTAAACATTATAATGTTACTTCATTATCATTGTCAAACAATACGGATTATCGAGAAACATAAACTCAAGATTTCGATAATGATAATTATTGCGCTACATATATGCAAAGTATAGTGAGAAATATGGGTTATTTGGATAAAATGAATTGTGTTGTGGTATGACACTTGAAGAATTTAAAACCAAATACCCGTTTTTCACTTTTGTTTTGGCCCATGATTTTGATTTGAATCAAAGTCAACTACCTCAAAATGGAAATCTGCGACTAGATATCTAATTTTCAAAACCTACAACTGAACCAGTTTTTGTCATAATATATAGAGTATTTGAAAATGAAGTGCAAATAACTGCAAATATAACAGTACTTATATAAATGAAGTAAAGAAATGAAGAAATTTGCCATGGAGTAAGTTTTATAAAACTATTGTTATTCTTATAATAGTTCAGTTCAGATAATTCGAATTTGTACTCAAATATTGGGAAACGAGTTTGTTGGAGTATACCCATTGGACAAAATTCCTTATTTAAAAGCCAGCCAAGCCATAATTGTCAACACAGATTCATTTACTTATAATGGAGAACACTGGATTGAAGTATATGTTAAACCGGATAAAATATATGTTTTCAACCCCATGGGTTTTTATTATCCTCCGTTATTGATCAAAAAACTGTCGGAAATTGGAAAACAGGTTGAATACAACAAAATTCAGTTTCAAAATCCATTAACTAAAACTTGTGGCCAACATTGTCTTGCTTTCTTAATGTATAAACATTTTAATTAAATAAACGCTTTGTAAAAATTGCGTGTGACTTTATTAATATTATGATGCATAAAAATATTATTAAGGAGTTATGTATTATTAATACAAACAATATTTTTGAACAACTACATTGGTTATTTAGAGATGAACCTATGGATTATACAGATTTGGAATGGTATGAAGGAGGATACTTTTGTCCGACATGTATATTGCAAGATATTGATGTTAATCAAATTTTTATGTGCCTAATGATAGTGGATGGAAGATTGAATTATTGAAGAAATATTTTCCCACACTTCGATTAAAAAATATTTGTTAACCAAGAAGGATTTTCCATCAAATATTACATTTCCCTATCGTGAAAATTCTGATTGTGCCTACAAACTTTGTCTTTTAGCTGTTGTAGATTATTTAACTGTTTTATAAATAAATATTGTGACTTCTTTTAATAATAATAATAATAATAATAATAATAATAATAATAATAATAATAATAATAATAATGTTGGCGTACTGAGTAGAATTAATTTTGTTTTAATCTGCACTCATCTAGTCTAATCCATTGCTCCAACTAACTCTTGACTTTTCTAGGGTAATTGTTATCTCACCCAGGCGCCCCACAATTTTGACCTTACCACTGTATACCCATGAGCAAGCTCATGTTGGTACTGTATGCAGCAGCCGAGAGTCCACAAGCAGGTGAGCCCCGTTTCCAAGACTACTCCTTGTGATAATCTCGCTTTCGGGTTCCTGACGGCCGATAGAAGGACTTACGTCTGCTTAACTTATCGACTGTTTCGTCATTCACACTCACATTCCCCATTCTTGAATCTCGATCTTGCATGTTTCCATGGACTATTTAAGTCATCGTTAACTGTTAATGCAAATTGGGGTTCGAGGCATGATTAATTATAACTTAGCTATTTATTTAACCTTCAATTTAATTTAGACAACATTAATTTTTTGGTATTTAATCAATAAAATTTAAATATTTTGATTTAGAGATTTTCCACAAGAAAAACTTTT
Source organism: Schmidtea mediterranea (assembly GCA_022537955.1). Classification (NCBI taxonomy): domain Eukaryota; kingdom Metazoa; phylum Platyhelminthes; order Tricladida; family Dugesiidae; genus Schmidtea; species Schmidtea mediterranea. The sequence goes on from CM039680.1 coordinate 231,886,087, forward strand.
GTTAATGACCTTTAAAATCTAATTTCCTTTAATTATCAAAATTAACTGATTTAATTCCATGAATAGGTTACCATACCGTCGAATAATATTATCGACCTAGAGTTTTTGTTTTAAATTTGTACAATTTTGCCTTGAGTAAATTGAGGCAATTTGAAATTCTATGTAAATTATTCAATACGCTGTTAAATCAGCTGTTTTTAAGTTTAATCAACTTGTCCTTCTAATTTAAGGAAAAATAAAGTCATCCTAAGATCTATATTACATCTCCTATTTACTATTATCCTTTTATTATTAACAATATTTATTACAATAGGTTAAAATCGATTTTTTTTCAACAGTTATAATTATTCTATTCTGGCTTTCGGAGTTAAGTAAACTTCCCAATCATACTCCATACATACATAAAACTTTATTCATATCATACTACTCTCATACAAAACTTTAGACATTGATTCGTGATTTATTTAAGTAGAAAGTTCAATGAACACAAAATTCAAAAATAATTATAAAAATTCTATTTTTATTTCAATGTACAAAAATTTACAAAAAGGAAAATAAAATAGAGTATAATTCACATATATATTAATAATCCAGTTTATATTTTCTTCCAATTTTATGCGTCGATATCGACGGGAAATTTTCGTTTGTTCTGGAGAGATTTGAATGATGTGGTTCTGACCTGGGGGACGGAGTGGCATAATTCATCTCCGAAATCGTCCATCCAGTAATTCGCGAGAGTCGGTGATTTCTCTTTCATCATAGTGGTTGGATTGATTGCGGGCGAGATGTCCATGCGCATTTGCATCTCGTCCGATTCTGTAAACGACGCGATGAGAACGGCGCTCTGATTGTTAATGACGATCCGTTGAGCCCGATTTTCTGCTATTAAATCTTCCCGGCATCTAGATAGCCGATGTATTTTATCCTGTAGGACCTTTACCGCTTCGGGAGCGAACCACGTGCCGAGTGTGCGTTCGTGCTCCGCGAACAGCTTGTTATATTTTTGTTTGCATAGGATGTGCTCATGGTTCTGGGGTTCGGAAGGAAGAGTTGCATTTTTGGGATACGGTAGTTGGAATTCATCGTAGATTTTCGTAGTTGCGAGTGAAGAAGATATTTCCAAAGCTTCAACAGAAAAACTAAACATGAGAAGATTTCTTATCATGTATTTATATCATCATAGCAAACAAATATAATAAAAATAGTAATATTTTAATTTTTCACATAATTTCGTTTTTCATCACTCCTTCAATTAGTATTTAGTTATCAAGATAGTATTGAAAATCGAAGTTTATAGCAAATCTAATGATGATCAAACGTAAAGAAAAATTAAAAATACTGATGCTCTGGTCATTATTCGACTTATAAGTGGTTTTCAACTTATTAAATTCTTTGCGGAGTTTAATTTATTCGATTTAATAAAAAGTAAAAAGTTGAATTTCTATAACTATCTCTAGTCGATCCCCTCAATTAATTTCGACAGGATTTAAACGAAAAATATGTATATAACATTCCTACTTAAACATTGGAAGCAATGTCATCCCCCTTAATTAAGGCGATCTTCCCATAAATTTTCTTACTGCTCCGACCAACATTGAAATGGCCGCCACGGTGAATTACTACGGAGTCCTACCCCGCGATCAGTGTAACAGGACTAGGCAGACACCGAAGGGTGGTTTGCGACAAGGCAGCACATCAACATTCACAAAATTAACTGAGGAAATTGAATACTGCCAAGCCACCTTCCACGAAATTTATATATATATATATATATATATATATATATATAAATTAAATTAGGGGGACCTGTCGCAGATACTAAAAAGTATCGCGGCCATCCATGATAAGAAAATTCAAAATTCAAAAATTAATTACAAAAGCATGTATTATAACATATCAATAATACTTACAATTCAAAAAATTTTCTAAATCTTAAATTTAAACAAAAATTTTCTCAGGTTAAAAAGTGAGTGATTTATGGAAATGGCTATTATATTTATACTGTTTTTGTGCGTGTGTGCGACCAATCAGCTAATTTTGAATCTTTTTGGCCATTTTTTCGGGTTTTTTAATGACTTTTATTTAATTTTATATTTTTCTCTTTTTCTATTTATTTTTCTTAATTTTTTAATATTAATTCTATTAAATTTACATTTTTTATTTTTGCTGATTTTTATTTTTGTTCCGGTCGCCTCTTCCGCCAGTGTATTTTCTGAACCTTATTTTGCAAGGTTATAGACGGTTTTGTATTTTTACTATATTTTTTCTATGTATATTGCGTGCGAAATTTATTAATTATTTGTTTTAATTAATTATGTTATTTTTTATTTTGTTTTATTTAATGTTTTTATTATATTTTTAATTTCTGTTTGCAGTGCGTGCTTGTGTTATAATAGCCATTCTCATAATTTTCCAACATGACTTTACATAGTCATTTTATTTTGTTTTAATGATGGCTTATAGCCCAACAACAATAATAATAATAATAATAATAATAATAATAATAATAATAATAATAATAATAATAATAATAATAATAATAATAATAATAATAATAATAATAATAATAATAATAATAATAATAATAATAATAATAGTTATTTCTGAACAACCATCCATTGTGGTTCTAAAGAGAACCGTTTTCATTCTCAATTTTTTAACAATCATTATTTGCGGCCCTAAAGAGGGCTTTTACACATTCTCAATTCATTAAAGAGGACCGTTCTCAACCAATTATACAATAATTATTTGTGGCCTGAAGAGGGCCGGTGGTACATTCTCATTTCGAGGAAACAGTTGAGAATAAATCTGAGTTAACTAGCAAAAATAATAATTATAATAATTATAATAGTCAATCATTACTCACACATCACCGAATTCATCAGGGAAATCGAAATCGTCTGGCAATTCATCAGGCAAATCAAATCATCCAGGAAATCCAAATCATCTGGCAAAACGAATTCATCCTCGTCAACGAAATCCAAATCATCTGCGAATTCATCTTCGAATTCGTCAAGGAAAATATTATTCAATCCAACATCATCTAAAATATTAAAATGCCCAAATGCGAAGCTCTTATTCTCCTCAACCCATACCCTTTTATCGTCGTTGTTTGTAAGGGCTACATTCTCTGTTCTAAATGTAAATAATTGATGATTTAGGTATAGTCATTCCATAATAACAATCCACATATGATTGATGGGTGATTGCTGTTCCCTTTAACGTTACGCCCTTTGCTTTATTTACTTCTTTCTCATCACCACTGAGCAGACGCTCTCCCTTTGCTTTCGTCCTTGAATTTCCCAATTACTGAATCTAGATTTCTGTTATATAACGGATCTGTTGGTTCGTAATTGCTGGTATCCAATAATCCATTTTTTATCATTGCAGGTAGTAATTGTGATCTCAATTTCACATATTTACATTCGAGGAAGAATGATTCTGTGTCCCCGGCTATGATATTTATTTGGCAATTGAACTGTGCTCGATATTTTGCCAGTTCAATGTATTGCAATTCATACATCCTGAGTTTAGATAGGTCTAGCACTGTTTGACTAATGTAGCTAGGTCTATCTAAACACACTACATCTTTATTTAGTAAAAGAGCGATCAAATCATCTGCAATTTTTATTAACCTTTTAAAAGTTGGTTTTGATGTATATTTAACCAATTTCTCCGCATTGTTACATAATCTGAAATTTATTCTTTTCTTCAGATTCTCCACTGTTTTGCCATAAACACTATTACTTAATAGTTTATAAAAGTCCCGGTCTAAACTATTTGTCGATTCAGCTCGAAGTCGGGTATTTGTGCTGATAGATTCTTTCAGTATCGGTTTTTGTGTAAATTTTATTGCCCGATGTATATTTATAATTTCTACTCCAAGGGCCATATATAATTTTAAAAGACGCCAATGGATAACGTAATTATTTTTCGGGTGAAGGGTTAATAATAATTTCGGTACAGTGGAATTTGGTGGACACATTTTTTCAGCAGCTATCGGGAAACCATCTAGGAGATCGTGAATCTTAGACGGAATAACTAAATCCACTTCCACAGCGTATCCATATGATAATGTTTCCAAATCCGAACTAATGCAGTCAACTAAAATTGCTAATAATTCCACTTTATTGTATATCCACTCAAAATCTCTGCATGGTAAATATTGGCTTAATGCCCAGCCGTACAAGTTGTTTATATCTATGTAAAGCAACTCGGTTTCTTCATCTGTAACGGCATGGTACTTGTTTACAAATGTGAGACCACCACGGATTCCACCTTCAAGGAAATTGTACATTTCCATATCGATCAACAATTCAACTAGATCTTTTAATGTCATGATCGCAGATGCCCAACTCATACCGGGCATTCCAAAAAAGTTGAGTGGTTCAAGTCCATTATGAGCTTTTGACCTTGCTCGAAATTTTTGGAAGCAATCGGCAAGCAAAAACACGTCCAATTTTAAATAAATTTGTAAATTATCATTCAGATTTTCGAAACTCGTTTCTAGCCATATTTGTTGAGCTAACTCATACTCCTCATATGTAACACCTTCTTAAATAGGAGGCAATTCATATGTTGTTTCTAAAACATCCTGACTAGTGGCAAAATCATAAGGAAATATGCCTTTGTTGTTAATAATTGTCCCAGTAGTAAACACAGAACGAGTTATCGGTAATTCTGTCAGCGTTTTTACTGTGTTATGCAATGAAGAATTGACAAATTAGTATGAGTCATTAAAACTCACAGTAAATTTTTCCAACCATACTATTAGGCTTAAAAATTTTTCAGTGCTTGTTGGAATGCAACTGAGACTCCAATGAGGAAATTGATTAAGGCTGTGTTTCAATATATGATGTAGGTCATAATCTTTTAGATTATGAAATACAACAGGTAATGTTTCTCGTATTTTTCGCTGTTTATTACATAAATTACATGCAGCTCCGAGATATTTTCCTGTAAAGTGATCATGGTCTCTCACTTTCTCCGGCATTGGCTTTTTACATAAGTAGCAATCGACCTCTAAACTAAACTCCAATTTCTCTAGGGTTGTAAAAAAGTTCATTTGGACATGTCCTCTTGTCTTGTAATAAACTTTGACAATATTCTCTACAATATTTTTAACTTCAACCAGAAATCTGTATACACAATTTGGTCCGATAAAATGCAAATATCTAATTTTTCTTTAGGTATATCATCTTCTACCGCTTCCATCGCTTCCACCGCTTCTGTCGCTTCTGTCGCTTCTACCGCTTCCACCGCTTCTACTATATGGTCATCTGATACTATAATTACATCATCATCTATAGCAATGATGTTATTGTTTTGAATATCTATCCTATTACTTTTAAAAACTCTTTTAAAAAATTCATTTTTATCTGTTTTAAAGGATGTAAGGTGTTCCTTATGGTTATTATAAAACATTTCGTATTGGCTAGTGAATAGAGCTTCGCAAAATAGGCATAAATAATATTTTATACTATAATATTTTCCATTGTAACATGACATTGTTTTTCGTCATGAATTTTTGACGTGCAAATATTTTGATAAATATTACCTTAATTTAAAAAACAATTAATTTTGATTAATATATCATATTTGTTGTGAAAGTAAAGTCTAATATATTTTCGTTTAAAAATTTATTATTAATACATCAAATATTATAACTTTATTTTAATTATTATTATATACAAATATTTTTTCAGTAATGTTTTCGAAATTATCATTTTAGGTAATTAAATAGTTGCAATTCAATAATTTCATAATGACTTTATTACAAATTATAATAAAATCATTATAAAATCATTAAGTTGTACATATTTCGTTACTAAACAATGTTATAAAACTATTCTCTGATCTTTTATAAAAAATATGTTAATTTATTAAGATAATATACATTAAAAAATAAAAAGCATTAAAAATTATAAGATGGCAAGTATAAAAATTTCACATTATTCATAATTTCTCATTAATAATATTTTTATGAAATATAAATTATAGAATTATATAAAAATGTATTTCAACTATAAAAAATTAAATATTTTACAAAAAATTTTACAAAAATAATCATACTTTTTTATGAAATAGAATTAAGTTAAAATTAAATCTTATTAAATAATTTACTAAAAATTATTAAATTCTTACATTTCGGTTTTGCATGTTTAGAAGTGCTGGCTCCTTCCTTCATCAGCATATTCATATTCATTCTGTTGGATTCATCCATAAAATTGGGCATAGTCATTCTGTCACATTCTTTCATAACCATAGGCATATTTTCAACTAAAAACCTTTATTAATAATAATAATTAATTAATAACTATGCTATTTACATCAAGATTCACACCGAACAGATTTGATTCATCTCCATTAATTTTAGCTTTCTTGTGTTCATCCATAAAAAATCGGCAAACATTCCCTAAATTAATTATAAATTTAATTCAAATAAAAATAATAAATTTACTTTTTCGCGATTTCTGGCCCTTTTTCTTTAAAAATTTTGATAAATTTATTTGCGACATTTTGTTTTTAAAAAGTGACTAATTTCCTAATGTTTATACTTAAAAAGAAATTACTTTAGTCATTATCCAATGAGATTGCTTAAATTAATTTTCAACCAATCACAATCGAGATAGAGAATGCATAGACAAGTTGTGGTGTTACAAAGACATAACACGAATAAACATCATGTGATAGTTACAAAGACATATTAACAAATACATATGCACATGAAATGCACATCACATGTTTATTCACAAATTATGTATAAACAAATTATAATGAAAAATATTAATAATAATAATAATAATAATAATAATAATAATAATAATAATAATAATTATAATAATTATAATTTCACAGCAATGTCACAATTAAATGAAAAAGGTAAATATTAATTTAATTTTATATTATTATTATTTTATTAACATGTTCTCATAAAATACTTGGCGGAAAAAATATTAGAAATTACTGGGATAAATATATATGAATACCTATTGAGGGATGAATAATATGATAATCAATCTATGAGCATGGAAGAAACTGATGAAGAGACTGAGGATATGAATAATGATTTGAACACAAAATGTGGCGATGATGAATGTGATCGTAATGAAATAAATATTAAAGAATAAAAGTTTTGTAATTTTAAAAATTTAATAAAAATAAAGCATAAAATATTTATTATTTTTTCAAAATATATTTTACACTAAAATAAATTGAACTAAGTCCAATCATAATTAAAATAAGTTTTGTGAATTTTCTTTTGTCAGCAAGCATATTGATATTATCCCATGATCCGTTTTCAGCTACCCATGGTGAAATCTCATTTTGAATTATCTTCTAATTTTAAACGAATGTTTGTATTTCTTGCGTTTTTAATTAATTTATTTATTCTTTGAACTGTATCTTATATTATCTCTGTATCTTTGTTTTATTTAGAATATGATAAGGAATTTTAAAACAAATTGGTACGGTTTCCATGTTTAATATTTTTGACTAATTTAAATAACCTAATTAAAAATTTCAGTTCTAGCTCAACAATTATTATTATTATTACTTATTATTATTATTATTATTATTATTATTATTATTATTATTATTATTATTATTATTATTATTATTATTATTATTATTATTATTATTATTATTGTTATTATTAGTATTATTATTATTATTATTATTATTATTATTATTATTATTATTATTATTATTATTATTATTATTATTATTATTATTATTATTATTATTATTATTATTATTATTATTATTATTATTATTATTATTATTATTATTATTATTATTATTATTATTATTATTATTATTATTATTATTATTATTATTATTATTATTATTATTATTATTATTATTATTATTATTATTATTATTATTATTATTATTATTATTATTATTATTATTATTATTATTATTATTATTATTATTATTATTATTATTGACTCCTCTGTCTTGGTGGATAGACTACAACATTACCCATGGATTACGCATTTAATTAATTAATATAAATAAGATAGAATAAATCACTGAGAGAACAATATCGGTTTAAAATATTTATTGATCAGTATAAAATATCAATTACAACAAATTAGTTGAAAACCATGTACAAATAGAAACGTAGTTGATCACCACCAATATATCCACCGCCAATTTTATGGCAATGAACCAGTTGTATAAAAATACGCTGTGAAATTTTTTATTGGTTTCGGTGAATTATTCAGCTTAGAAATATTTATTTCAAATAAACTTTAATTTGAAATTTAATTAAAATTAAATTTTTTATTTATAAAGTAAATTTCAAATTTTGAAAAAGAATTTCACTAGAAACTTTATGAAACCTATGTAATACAATTGTATTTATTGCATCCCACAAATGCGGCCATATCAATTATTTTTCAAAGGAAAGTTACAGATCTCGCTTGAATGAAAATCCCAACTCTCAGGAAGCTCTCTTCATTCGCTTTTCTTTAGCTTATAATTATACGTCAGCCAATAAATACAAAGCTGTCATTTAAAATTTAAGAAAATTTCATGTAATCTAAGCAGAATTTTTCTTTAACAGTTTCATGATTTCTTCAGTGAATTTTGTTTTACTTTTTGCAGTTTTTTTCCCGAGTCAAACGCGATTAGTAAATAACATAAATGTTGGTAAAACAAATGAAATTTTGGCCACAACACAGAAACTGTTAGATTTCATGTTTGCAAGGGCTAAATTTTTAAATTTGGATGGAGTGATTGGGATCAGAATTTATCAAGGTTAGCTAATTCATTGGAAATGCCCGTAATTAGTCCTTTATTATTTTCATTATTATTATTATTATTTTCATTATTATTATTATTATTTTCATTATTATTATTATTATTATTATTATTATTATTATTATTATTATTATTATTATTATTATTATTATTATTATTATTATTATTATTATTATTATTATTATTATTATTATTATTATTATTATTATTATTATTATTATTATTATTATTATTATCCGTATTGTCATTATTATTTAAATTAATGATTTATTGGGGGGGAGGGGTAGCAGCAATTGAATAGACCTTTCTGCAGGATTTAATCCTTTTCAATTTCTTGAAAATTAGCTGTTTCAATAGTTGTGCTAAGTTGAATTTTTTTAATCCCCTTTGCAAAATAAATTGCGGTTTTTGTAAATTGAGAAAGAACATTTTTTAAAAACTCTTTCCTTCGAATTCTTTAACAACTTTTCGTAAATGATTAAAGATGAAAATAGTTCTACTTTGGTTTATTACTATTATTAGTACTTATGATTGCTATTATTATTATTACAGCTTAATAGAGAGTCTACTACACCATCTTAAACTGTATATTATTACTATTATATTACTTTAAGTTAGATAGATAAATTAATAACTAGATTCGAAGACGAATCTTAACTAAAGGAAGAGGTTTGTCTGAGGTTAAAAGTGCACCGGAAATGAAAATGAACAAAAAATATCAAAACTAATTAAAGTACAAAAAATTAATTAAAAATTTATAAATTTTGAAAACGGGTAGGGTTAAACGTCAAATCTAAAGCCAAGCTCAAATATAATAATAAAGATTTAGTGAAGAGTTACTAGAGAAAGTAATAAGATAAGCAAATTAATTATTACTATTATTATGCTACCGATCTCTGATCTGTAGATATGTTAAAATAGGGTACTGAAAATAAAAGGTGTCTCCCTCTTTGACAGCATTCGGACATTGCATATGCTTCTTTTTTATACTATCGATTGAGTTTTCTCTGCCTGTGTAAATACTCTTGAATAAAATGCCACAGGGCGTCATTCACGGGACAGTTACTGCTGAGGGTATTAATTCGGAAATGATTTAAAACTTTGCATGATAGTCTTTGTTGGTTAAGGTAAGGGTGCTGTTGAATTAGCATAATACTTAAGTTGTTGATCGATCTCTTATCGTTATTACTTGCTCTTTTATTTCATTATATTCTAATTTATGTTCTTTCATAAAATTTAAACTAATAAACGAGAGATTCGAACTGGTGTCGATAAGGACTTTTGTTTTGTAACTGTCGATGAATATGGTTTGTACAGTTGATTTGGAGTTTGTCGTTGCAATTATTCTGGCTGAGGTATAATCATATCAAGCTTCTTTCCTTCACTCGTTTGTGTTTGTTCGATGTTGGCTAGGTTATTTGGCTTGCATGTCTCAGATTTACTGACGAATTTTACATTTCTTGTAGGTTGAATCTCATTCTAGGCATCTTTCTCTAGGGTTTCGAGGTTTTCGGCACCATTTGCATATTGAAGAAATGTTTTATAGTTGGTTTGAGCTTGATAATTATTTAAGTCTAGCATGGCAATTTCCGATATTGCTGCTGTTTGAATTAGTTGTTGCAGCGATGGGTTTGACATTTCTAGTTATCTTTGTCTAATAACATTACTAGATATACCAGCTACCAACGCATTGCTAATAAGCATTTATCGGTGTTAATTCTTACTAAATGCCGGTTTTGGGTATTTATTGGCCAACGATCTAAGGACTGCAATGAATTCCGTAATGGATTCTTCAAGGAGTTGTTGGTGCGATCTTAGTATTAGTCTGAATACGATGGAAAGTGTTTGTTTGATGTATTTGAAATCCAAATTTGCGAAAGCTTCTATGGAAGTATTGTAGCTGAATATTATCGACATATTTTTTGCACAAGTTAGGAGTATCGCATTTAACTTCTTCTCGTCTTCATGTAGTTTGCACTGCTTCATTGAGATTTCTGTGAGCTTTTTCCAATATATATATATATATATATATATATATATATATATATATATATATATATATATATATATATATATATATATTCCTTTTCGGTTGCATTATCTGAAAGTGTTCTCTGAAAGAGATTTGGATCCATATATAATATACAATAAAAATTTTGTTAAAGACAAAACTTGTTTCAGAACTTTTATTCTGCTAAATACAAATATATAAATTCATATAACTTCGTATAAATGAACTTATTATAATTGCTAGTTTGAATAATTCAGTAATGCTTAATCTGATAGATTTAAATTAACGAATTGATCTTTAAGTAACAATTATAATAATTCAATATCGTTTATTTAATTTAAAATTTGGAAAATAGTATAATAATTTAAATAAAATTTCAAAGTGTTTCATACGTTCATGCGTTCAAAAAAAGCAAATTACATTGTCCGATATAATTTGAAAATCTAAATTATTTTGTTTTTCAATTCACATTTTCTAATTTTTTGAGGGAAAATATTTTATTCTATCTCAAATATTTATATTCCAATTTTTTTTGCCTAGTAAAATCCATTACGGCTTTTTAGTTTTTTTTTAAATTCGTAACAATTCAATTTTTGTTAGAAAATCGTTATAAATTTTAACGGTTAAAGATTTTACTGAAATTTTGCTAATAAATTTTATTGACAAGACTGTATGTAAATTTTGTACAGAAACTAGTAGAAATATAGTTTATTAGATAAAGGGTTTGATAAATATAAACTGTCAAATATACATTTTTACGTGACATTAGATTAATGAGGCAGACTTCAGGGCCGTTTGTAATTATTTTGTTTTAAATTTCATAATATTATTTGCACGACAATAAGTAGAAGTGAGTCCACGGTGATCCATAGTTTTTTTTGACAAAAGAAATGTTTAGAATCGAGTTTAGAATCGGATTTGAAAATTATGCCAAACGTTTTCTGTCTAATCGACTCATAGTTAGCAGTGAAGATAAATTTAAGTAAATATTCGCAAAGAAATTTTTTTGAAATCATATATTGTTTAATTGTTAACGTAAATTGAATTTCATTTGTAATATAATTTGTTCGATGATTTATAATTGTAAATATCTTAATGTCTATATAGTTTTGTCTGTCTAGTTTAAATTGAAAGTGCAAAAATACTGCTTACATTTCGAATCATTTTCTACATATTCACTGTAAAGTGAATACCTCTTACAACGCGATTTCCTACAACTCGGCCTTTCTGAGAACGTATCTATCGCATTGTCGAGGTTTGACTGTAATGAGTAATATTAAAAAATTATTTAAAAAAATTGAGCAATGAAATCTGTAATTAAATTTTAATAGTTTACGTATGTTAAATCATGTTTATGTATTGTTTTTTAAAAAAACCTTTTTTTAATATTATTAAAATAATTGAATTTTTAAATTACATTATTTATAATATAAATAAAAATTATAATATTTTTAGAAAAAAAATTTTAAATTAATTAAAAGTTATTTGAATATATTTTTTAAATATTTATTTATTACAAAATTAAATTAATATAATTTGTTTGAATTAAATGTTAATTCATAATATTTTTAGTTGGTTTTGAGTACCTGAAGATGATAGTTATGCTGTCGAAATATATCGTACGAAAAGTTTTTTATTGGCGTTATCTTTTAATTATTATTTAAATGTAAATCTTTTAACCAATTTAAAAAATTACAAATTTAATTTATAAAAAAATAAAAATAATTCAATGTATTTTAATTATTTTTTATAGAAAATTTCGATAGTCTTTAAATTCGTTTTAATTTTTCTTTTCCAATTATAAGATAAAATCATATCGGTATCAATATTGGGCGGCCATTAATATTGGCTCTTGATGTCAAATTATTGTTTTAATAAATCACCACTGCCGATTAAAGGGAATTTTGAGTGTTTTGTTGCCAAGATGTTTCAGAAAACAATAGAAAAACAAAACAAAACTTTCAACACAATAATTTTTGAGAATTGTTAATATTTGTTTAAATAGCTGAAATTCTTTTTGTAATATATATATTTACTTTTTATTTCGACAGGTGTGTTGAAATCTATTCTTGCTAATAAGGAAACGAGACTGTGGAAAGGAATTATAAATCAAATTAGAAATCAGGATTCCTTATCAAGGAGAATATGTGAAAAATCAATTAGAACTTTGAAAAAACAAACACCAGTTTATTATAACAGTAAACTTTTTAATTTAATTTTTCATTTATGCCTGGCAAATTTGATTTAATTAATAATAAGTAAGAGGGTAAATTGTTTACAATTTTAATGTTTAGAAATAAATATTTTATAAAAAATCGGGTAATTTTAATATTGTTATTATTATTATTATTATTATTATTATTATTATTATTATTATTATTATTATTATTATTATTATTATTATTATTATTATTATTATTATTATTATGATTTTCATAAAAAGCAAATTAGATATATATAAATTTTTGTCTTCTAAATAATTAATATCATTTAAGTATCGTCTTAGACAATTCGTATATTATTATATTTATGTGAATTCTAGAAATATATATAAATTCAAATTTACTCTATTTAGTTTTAATTTTTTGAGCTAAGTTCTATAATTCTAGGATAATTAGATTTTCCTAAATCAATTGGCGATTTTAATGTAATATTATCAAGGTTACGTTGCCCGAACCTGGTTTGGGTATCTCGGAAAGACAATACGTGATACTTGAAAAAGGTTTGGGCAAAAAGGTTACAAGGTTAAAAATCCATTGAAAAAAGGAGTTTTCACCATTAGTTTGTTCCAATATATCCAAGAGCTGTATCCATAAGAATTATTTTTAAAGATTTGAAGTAGGTAACAAAAGTCACAATCTGAATTTATTGTAAATTTGTAAAAATAACAAATTAAAATTTTAAAAACGAGTCAGCCATAGATTAGACAATGGTGGAGATCATAGCGATAATGAATTTATCGAAGTACTTTAAAAAGGGTCGGAAAGCAAGGGAATGTATGAAAAACTGGGAATTGTTAGTTAATAATAAATTAAGGAAAACCAAAGTTTGGTAAACAACAAGAAAATCAAACAAAAAGGTTATTCGAAAATCAATTATCATTGCCATCATTAATAAATTCATATCCATTCTTCGAATTAAACCATTTAATGTTTTCGATAACTTGAGATTGAGCCATGATTAATATTTTTAATTATAAAAGAAATAATACGAATTTGAAACGAAAATATTCAAAATGCCATAGAAACCAAACAAATCACCAAATCCAATAGTGATAAAACAAAAATATAAAGTCTAAAATATTACATGAAATTTCAACTAATTAATCGAACAATCAATCTTCAAATATTCCACACTAATAAAATACTATTCATCTCAAAAAACTACTTGCGTCTATGTGCGCACACCAAATAAAAACTTAATACAACATATCGCGCACACGGAAGTGACAAACAAATCATTGTGTAACATCCTGTTCATCAGGATTGAACAAGGATCATTAATCAAATAGATTATACTAGATTATAAGGCAAGTCGAATTTAGAAACCACACGCATTTTGTCTCAGGTATGGACGAATAATTTTTAAATAGGATTTGTGGATAAATAAAATTTATTGCAGTAGAGCAACAGAAAAGTTAAAAGGAATTTGTAGAGTAGTTAGAGTCAAACCAAGATCAGGTTGTTGAAGGTTATTATTGTAACAAAGTACACTGAATCAAACAATCACAATGGGATTTACTAAGTGGTCATAAAGCTTGCTGTAATAATTCGGATGTGTAAATTCTGATAAATAGTTGTAAATATAAATATACGTTGGGAGCAATTTTCCCTCTAATTTTTCGCTGACTGCAGTACAAAAGTATATGAGAGCAAAAGGTTCAAATCTTATGTAAAACTTTACAAGTGATAGAAAGGGTATATGCTTGTTTTTGATGACAACATTTTAAAATTAAAATCTTTAAAATTACATTTGAAACCATTTTAATAACACAAACAAAAGTTTTTTGCATTTTCTTTCATATCCTTGTTTGAACGTCATTTGACAGCAAGCATTATAATTAAAAACATTCAAATACAAGCATTATATAAAAGCTTCAATTTTATATAACTTAGAATCCTAAAATTTATTTATGTATTTTGTCAGTAGATCAACATTACATGACATTAAGTCAAGACAATGAATTCTCAATTCATTAATCAGCAATTCTAAATTCAAAAAATACTTCCAGTTTGTGTAATAATTTTTTCTGATCACTTTGAATTATAACGAAAGATCCAATGTTTGCAATAAAAGGTGTTTAATCTAGAAAATTCAAATCACACAGCAGATAATTCCGTAGTTTTAAAATTTTCAAATTTCGCAATATTTTTTATTTATTAACAGCAACAAAGTGACAGTAAAAAACTCTAATACTGATTTTTGTTTGAAGAAGTCAGAATGAATTATTTTTGTACCCTTTTAATAAGAAATGTGTATTAAATTAAAACTAATGAATAATTCGTTTACAGAGTAAATGACTGATAAATTGTACATAATATTATTGAAAAGCAGTAAAAATATTTTTTGAACAAATTTCACTACTGCTATTTTAAACAACTTCGTTTGAATTGGTGCAGTATAATAATTTAACTCAAAGAAAATTGTTCACAATTTCAAATTTATTTACTTTTCTTAGCTTTGTAATTTTTCCACAAAAAAAATTCTTTTTTTATCCTAAATCTCCATTTTCATTTTCGACACATTTGATAATGCTAAAATCTTCTTATAAATAATGACATGGTTTTTTTATTTCTTTGTCAATTTTTATTTTATTGTCTAACTCTTACTTTATTTACTCCTCATTATGGTTTATATTTTTTATAAATCCTTTTTTATTATTATAAAATTTATAAAAAATATTTTCATCTTAAAAAAAGTTTAGAAATAAATATTTTAAATTTTTAATAATTTTTAAATTATTCTTTATTAATGACTTGTGTAGTTGCAGTGTAAGTAAATTAAAATTCCCATAAAAAAACATGTTCTATTCCGTTGGTATTTTTATGATGGAAAGACGTTCGTCTAGTGAGGTTCTTAAACTGAATGCGCTGAAAATATATATTCACAAATAGCTGAGTTAAGTTTAATTTAGGAAAGCAATAAACAACCGTTTAGCATATGCTGATTGTATGACACGGTCAGTCATATAATGCTGCTCCTTTAAGTAAAAAGTTTTTGTTGGTCTCAAAAATTTTTCAGCTTTATGGAACAAATAAAGGTTGCCGTAACATCAGATTTTGTGAATAAAATATATAAAAAATTGATTTATAAATATTTAAATTAATAAAAAAAGCCAAATAGGCGAAATATCAGCAAATTGGAAAATCTAACCGGCTCTACTTTCCTGAGATTAGTATTGGAAAGATTGATTTAAATTTAATTTAATTTTTTTAAAGTTTAAAAACTAAAATTGTAATTTAAATATTTTTAGGAAGGTGAGATTTTGTATATATGTAAGAAATGGTAAAGTTAAGGTTAGCTATCGACTGCACAGACCCTCGCTACGCCACTGGTTCTATACAATTTTGTTTTAATCACTGTAATTTTTTAAAAGATTTACTTATCACATATCACTCAATCTCAGTAGGGTCCTTAAGAAACCGTAGTCACCCAACAGTGCTATCAGCCCCAGCTATAAGTCACTGATAGGACTGACTAATGATATGTGAATCCAACGCTCAAGGCGTTGAAACATAACTTTCAAAGCACAATTGAGTGTTTACATTCTCGAATATACAATGAGAACTCCAGAAAAAAATCAAACTTGTTCAAATCTTATTTTTCACACCCGCCATCTAAGGTCTCTGAAATAGCTAGTATTTAAAGCAAACAAAAATGTGTACTAGTCTCAGTTCAGGAGTCGTTAGGAAATTATATTAAGAATTTAAAGAATCCTACAATTATTGCTATTTCACTGAATTGTTTGGAGATTTTAAATATTTGCCAGTTTAATAAATCGAAAGCTATTTTAAATTAAGAACTTTGGCCTATGATTTCCGATGGATTCTGGAAAGGAAATCTTCCTCCAAGAAATATTAATGTGAGTTCTTTGGATAGATATATAATCCGGTCAGAGACATATGGTGAAAGGTTCGGAGATGATTGTATGTCATTATTAATGGGAACGTCTGGGTAAGGTTGAATTCGATATATTGAATGAAAATGACTTAAATATTTATAAATAATATACATTTTTGATCAGAAATGACAAATGCACCATTACTCTGAAATGCTGGAAAATGATGACGGCTCATGGATTTTCCAATTATTCTTTGACTCATCAAGTTTTCTATTTTTTAATTGGGATTGAGGTTAGTAATTCTTATAAAATGAAACTTGATTTCATAATATATAAAACGAAAATAAAATAAAATTAATGTCTTGGAATAATAATATTCCTTTTACAATATAATGCGGCAGTTTCACTGTCGTGATCAGATAAGATAGAAAAGATTAGATACTGCTGGGCCAGAAAACAAACGGCTTTGAAAATTGTTTAAATGTATCAGTAACCCAGCACCAAGATAACTTAAAATACTACATGCAACATCAAATAAACACTCTAAACTTTGAGAGAATACAAATAAATATAAAATCAAAAAACACAAAAATAAAATAAAATAAATACAAAATGCATCAAGAACAGCACGAAATTTACATAAAAAATAACTTAATAACAAGAAAATTTGACCGAAAAACGACAATTTATATAAAAGCAGAAAATTAATGAATTGAATGAGTTAAAATAAAATATTTTTGGTTGAATAAGTCCAATTAAAAATTTAAGAAAAAAGTTGTCAATTTAAATTAAGAAAATAATAAAAATTAAATTTAGATAACACAAATAATTTCAAGGTCAAATTGGTTTTATCGCAGTAAAAATAGCACGCAAGATTAAGATCAAATTATCGGTATATATACTGATGTGATTTCACAAATTTTAATGACAGATTGTGTGTAAATGATAAACTGTGTGAAGAGAGACAGATTGAATTCTAGTGTTAGTGTGCAGATGGTCAGACTGATTTTAGTATGCAGATGTCAATTTGTGGCCTTATTTTTCAGTAGTATTTTCAATTAGAATTGCTTGTATTTATGAAACTTTGTGATGAAAGTGTGAATTGAACAATTTTAATGAAGAATATAAGTTCATGCATCGAAGCTTTCATCCAATTTAGATGGTAATATTTATTTATTTTCCGGCCCACAGCCAAAACATACCGCAAGTAATTATACTCAACACACTAATTGAACTGTGTAAGTGCGGTTTCTCAGCCTAAAGTCTGGTCGTGAGTAACGACTGGCTCGAACATCAAATCATAGAACTAAATAGCGAAAAAGGGTAGCTCGAGAGTGAGTCTTTTGGATCCACTTTCTTGCACCTAATTTCGATAAAATCGACATAAACTTTCATACAACATTTGGCTCAAAATCACTAACACCGAATAGTCCAGTGGGCACTCATTCAATACAATGTGAGCACAAATAGATCTTAAGGATAAAGAAAAGAGAAGGGTAGCGGGGAAATCGCGAAATCGTTGCAACAGTTAAAATAAATTGCCATAGGAAAAAGATTAATTCGAACGACCAAAATCATGAAAAGGAATAGTTTAAATAATATGTAAGAACTAAACAAATTATTTTGAGTTGAGATAGAAAATATGGGCAGAACCTTGCGCAAATTTTCCGAAATAAGTAAAATACTTTATCATAAAACTGTAAAATAAGGGCTGGACGCTTCTCAAATTTTCCGAAATAAAATAAGTAAAAGTGGAGTCCGGCTTTATTGGTTGTATAATTTAAATATTCTGATAAAACTGAGAAATAAGGCGGATCTCTACAAAAAATTTAATAATAATAATTATAATAGTAAGAACAATGGTAATTATAATAATAACAATAATAATAATAATAGTAATAATAACAATAATAATAATAATAATAATAATAATAATAATAATAATAATAATAATAATAATAATAATAATAATAATAATAATAATAATAATAATAATGATAATGATAGTAATAAGAATAATAATGATAATAATAGCAGTAACAATTGACAAGAACAATATATATATATAATAGTAACGATGTTAATAATGGTAACGATATTAAGAAACATAGTAGTTATAATAGGGATAAGGGTAAGAGAGATACTGTGAGGATATCTAACATGACGAAGGGTGCATAGGCCATAGAAAAATCAATAATACGAACAACGACAAGGCGGACTATGGGAATGGATATAAGGATAAATGATATAGCTGTATAGATTAACATTCGGATGAGATAAGAGAAGAATGGGACCTAAAAATCGAAATCGAGTACAGGCCTTCTATCTGGAGCTCGTTGGACCCATGGATCGTTCGGTCAATTATAGCATTAGTAAAAGCGCTCACTTTTTTCGGACGATCTACACACTCTAACACAGTTCGAACGTTATTTAGCAACAGGTGCCGAGTGGTAAGCGAAAACTATTTGTATGAGGTTGTCTGAGTAACAACCATGTAGCTTCAAAATCTGAACACCCAGAAACCCACTAATACTATAAATTTTTTCTTTCTTCATATTATTATTAATTTTTATTCAAACATAAATAATTATTTATTTTTAATTTATACATTATTTTTATATTAAATTAAAAAATGTTACTTAAACTAAAATTAAAGATTTCTTTGCTGAAATTTTAATTTATAAGTTTTAAATTAATTATAATTTATAAATTAATTTATAAATTTTAAATTTATTCTTTGAAAATTAAAACACATCTTCGACATTAAAGTCTTAGAAAATTTGCATGAAAACTTAACTTCTTAAAATATTATAAAATGAAATATTATTAATAATATAAAAATTGTAAAAGGTTTTATGTAACAGACCGAGTGCAACAATAATATTGAAAAGATGGCAGCTTCGGTGAAGGGTAGCCAAACAATGCCTATGATTATGGACCGGCTATGTAGTAATGTCTGGAGAGAATCTAATTTATTAGTAGAAAATGGGCTAAATCTGGATTATTCTGATTTATTGATGGAACAAAGTAAATGAGATTACTTTTAACCCTTTCAGTCCCAATTTGTTTCTTTAGTTAAAATAACTGTTAGATTGTTTCGGGTATGGATAATAGAAATAAGGTATATTACAAGTGGGATGAATTAATAGCGCAGAATTCCCCTTGGGCTTGTGTAAACATCTTCTGGGACATATATGACCCATTGGGACTGAAAGAGTGAAAAATTATTAAATTATAAAACATTTTCTTTTGTTTCGCATTAGGATTTTTGCATCAAATTTTTTCCAGCTCACGTTTTAAAACAGAATAGCAAGACTTTTCGATTTTAATTTGAAAACCATATTTTCTTAGCAAGTATAAAATTGAATTGGTTACTTGTGGAACTATATGAAAATTTTCGGACGGCTTTGCACAACGGAGTAAAAACTATAAAAAATTATATTATAGTTATTAAAAAATATATTTTATAAGTTATTTCTAGTCTTTTCAGTGGCAATTTATGTGGGGATGGGCTATTGCAAGGCTCTTCTTAGCTCAATGCCAAAAGTATTGTTTGCATTGGCTATTTCATTGTTACACCGCTTGAAAAATTGTAAATGATAAAAAATTCGAATTTGCAATAAAAACTGTTGATGTACTAAATTGAGTTTCTCGGTACAAATTTCTTTAACTTTATTCAAGTTTTGACATTTTGTAAGCTATCCAGTTGCATGGCTCACATTTCTGTCCCTATTTGGTGTCTTCAAGTTTATAAAATCTTAGTAAACTAAGCTTTTGTATGAATGCAGGATAAGAATCATAAAATTATAAATATAGATTTTTCATTGTTTACTAGCAACAATTTCCATGGGACGTTTTACCGAAATTATTAGATTAAATACTACGAAATATCATTGCATCTAAACCGAATGCATTTCACAATTTTATGCGACAAACAAATTAATACTTTTACATTTTTATAGTTAACGCCAATAAATTTTATTGGTATTTAAATCTGTGTGAAATATATATAAAGATTTCTAATAAAAATTAAAAATTAAATTATTTACAAAATATTATTACACAACTCTAAAATTTAAAAAATTATAGCCTTTAAATCAGTGCTTCTCAACATGGGGAGCGGGGGTTTATCATGTGGGTCATGAGAATTTTAGGTAGTCGTTTGGTTTTGAAAGCTCGATTTCAACAAGGGCATAAGTAACTTTAAAAAGAGTAATTTTTTTCTATTTTACTACTGAACTATTAACTAAATTATACAAACAATATCAAAAGCAAATCAACATCAGAATTGTTTCTAAACACGAAAGCTAGGTAAGATTTCGGTTAAAAATGAAGCGAGAAAAACAATCGCATGTGAGATAATGACCGAGCGACGCATACCTTTTTCGCGTTTAAACCAGTCAGCAAAACCTTATGCCTCGTGACACCGTGGCACAATAATTTGTTGAACACGCGTCCCATTTTTCAAAATCTTTGAACTTCTAGTATCCTTTCTCAGTTGTATTCACGTCTTTTGTAAGTGCTTTTGTTGTCTAGTAGGAGTTTATAATTGAGTTCAAAATTGTTCAATTTGGGTGTTTAAATAAAGGTATTACATGTTTTTTAATCAAAAACCAGTTATTAATAATAATCAAATAAAAAATACTTATATAATATAATTTTAGCTTATTTCAGTTCAATATAAAAAAATGAGTAGTGCAAGCAGGATAAAGACTCAATATTACAAAGAAGAATTTTTAAATTTTGACTTTATAACTTCTGTGAATGATGAAAGGTTGCCTACATGTCTAATATGTCATCAATCTTTGAGCAATGAGTCAATGAATCGTGGTCGTTTTGAGGCACATTTAAGAACCAAACATGCTACTCATGCGAATTCAGATTTGAATTACTTCAAATCATTAAAAAAGAAATTTGAAAAACGAACAACCATAAAAAGTTGGTTTCTTGCCAGAACTATTGTTCATAATCGAACCTTAGAGTCAAGTTACGAGATTTTTTTGTTGATTGCAAAATGTTGAAAAAATCATACGTGGGTAAAGGTCTTATTAAACATTTCTAAAAACCGTTTTAAATATTAATGACAAAGAACTGAAAGAATTGCTACTTAGTAATGACACTGTTAGAAGAAGGATCGATGAGATGAGTAATGACGTTCAAGCACAACTTATTTAAAAGCTTCAATCGAGACACTTCTCTATGCAAATGGACAAATATATTGTAAGAGGCAGTGAAGCATTACTAATGGCATACGTAACATACATTGATAGCGGTCGAAGAAATGTTTTTTGTGCCACTGGAGACCACTACAACCGCATTTGATATATATATATATATGTAATGTTTTAAAAAATTACTTGAATATCAATAATATATTTACAAATAATTTAACATAGTGTGCAGCTGAAGGAGCCCCTGTAATGATTGGAAAAAAGAATGGTTACTTAAAATTAATGAAGGCCGAAAATCCAGAAAAAATCCGAAAATCCATAGAAAAATTTTGAAGAAAGAAATATCGCTCATGTTAAGCTTATTATTCATACAGATGTCAGGTGGCTGTCAAAGGGAAATTGTTTAAAAAGATTTATGTAATTATATGAATAACTCAGTGAATTTTTGAATGATAATCCTGAAATGATGGTATTGAAAAACTGTTGACGGAAAAGCTTACTTAGGCTATTTGGCTAACATTTTCGAAAAGCTCAACATATTGAACACCAAACTCCAGGGGGAAAATAAAACGCTAGTCAATGTTAAAACTAAACTTTTTGGCTTTGGTTCGCTTTTTGAGTTATAGCAACAGCAAAATGTCACCGAGAAAGTTTGAGCAAGTTCATTGGTTAAAGACGTTTCCGCCTACTGATTCTGCCATATATGTTATTGTCGATCACCTAAATTTATTAGCCAAGGATTTTAAGGAAAGGTTTTCTGATTTAAAATATACAATTTCCTTCTTGGATGACTCAACAATGTTAGTGAATTTATCTGGTATTCCAGAAATATATCAACAAGAAATCGTTAAGTTACAAAATGACGACTCTACAAAAGACTTATTTAAATTTAAAGAAGAATTACCATGGCTTTCTGATGAAATGGAAAGTAAATATCCAATAACAACCGATTTTTCTAGGAAACTGATATTACCATTTCCTTCATCTTATCTGGCAGAATGTGGTTTCAGCAGTGTCAATGATATATTAGTAAAGAATAGTAGCTCTTTTAATATTACTAAGCGAGGAGATTTGAGACTCATGCTAACCAAATTTGTACAAACATAAAAGGTCTTTGTAGAAAGAGACAAGCTCAAGAATCATGATAATTGTCCTGAATTTACTTGAGTTTATTATATCTTGTGTTTTTCCTTAAAGATTTTCAGTTTTTAATATACATTTTTATACATATATATACTAATACATATGTACTTTTTATAATACTAGTACATATTTTTATATCATTATTTTGTTTTATTTTACAATATGAATAATATTTTTTATTTCTTATAAAAATTTTGTTTTTCTTGAATTTACTAGCCAACAAAGCCATTTTAATCAGCAAATATTTTACTTGTTACTAATAGTTTTCTAGTCTTATTATTTTGCTTCTCTTTATTCTATTTCCTTTTAGATAGTTTTATTCTTGTATTCATCCTTCTTCCCATCATTTTCTTCTTATATCGCTTTCTTACTATTTTAAGATTTTTCAAACTGTTTCATTATATTGTAGAGATTATTTTATCTAAATATTGTTCCCTCAAAAAAGTGAATCCTCCAACCCCTTTGTATACTTTTACCGTTCCACTTGTATCATTTTTTTTCCTTTTTGTATTTTCAATCAGTTTTTATTATAGCGTAGAGATTTTTGCTGAACTTTCTGTTTTGCATAAGTAGCCGAAGAAAGATAAATAATAATTTAGTCTTAATGGCTAAATTTTACAATTATAATTTATTTAAAGGTGGAGCATCAGATATTTAGAAGCACTTTGGAGGGCACGGGCCAAAAGAGGTAGAGAAGCACTGCTTTAAATCGTGATTCAATAAATATTTTAGGTAGTAAATAATTTTCTGATTCATTATAGAATATGAAATTATAAGGCAAGGTAGAGCTACAAAAAAACTTTTGAATATGAATCTATTAATTATGTTAAGTTTTTTGATGTGGTACACACAGACAGTCACATGATAATCTTATTTGTTTCTATTTCTGATCTTGTTTTTTACGAAAATAGAATACTATCCCTGTTAAGGTTTTGGACACTCTCCCTAAAATCGTTTGATATTCAGCTCACATGCATATTTTACACTTAACTGCAATTATAATTACTAGCTGCTAACTTGTCACTGTGACAGAAAATCTAAGGATTTTCGATGTATGTTGTCATTTTCGTGGTGCTAGATGAGTTTCTAACTTTTTGATTTAAGCTATTGTCGGATAAAATAAGACCTATGTCAACCTTTGAGATTTAGACTCTCAACCATTGCCTTGAGTCATTGCGCTTACCTGCAAATGTAGTACACTAAGACACTAGTTTTTACGATAACATAAATGCATACTCTTATCTTTAAAAAAATGTAGTTTTTTGAATAAAGAAATAAAAAGAATTTTTCAATGGGTTTCGAGAGTTTAACTTTAGATTCATGGAAATTCATTAACTTTAGATCACTAAAAACGTTAAGAATCACTGTTATATAATTTTAATATCTCAAAATAATTACGTAAAATAATCAAATTAAAATTTATTTCAGTTGGGCTTTGTGGATATGCAGGATATTATAAAAGTTTTTCTAATCCAAAATGGATCGACGCAATTATTAGTTGGCAACGTCCGAATGGATGCTACGGAATTATGGAAAATGAAAATTTTAATTTAGAAAATTTAGATCCTGCGAGATACGGTACGTATCGCAAAAAACGAGCGGAATCTTTAATGAGTCGTGACGGATGTCTGGCGCATAAAAGTACTGTAGCAATCTCAGCCCTCTCGACATTTTTAAATAATGAAATCTGATTAATAAAGAAAACTTTTCAATAAATATTGTCTCACTATAATTTTTATATTAAAAATATTCAAAAAAAATTCAAAAAAAACTTTAAATCAAATTTTTATAGAGACAGTAAGCGTATTTAATACGGAATGGATTTAAAATATATTCACGTTTTATGGGAAATTTAAATTTTTTTATTTCTATATTATTAGATATTTTTATGATTTTAATTCAATTTTTTAAAATGTTTAATCTTTAACTCTACAAATTCAAGGTTTTTACAATTCACTTTGTTGTTTTTAAAATAGGTCTATTTATATTAAATAAATTCAAGGGCTGGTTTTTATATAAGGGTATAAAATTAAAAATATTATTATTTTATTTATTTTTATTATGATCAAAGATCAAAGACTAATTTGTGTTGCATGGAAAATTTATTTTTAATCGTTTGTCATAATAGAAATAAGTGAAATATAAAAAAGAAATCAAATTAAAGATTACCAATAATATAAAAGATTTTACTTATATTAAATTTTTCAAATATTTTACATGGAATTTTGCATTCAAATCTTTACCCAATTTAGAATTCACGACTAAATTCAATAGAAGCTGATGTATAATATGACTATTTATAGTTAAACCAATGCGTTTAAGCTGTTCCTTATATAGTCACCTGAAGGTAGTTATAGATATTACTTTTCATTACTTTTATTTGAAAAATATATATATATATATATATGGTCCACCTCAAGGAGGTATTGGTAACTAGAGGTTATGCCTGTAGCAATTCTCACTTAGAGACAATTGTTACTTCAGCCATAACTTTATATTTTTCGGTTGCAAACAGTCAAATAAAAATTAGATTTGGAGGATGCTGGTCAATAAAAGTCTATAATGTTTAAAATTCGCTATTGTTAGTAGTATGTTGTGTGAACTCCAGCGTACTTTGCCGTCAATTAACTTCAAAGTCAATCCAATATCTTATAAAGTAGGTCAAGATCATCAAATATGAGCTAATTGAATTGTTTGTTTTCTTTTTATTTAATTATTTTATCTACCGCATTTTAATGTTATTTTAATTTAATAACATTTTTAAGAAAATTAAAATAACAATATATGTGAAGAATTTGTTAATGACAGGCAGACAATATATATACTAGATATATGTCTACAGCACATGCCTCGTTGGGATAAATAATAAACAATGATGTAATCCGAGGACCCAGACAATCAAAGTAATCAATCAAACATGCAGGCAAACATAAACATTAATTATAAGGGTTTACATATAGGGGACAGGGAAATCAATTATCTCAATACAATTACATCACAACATATTTTATTTAATTATTATTATTTAATTATATTATTATTATTTTTAAATTAAAGTATTTATATTCTTTTTCTTTTAATACATAGTAGCAAGATTCATTGGTTCAAATTTGAAATGGTTATTATTAGATTTAATTAAAATAAAACTGAGTTAGATCAAAAGAATATTAATTGTTCAATAAATGAATATGGAAAAAGCTTACTAAGACTAATTATCTAAGTTTCTTTTAAAGATAATAATACAATTGTTCACAATAAATAAAAATTGACTGACAAATTAATATTATATATATAGTTATACACATATGAATAAGCCTTTAATTAGCTGTTAACAGGATCAGTTGGAACATTCAGTTATCGAATCTTAAAGTGACCGCAAGCTTTTATTACAATTGGTCCATTATCGTATACAGTCCAAACATTTTAGATTGCATCTGATTGCAAAGTATCCAACTAATGTTTTATTACTTTCTATTAACTTTTGAGGATACTCACTGTTTCACCATGAGTATAAACTTATTTATAATCTTCATGTGTGAGATCAGGATTTTTAAGGCATATTCCTTTGATTTCTAGCATATTCTTATCACCTTTGGGTGAGTAGGACTTTGGTCGGAGAAACAAGCATCCTTTATATTGATTTAATTTATTTTCATCCTTCGATTACTGAACACATTTAATCTGAAATCAAGAAATAAGATACGGGAAAATTTTTAGTATTCAAGACTCAGTCAAAATCATTTTTAAGTACAATTGTGAACGTAATTCCTCGTTTTTGTACTCTGAATAACTCTTTATAATCTGCTACAATTTCGATTTGACATTTGAATTCCTCTCTATACCGCTTTAATTCTTTATATTGAACATGATGCATACGAAATTTGGAATAATCAAGTACATTTTGCTCGATAAACATTGGTCCATTCTAACTTACCATTTCTTTGCTAATCAGAACTGCAATTAGACCATCGGCAATCTTGACACTACATTGAAACATAGACTTGATGCAGCAAGCTATCAATCAGTATTTTGTGGTTTCTGCATAATCTCAATTTTATACGCTTGTTCAAATCCGGTTTTTATGTTTTATAAAGATGTAAATGCAGATAAAAATATTCAAAATTTATTTTATGTAATTGTTAGATGTCGTTATAACATCTTCGTTTAATTCGTAATCATAAATCATTTTTATAAAATCTTTATTACAATAAAATTGCTTTTTTCTCTACTCAGAATATCCAAGCAAATTTTAAACGGAACTTTCTTTTTTCAATTTTATTTCACTTAATTTTTAATAATATTTTTTTGAAAATAAAAACATTTGAAATTTAAAAATAATTATTTACTTTAACTCATAATTATTTTAAAATATATGCTAAAATCAAAACATTCAAAATTTAAACATATTAATTTAACTTTTAAATATTGTTAAATTTTAAAATATACCTTAAAAGATTTTATATTAATGCACGTTAATAATTATGCTTAAATATCCTCACAGTAATTATTTGATGTAGTTGTATATTTTCACAAGTCACATAAAAGCATGTTATATAAAAATAAATTAAAACTTCTAGAATAATATTTATTTTATTTATTATATTTGCCCTTTGATTAATATTCAAACAATTTCTTTTATTTAAATACAAAAGAACATAAAAACACATTAAAAAATATAATTTTGACAAAGAAAATAATATTTTTTTAATTTTGGAAATAAAATTCAAATAAAAGTGTTTACAGATATTTTAGTACCTCTCTAAGCAGCATTGCATCGTAGCGCCAAGTTTTATTGTCTAATTTTTAATATGTTTTACGCTTTTCTTTGTAAATGTTATCATAGAATTGTTGGGCTATAAGCAATAATTTAAACAAAATATAATGACTATTTAATGTCATTTTGGAAATTATCAAAATGGCTGCGATAACAGGACCATACACCGCAAGCAGAAAACAAAATAAAATAAAAACACCAATTAAAACAAATTAAAACAACATAATTAATTAAAAACAAATAATTAATAAATTTCGCATACAATTGCATAAAGAAAAATAAAGTAGAACACAAAACCGCCTATAACCTTGCAAAATAAGGTTTAGAAAATACACAGACGGAAGTGGCGGCCAGAATAAAAAAAAAGAAAAAAAAACTAGCGGTTTTTACTAGTGGTGTCCTTTCATATCACCGTGAGCATCTGAAGATACCCACGGTGAAGAGTTAGCTATCAGGTGCCTTACTGTTTCCATCAACAACCATGATAGCTAGGCATATTTTGACTCAAGGTGGTCATTTTTTAGATGAGTCCACAATTCATCTTGAAAATATCTTTTCGCTCTTTTTTAACAATTGTTAAAGTTTCTGTGCTGGTCGTAGGTTTTCCTAGACCCGTGGATGGCTTTTTGAATCATATTGATCCTCATCTCTTTGGATTCTTCATATCTTATTCCCATCTGCCGTAGGAGCTCGTTGTTCCTCTTATCCCAAGTTCCCAAAGAACAGACAACGAAAGTTGAGACTGTTGTTGGTAACACAGTTTTTGCTTGAATCTCCTTGGCCAGTTCTCTGTACTTGTCTATGTTCTTGTTTCTGGCACTCTCGATAGCAGATTCCTCATCAATAGGGCATTTGATGTCTACTATCATTATCTTGTCTTTGAGTCTTATGACCAAGTCCGGTCTTAGAGTCCCTTTTGTTTCTTTTGGGATGTTATCCTTTTCGAAGCTGATATTCCGCTTCGTCAGTTCTTTTGCCAGCTCGTTTTGCACCTGGTTGTGCTTTTCGACTCTACTCCAGTTACCTGAGGCACAGTGGTTTATGACGTGACTTGCTGATTCCTTGTCTTAACATTTTCGGCACTTTGTATTTCCCAACCTTCCACCTTGGTTGGCTTGTTTCATGTTTATGTCTAACATATTAGCCTTTACTTTTGTTAGGAATCTCCAATCCGGGTCCGGAAGGCCTCTGGGCATTTACCACTCCATAAATTCGGAGGTTTTTAGGTTTAAAATATATCCTTGGCATTTTAGGGCTTTCCATTCCTTGAAGTATGCTTCTTTTATCATCCAGTGCAAGCTTTTTGATAACTCTTTTGAGTTATCAAGCTCCACTATTTTTTCCTGGGTGTCGCATTTGATTTTATACCCAATGCCGTTTTCTTTGGGCACAAATCGAACCTTGATTTTTTGCTTTTTTTCTAGAGTTTGAAAGGCCTCCCTAACCCTTGTTATCCAGGTGGTCTTTGCGTTGGAGTTCTTTTTGTATTTGTTGGTACCTTCCAACCATTTTAGTGCTTCTTCAATGGTGTTGATCTCCTTTTCTCCTCTTAGGTTAGCTACTTGTATTAGCTCTTCATAAATAATAGCCCGGATTGCTCTATGGCTACTATTTAGGAGTTTTGCCGTTCTATTAATAGTTTGAATGGTTTGTTCATCTATTATCTTCGTTATTCCTAGCCCCCTTTCTCTCTTGGGGAGTAGATAACGAAGTCTGTGAACGGACTTTTGTCTTGTAGTTTCAAAATATCTTCCTTTATCATTTTCTTGATTTCTTCGTCGTAAGTCTCAATTTTGGTTTTTGCAATATCTTCGCCTTGTAGGATGTACACAAATTTTGATTGGCAAAAGATGTTGTATGCCTCTAGTTTTTGGTCGCTTCGCAATTTCGATTTGAAGATTGCTGTCGTTTTCTTTTTGACTTCTTCGAATCGGACATTTAGGTCTTTTTTCTTTGTGTCACCGATTCTTACACCTAGGTAGGTGTAAACATTCTTTTCGTCTACAATGCTGATTTCTTTGCCATATATCTTCATCATGGACTTTTTATCTCTTGGGTCTCTGTAATAGCCACATTTTGCCGGTTTGAATATGAGATCGGCTTGTTTTGCCAGATTTTCGATTGTTGTTAACAGCATTTGCATGTCTTTTGCTGTGTTTGCAGCGAAAATAAATAAATGTAAATTTAACGAAATTAATATTAAAAAATTAAGAAAAAGAAAGAAAAAGAAAAAAATATTAAAATAAATAAAAATCATTAAAAACCCGAAAAATTGCCAAAAAAGTTTTAAAATTCGCTGATTGGTCGCACCCATGCACGAAAAAACTATATATACAGCAGACATTTTCATAATAAGTTAACTTTAAGAACTTTAAAAACTTAAAAAACTGTTCAAACTTTAAACTTTAGAACTTTTCAAATTTTATTTAACCCTTGGACTTTAAGAATCTTTTGAATTGTTAGTGGTTTTTCATTGATCATATATGACAAATATATTTTTATGTTAATTATTTTTGAATTTGATTAATTTTTATCATGGATGGCTGCGATACTTTTTAGTATTCGCGACAGGTCACCCAAAAATCAGTTTTTATATATATTAGTCTGTGGTTAGGTGGTGAAACGATATTCAATTCCGGCAGTTAAATTTGCAGGATGTTGATGTATCGTTTTATCATTTACCACCCTTCGGTGACTGCTTAGACTGGTCGGCTTCGAATCGATCACATAGTAGGACACCGTTGGAATTCACCGTGGCGTCCATGCATAGTATGGACGGAGCGGTAAAAGGGTAAAATGTGGGAATATCGCTATAGTTGAAGGGGCAACATTTATGTAAATGTTTAAGTAGGACAATATTTTTTATTATTATTAAAAATTCCTGTCGCAAATAGATGTATTGAGGGGACCGACTAGGGTAAGGAATAATAAAAATAGAATAGACCACAGAATTTATTTCTACATATGGAAATTTAAATCTTATCCTTTCGAAAAATATAATACAATATTAATTTTAAAATAATTTTAATGAATTGGATATAATCGGGAGCATCAGTTTTTTGTTTTTTAAATTATTATAATTATCCGTCAACGACCATTATATTATAGAACTCTAATTAAGAAAAAATACCATATTATTAAACAATAACTTTATGATTAATAAAAAATAAAGTTTATTTTGATTTCGGAAAATTTACCGCTATATAGTTTCTTTTAAACCCAATGTATAACATCAATACGGATGGGGACCGAGAAGCGGGATGCAGGTTATGAGTAGCTCCCAGATTAGGAATAATTCCAAATTTCGGGCTAAATTCGTAGAAATATTCCCCGATAAATTAGACCCCTTAAAATTATTAATTAATTTGCAAATTATTATCCTTATTATAATTATTAATATAAGTAAAAAATTCATATTGAGAAATTCTCCCTCTTTTAGTCTCTTCTCTCTTCAGGCAAACGTTGAAAAATAATTTTTCAAGTTATTTCTCAAAGTTTTCTCAAAATTATAAAAATGCAATCCGGCTATAAAATCCCGAAGATATCGCCGCCCAAATCGGCTCACTCTACCCAATCCACTACCCAGAAGGACAGCCTCTCACACATAACCTGCTAAAAAATATTCGACAAATTATTCGCGGAGCACGAACGTACATTGGGTACATGGTTCGCTTCAGAAGTCGTAAAGCCTTACACCAACAGATTCATCGCTTGACAAGATGTTGCGATGATCTGATTTCCGAAAACCGAGCTCAGTGGATCATCATCAACTATTAGAGCATCGTGCTAATCGCCTCATTCACGGAGACCGAATTAACTTAACGGATAGCCGGCCGCGATCTGGGCATACAATTAAATTTAATTCCACCAACCGATATCCCAGAAAAGAACGAAGTTGGTCCAGCAAAAACTTCCAAGACAAGTAAAAGGCACAACCCCAGCAAAAACCGGTGACACCGTGGACGTCGTCGAATAACTCCCGGAATTCGTGAAGCCGTGGCGAAACTTGTGGAATCAGTGCCTCGAATTAGTACCAACAAGGTGGACGAGATCAAAATCTACATGGACGTGTTCTCGGCAGAAACAACCCCACCAATAGTGGAAGAAGCTAGAAATTCATCAACTTCTGCCAGATACTGAACCAATGATTTCGGGGACGAGCTCTGTCACTCAGTTCCTCAAGTCGGAACCACTAAATTCAATTTCTCCCGAAAGCGGAAATTCCTCGTGGATATCGATGAAGAGAGTCGAGATTTCGTTGTCGACTTATGTACCTTATTCGACTAACAACCGATTTATGTGTTATTTATATTTCTTTTTCTCAATATTGTAAATTTCATCAAAAATTAAATATTCGTTGTTATTCTTATTTTTCTTGTAATCTTGGTTTTTCTTTATAAATAAATACTGAATTAATGTTAACAAGCATCTCCGGGTATGATATGAGGATAGCTGGAGCCTAATTCTTACAAATAGTGTTGTTAAAAACGTTTATTCAACTAAAGGAGTTAAATTAGGAAGAATTATAGTTCTCGTTAAATTAATTTTAAGCACTTGTGTGAGTTC